>PVHY01000687.1:0-203853 GCA_004024945.1 Uropsilus gracilis
CAGGATAATAAAAGTTGGTTACAAGTCACCCAAGGTTATTCCTTGGTTGTAAAGCTTATCTGGTTCTCCCAGTTTTCCCTGCCTCGGGCTCATTCTAGTATCTCAGTGACTCTCCACAGAGAATCTAATTAAAATATAGAATCTGACGGCGGGGCTCCTATATTTTCTTAATAAAGATGCAGTTCATGACTTCAGCACTTCCACACTTGGGGTCCGGAGAGCTACGCCCCCTAGGGGGTCCCCAGAAGATTCTGGTCAGCTCCCAATCTGTTCCTCCTGCGGGGGGCCGAGAGCTCAACTTGCAAAGATTTATATTACAAGTTTCTCATCTCTGAGATGGGCTCCCACACTTTAGCCCACATATCTGATCTTTGAACTCTAGGTACTGTTCTGCAGAATAAGAGCACCCACAAATATTGCTTAGTCCTCTCATTGCTTCTACAATATGATCCATTTCTACTATGCTCTCCCTGTAATAGAAAACAAAATGAATTCTCAAAAGTTTCAATGACTCCCTCAAGATCATTTCATTTAAGACTATACAGAAGTCTCCTGTTCTGAAAATCTTTTAGCCAATTGAAGTAATTTTGTATTCACCATGTTTTGATGCTTCTAAATGATGTATAATCCCCACCCTAACCTCACCTTCAGTATACAGGCTTATAGAAAATTATCCTGTACACTTTGGCATCTATTCATTTATTCACAAATTATTTATGAAGCACTACTTTGCGCCAAACATTGCTCATGTTGTAGGTAACAAACAAACCAAACTCACTGTCCACATAGAGCTTAAATTCTGGTGAAAGGGAAACAAGCAATGATCAAAATGTATAGTGCAGTCATCCCTTAAATTGCACAGGGAAATTGGATTCCAGCTCCCCCTACCCCCCACAACAATTTCAGTGGGTGCGCTATATCTGCAGGATCTACATTGTTGTGGTCAAGTGACAGATATCTGACTGGAATGGGGTGAGTGTTGAAGAGGGGTCTGGGAAACAACAGGAGATCAGGTTTGTGGGAGCCTCTACTCTGAATGAGGCCAGAAGTTAGGGAAAGATTTCAAGTAGAGAGTGTCTGGGAAAGTCAGCCTTCATTCTTGGGAGTTTTAAATTGAAACCAAGACAGAGCATGCTTACAGTTGGTGGTGGTTTCCATGCATCTTGCAGCTGAAGCAGCAGAGTCCTGCTCACAGAAAAAGGAATCAGGCAGATAGAGGCAAATAAGGTCAGAGACTGGAAAGGGTCCCAGCCTCATTTCCTATTTATACCCCAGTCTCACTAAGTTCTTCTGGCCCAGCTCACTCACTACACTCTCTAAAATGGCCTTGCCTCTCACTTCACAAGGGCCCTGCCCAAATGTCACCTCTTCAAGGAGCCCCCCACCGAACACATTATTAAAATAGTAGTATCTCAAGTTCTAACCTCTTCTCCTGTTTTTCCTTTATAGAACTTATCTACTATGTATTACATCATTTATTTATTTGTTTTCTTACTATTTGTCTCCCAGGCCAGAAGGGACACTCCATAAGATCTAAGCTCTCTGTCCATCTTTTTCTCTGCTCAGCCTCCACTATCTAAACTAGCATCTGGCTCATAGGACTTGCTTTTTAAAGCCTTTTTTGAGTAAATTATGAATACATGTGAGTGCTGAAATTCCTTATTGCTATTTTCTTCCATATTTGTGATCCCTCCCTTGGAGAGCTTGTGAATGCACAGATTTTTGGGTCCTTTTCTCCAGAATTTCTCATTGAGGTTTGAGGTTACAGGTGCTGCCGCTGTTTTGTGGATTGACTGCAGTATTCTATACAGTGATCTTTTGTTACTGTCAAGAAGTTTCAGTTTACAGAGATGACTTGAATTCTTTTAAAAAAATACTGATTAAAGTTCTTGGGCTAAATATAAACTGAAACATATACTCCCAGGAAAAGCTTAATAGCTCACTCAAATATTTTGCAAATAGGGAGGTACTAAGAAAAAGCCCTTGTAGAGCTACACTGTTTGAAATGCAAGAATTATTACATAGTACTTCAAATGTGGTCTATGCAACTTGAAACCACACACTTGTATGACACTGTAATTGTGCCATCATGTTGACAATGAGTGTTCTTCAACGTTGCATATCATTGCTCTCAACTTGGTTAGCGCTTTGCATTTCCAAAGCCCTCTGTGTTTTTCCATCCATTCTATGCTAAGAGGTAAGCCAGACACACACTCTTGTACTCATTTTCCATGGAGCATAGCTGAGGCTTTGGTGGGGTCATAGGCCAAGACAGGCAGTAAGAGTTCACTTCAGTTGTATGCCAGGCATGCCAGATCCTTGCCTACATAGCTTAGTTACAAAACACTGCAGAAAAAGGAAAAATCAAGCAAGCATATAAAATGCTTTGAGATCCTAGGAGCACAGACATTAACGTGGGTTAGGTGGTGACTTTCTGATCTCATTTCTTCTCGACACTTCATAGTCTTCACAAAAAAGTTTCACCAAGGAAAAGAAAACTGTGTCACCCCACTTTTTTCTAACCAAGGGCTATAAGATAGATGTTTAGATCACTCTTTGATTTGTTGACTCAAATCATCACTAATTATTCTGCTCAAGTGGGACCCACCAAAGCCCTTGTAGCACTTCATCATCCTCATAAAGCAAAATATAGTAACTCAGCAAGTGATGAGTGCCTTCATTATTTTATTGCTGCACTTAGTAAAATTTAAATGACTATGCTTTATCTATTCCTAAGTAAGGCGGGTCCACACTGATTAGAGTGGGCTTTCCACAACTTCAGTACAGCAAAAATTACTTACTAATTTGGCCATGACCAGATTTGGCCTTTCTATTGAAATGAGGGTTACCAGGTGTCCTACTTCTTGAGGGAATGTGCTACTTTTCAACAAATCACCCTGCGAATCTGACCCAAAGTAGGGCAGTAAAAATGTCTTTCTGTGACATGTCAAATTCTTTTCCTCCCTCAGTTCTGGCTCACCAAGTTTCTATACCTCTTTGTGTAAAAGGCTGCAGTTTTTTCAGAATGAAGAAACCCAAAATCTGTGGGTCTTCTGAATCTGTTCTTCCTATGGAGAAAGGTTTTCCACCAACTAGACTAGCCAAGCAGTGGTTTGTATAGTCATATTAGCAACCTTTGCGGTTGCTCCAGACATCAGATAGAGTGGGCTGTGTTCTGCAGTAACATTACCTTGGCCTGAGTGCTTTACTTTCTCTATAGCACCTCTTCCAGGAAGTCATTCACAATCCAGCACATCCTCCACAACTGTTATGCTGTAAAAGGAGTAAAATTTTACCCAACTGAAGAGGGAGAAGTCTCTTTAGAAATATGGGTAGAGGACCCATGAATAGAGACACATAAAAAGAGAATACAGCGAGAAATTTGTTCCACTGGAGTCTCTGTTTAAAAGGAGTGTTATGGTAGGAGAGAAAAATGAAAAGGTTGATTCAAGCTAGATGATTCTACTGTAGCACTTAATATTACATTGTAATTATTTCTTTACATATCTTTCTCACTAGATTGGGATTTATCAAAACAGACTAACCATAATGGCTTCCACACAGCTATCAAGGGTCATTTTATTCCCAAACCTCTTCTATCTGCCACTTTTATTACTGTTAATGCATAATTGGATTAAATATTATAGGAATGAACAAAATATGGCTATATTAAAAACAGCTATTCTAATGAAAATTTAATAGAATGCTTTGTAAATATTCAATTAAAACTAGCTTTAGTTGGTTTTTTTTTTATTTGTGTGTGTGTGTGTGTTTTCACTGACATTTGATGTTGACAGACAAGTTTTAAAAATTGGGGAAAAAATCTAGATAAACCCTGCAGTTAGATTACCTTGTAATTACTTTTAAAGAAACATCTGAAGAGGTACAAGCTTATACCACTAAATCATACACAATGTTGCAAACTATCATTAAGTCAGTAGGTATAATACAATTTGATTTTCAAAGTTTTAAAAAAAGAAACTGAAACTAAAAATTGCATGATATGTCTGTGGTGTAAGCAACTAAGGAAACAGAATTACAGCATTAAGATCCTTGTGTAAAAGTTTTAATTATTCTGTTAAAATATTAGTGAAGTAAAGTATACTTGTACATTTTTGCTTTAACAAAATATATTTTTTAACTTTATTTTTTGACATCTTTATTATCAAGAATAGAATTACACATTTTAAAATATTTTTCTTATCCATTTTTTTGTCCATTCAGCTAAAAACTCAATATCTATATTTATTTTTATGTTACCCAAAACACAATCTGCTATTTTCTTCTGGTTATAAGCACATTGACATATGAGTGCAGGATAGAGTGCTAGGTAAATTGGAGGTAACCAGTGGTTGAATGATTAATGTATATAGGCCTATTTGATTGTATTTTCTTAAATATGTCCTCTTGTCACATATTCTCTTACTTTAAAAAAATGTAGTTAATTCATACATGTGTAGATCTAGGAAGACACAAGTTTTGTATGAAATACCTGTAGTATTCAAAGTTCCAATATTTTTTCACAGCTCTTTTAAACCAGATACAAAGGAGGTAATTCTTTCTCTTTGTTGGTTTAACATGCACAGCTATTTATTTGCATAAAGGGGCACCACAGAATTACTGGCTACATCTTTTTATACAACTAGTGTTGGTCATGCTGATTTACACTGTTATCAGCAGAATTAACATAGGATCCTTAAGAAATTAGTTGAGACTGGGGGCTAATAACAAGGGGAATCTCTCATGCTAATCTTCAATTCAGCCAAATGGGATATGTGTACAGATAAAAGCATAATATTTGGAAGCATCTTCAACTGACATCTCTAAATTGTAATTGAATACTATATGGCTATTTTCCAAAGAAAGTCACCATAAAAAATGTTTCCTTTTAGAACTGATAAGTAACTGTCTATGTTATTGATGAGCAGAGGCACTTGGAATATCATAATTTGCTTTAGTGATTGCTTTTATAGCATTGATTAGAACGCTACATTTGAGAGTATAATTAAATGCATAGAAGTACTTAAACGTGAATTTGTACAAAATATAGAAGTTATTTGGGATGACTGAATCATAGAGGAATTTAGGGGGCACTGAAGTCAATTTCTCTTTCTTGACAACTAATAAAAATCAAGACAGTGGACAAAAAAGGTGAATCCAGACCACAAAGTGACAAAAGCTAGGGTTTCACATTTTCAGACAGATTTCTCAGCCTCACATCACTAGCTACCATTGCTACCAAAATTATTCAAGAATGAATTGTTCTTACCACTGGGATGTTTTTACACAGAGCTACAGTTAAGTTATCCATGATGAGGTTCAACATCATTTCTTCTCATTCTATGGAGAGAGAGTAAAATGCAGATTGCACTCTAAAAAATTAGTCTACGTACCTAAAGACTTTTTACGATAACATTTATCATGGAATTCCACATAAGAGGAAATCTCAACAGACCATGTGTTTTCTAAGCAAGTCAATCCAGATAGGTTCCTCATATCATCCATATCATCTTGATCTGGGTAGGTTCTTTATTGGTTCTAGCTGTTAAAGTAGAATGTCAGAGTCCTTGGTGGATTTTACAGGCACACCAGGTAGGGGGCTGGGCCAGTTTTATGGCAAGCAGACAAGCAGGTATGCTAGGCAGCAGAGGCAGGAATCTACATGATACGCTCTGGGCTCTTTTTCTGTCTCTTTCTAGTGTTCTGTTCTCTACATTCTCTCCTCCTCATAGTCCATGTTCTCCTCTGGCATTCTCTTCTGGGGTTACACTGCCATTTTATCCCCTCCCTTCAAGGCCCAGAGATGTACATATGTACATCCACTGGGGTAGTCATGCACAATCACGTGGAGGGCATATTATCACATATGCTGGTTCTAAAAGAAGGGTAAAAACCTAATAGTGGAAGAGCAAAAATCATGAAAACTCATTTACCCTACACCATCTGATTTACTATTGTTATTGGGCATTACTAAACAGAGAACAAAACAGCTAAGAACCTCCACTCTTATTAAAGATTTCCTCAAAAGGAAGAGAAATCCCTTGGTAAATTTAGAATAAAAACTTATGCGTTCAGGCTAATTTATTGATTAAAATGATCTAAATGAAATTACCTTCTTATCTACATAACACAGGTGGTGTTAATGACCAAACAAGTTGTCCTCATTTGTTGTAAGACAAATTGTTTAAAATAATTACAGCTATAATAAGCTACCAAAATTTCTGTATACTTTTGATGAAATTTACTTGAAACTTCCAAACCTTTACAAATTTTATTTACCCCATCTACATCCTTCACATTCACTCTTCACTATTGGTTATTCTATCTTAATAACTCAGTATTGGAGAAACAGATAAAACAAATATACAAGAGGACAAAGAAAATCTCATGGTTATGATCTATGGAGCAAAGGAAGATTTCTGGCATTAATGTTTACAAATGTTGGGGTAGATTACACTATTCATCTTTAGGCTCACTTGTTTTTACCCTACATGGAGTTAAATACTTATTGTTTGTGCCTTGTGAGAACCCTAATGATTATCATGTCCTAGTAATGATATACTTTTGGTAGCATGAGTCAGTAGATAAAACAGGAATAGGAGAAAAATATTGTCACATCACTGCAAGTACTAATTGTTCACACACACACACACACACACACACACACACACATTGCTCTCACATTACTAACCCCAACATATAAACTTATTCAAATTAAAGCAATATATAAACTGTCTAGCCTTCTACAACATTTGATATATTCAATAGCCTTCTGTTAGAATTAGAAAATGTAAAGAACAAAGGCACACTATCCAAAACACAAAAGTTAGCAACTTCTATTGTTTCTGAAATTTCACTAAGTGTGATGATTAGAACACATTTCAAGTTAATAGCTCTGCATTATTTATTTATTTATTTGTTTGTTTGCTTGTTTGAGACTAGGTCTTGCTATCTTTGACCGTGGAACCACAGGTTCATGTTGCCCAGGGTACCATGAACTCAACCCCCAGCCTCAGCTTCCCAGGTAGCTGGGTTTACAGGCATGCGCCATCACGCCCAGCTATTTTTTTGGAACTAGGTTTCGCTACATTGCCCAGAGCAGGACTTGAACTGCGATTCAAAGTTCCGACCACGGCTTCTTAGACTGCAGCTTACAGGCATGAGCCACCATGCCGGGCTCTGCATTATTTAATTAGATAGAAAGTATCAACATAATGCAAGAATATACTAATACACTTTTGACTGTTTTCTCTGTGTGCAATAAAAAAAAAAACAAAAAACTAGCAATCTTTGTTTGTGATCACATTAGCATTATAATATAACAAAATCTTACCAAAATTAAAAAAATATCATTTAAAGGATCAAAGGATGGATTTTTATGCCTCAAATGTTTATTTGTCCTTTTAATGAATTTTTCAACCTGTAAAAAAATTCTGTACTCCCATTTGTAGCAAAATAATATTAAATTTTTTCTTATTTCTATTGTGAAGTCTTAGTTCTGGATATATTCTTTAATTTGTAGAAACAAATTTCAATTCCATATAAACCTACATATAAATTCCATATAAACCTACTGAGAAAGAGGAGGAGGAAAGATTAAAAAGGGGGGAGGAAGAGGAGAAGGAAGAGGAAATGGAGGAGGAGAAGGGAATAAGGAGAAGGGAGAAGAAGGAGGAGGAAGAATAAGAAAGAGAAAGTTTGAGGAGGAGGAGGAGGAGGAGGGGGAGCAGGGCAATTAGGAAAATAAATCCAACAAAGCAATGATTTGCATTATTACTTCTATTTTTTTTAATGACCTTGTAGCCTAATTGGATACCAGAGTTGGTAGAAGTGGTGATTTTATTTAAATAATAGCCTTGATCACCATACAACAGACTAATGGTCATTGATCATCATCACGAAATCCTAGACTGCATCAAACAGTACCCACAAGTTTACCTGGGCCAAGGTGTCATCAATTCTCAAGTTGAGGAACTTTGAGCTAAACATTAAGAACTAGAACCCAACAGAGTTTCAACATATTGTGAAGTCTACATTCGGGGGTGGGACAGCTATTTGAGGGAAAGTTAATCCAGTGTGGGATGTTCATGCTCACTAAATTAAGATGGTTACCTTTTCTAGTGTGGATGTTTCATGTTAGTGAAATTTAACTAACATTAAAATACAATATCTCTTCTTCTTTAGTGACTTTTATGCAATAGATACAATTGACAGATTTAATTTTATCATCTAATTTCTTCTATATTATTTGATATGATTATACTGAGCATATAGTGGATGCAAAATACGTATTTATTGACTTGTGGGGAAAAATTGTGAACCTATGACTATTCTCTTCGTTTCTAGAGAACTGTAACTATATAAAAACATTTTTTTTGGTTATTTTTCTAACATGTAGAGTAAGTGTTGCCATAGCAATAACTGATTTAGCACAACATGTTTTTTCCTCTGTCTTTTAAAAAATTACTCTCCATTCCTGCCAAGAAGACATATTAATCTACCCATTATGCTAGCTTAGGGAAGTTGAAGGCCATAGAAGTTGTCATTTGAGTGAAGATTCCCAGAAAGTCAACTGTTAGTTTCTTTTGTGCCAAGAACTCTACCCCAGTCCCAGAGAGGAAATGGAACACTGAAATGAAAAATTCTCAAGCTTAGGAGGGAAGGTCTCTCTTTTCCTTTATGTTTCTCAGCAGGGAGTGAAACCTCAAAATTCCTACTAGGACACACTAGCTGTCTAGGGATTAGCTAGAAATGTTTCTTTAGACAAAATTTTTATCTCCACCTATTTACCTGTTAGGGTAAACCAAAAGCAACAACAATAAAAGCAAAACAAAAAAATCCCTGGAGATAACAAAGATATAAATTAGGAACATCTTCTTCAAGAAATCAATGTTTCAATTTTGATAAAATGAAAAGTACTGCTTGAGTTTCATGACTAAATTCTTTAGTGTGTAAGGTGTGTTAGACCTTATCTCTGAATCAGTTGAGCTATTCAGACCATCAAATGCCCATAAACATACCTATCCCTGTTTCACGACATCAGACTACTCTATGTGACAACAGTCAGATTTTTATCATTGATCATCTAAGTTAGAAAGGCCAGATTCTTTCTAGCTTTTCAAATCAATTCCACTGACTGTCCTGCCTCTAATGTTTCTAATTTCTTTCCTATCTTTAATGGGAAATGCCACCTACTTGGTTCAGAAAATTTGACTCAGAGAAAGGACAGAAGTTGACCATAGGTTCCTATTCTGCCCTATTCAGTGATTTATGAGAAGAAAGAAAGGCAGAAAGGAGCAAGGCAAACAATCGTGGAAGTGAAGGGTTTCCAATCTCCAGAAATGTCTACTTATTACCAGAACAAAATGAGAACTCAAAATTAAAACACATGAAATGAAAACTTTGAGATGTTGAGTTAAAGCTGTTCCTTATCCAAAAACTTGACAGAATTGGATCTCAGCTTGCCTACGTACCTCAGTGAAAGAATGACCTGCTGACACGAGAATAGATGTCAGAGAAGAACAGCTTTTTTCAATGTTAACTATCAAAGGTATTTGATAAAAATAGTGTTTTTGCAGGTATAAGTCAATAGATGCTAGTTTTAATTCATTCTGACAATCTCTATCTTTTAATTGGTGCATTTAGATCTCAGACAAAGTGATTTGATATAATTGTATTAATTTCTATCATGTTCATTACTATTTTATATTTGTTGCTATTGTTCTTGCCCAATGTTTGTCTTCTACTCTTTTTTTTACCCTTTGTGCTTTAATTTCATATAACTCTATTTTCTTACTTAGCAGATTATAATGCTTTTAAAAAACATTTCAGTGGACTATTCATTTTTGCCACAATGTATATAATGAACACACACTGCCTTTTAAATAGATTTTTATATTTGTCCATAGTGTTCTATAAATGCAGTATATTTCCTATTATTTGCCACTAGAAACAAAGACTTGGCTATGCATTTCCTTTTAACATCATGGAAATGGATAAGGGTTTAACGGGAAAAATGTTATCACTTCCTGAAACCTTGAATGCTTTTGCTGAAAGCACACTT
The DNA here is from genome assembly GCA_004024945.1 of Uropsilus gracilis. Classification (NCBI taxonomy): domain Eukaryota; kingdom Metazoa; phylum Chordata; class Mammalia; order Eulipotyphla; family Talpidae; genus Uropsilus; species Uropsilus gracilis. The sequence continues at coordinate 10,064 of PVHY01000687.1, forward strand.
AAAGGAATGCATCACTTTTATAATAACAAAACATTTAATAAAATATTTTTTAAAGAAATTGGTCTTTAAGGGAAATGTAAAAAATATGTAATTGAGTACAAATGTACATTCATTTGCACCAAACAAAGTCTTTTGACTTTATATGCTCAGTTTACAGACAAATATCATTTTGTTCATTAAGTAGCAACCTGAGAGGCATCTCCTTATTTCTAGATGTCAGTTGTTCAAACACCCAGTCATGGATTTTGAAGGATACATAAATCTATTGGTAGTCTGTAAACCACTTAGAGTCCAAACTTCAATTTTGTTGCCAGTGGTTAGTAGTAGTAGTAGTAGCAGCAGCAGCAGTAGCAACAGTAAAAGTGATGATGATGATGATAATGCATGCTATTCTAGTAGTAAAATGCAAATTTAAGAAAATTAGAAAATGACAGAAATTTGAAATCAACAAATTGCTAGACAAGATTGCACCAAAGGGAACAGTCATGCAGTAAATTTTCAGTTACCTCATGCAACCTCGATAAAGTAATTGACAATGAAAAAGTGTGATGAGAGCTCCTAAGATATTAACATTTTCTAATGACTGGTGCTTCATTAGAAAGAGAAAAATAATAATGTAAATGTGCATTAAACAGTCTACCTTTGACTGCTGTCATCTCTAATAACAATCTAACAGGGAGAGAAGTAAAAGAAACAAGTCAGAGAGAAACGAAAGGTTGCTGTGTCAATGCCAACTAACGCAGTGATGATCTCATGTCTTTCAGAGTGAGACTTGAGTTAATTTATAGAATTACAAATTAGTCCTAGAGACTCTCGGGAAGCTGTACTTTCTCAGTAGCAAAATATTTGACAGGTTCTAAGCAGGAAGACCTAAGCAAGGTTTGAATCTACAGTTCTATTGCTTGGGAAATTAATGTCTTGATGTCATTTTCTTAACTAGTCAATGGAAATGAGTATATTTTAATACCAATGTAAAGACGGGATGCTAAGTTTTACTGAACAGAAGGAAACTGAACCATTGCCTTTTAGCTTAAAGAAGACTAGATACATAGTGCTTAGAGCAATTCCTGATAGATAGTAGGTATTCAATGATGAGTCTTATCTCACTCTTTGTTTTTCTGGGTTATAATCCAATGTCATTCAGTACTAGTGGCATAAAGTTATCATGAACTGATCTGCCCAGTTCATAGTCATGCTTATACCTATCAGGCCCATTTTCAGTTGATAAAAATGAGTGCTAAAGACAATGAAAGTCAATATCAATTCCAAGAAGGTTTAAGACTTGTCTAATTTGAGTAACAAAATTATCTCAAGCAAATTCTCATTTTTTACAGAGAGGACTAGGGAAATGAACTGACCACAGATCTGCTCTTATTAATGGAAGATCAATGCAAGGGGCATCACCAAAGGACTATGGGCATGAGAAACACCTCTGCACTAGGCTTCCTATTTTTCATTATTACAGTGACACATTTGCTGAGCCTGATCACTCCAGATGAGACTTCTCATACTGGTAGACTATTTCAGTCACATTCATAGCTTCATAAACATGACAATGCTCAAATCGCAACCAAAGGAAAAAAGAATAACATTTTCTGAAGTGGTCTTACTAGGACAACCACTCTATACATTGATAGATAGGAAGATCATGGGTCAAAGAAAAACATTCTGTCTTCTCTGGGAGTCATCAGCATGTGCAAAGATTTCTATGGCTGGCCATTTGACTAAGAGCATTTTCTTAAAGAGAGACACAGTATGTTCTGAATTTTTACCTGATACTGAATTTATTATGGTTGGTTAGCTGCTGCCTTATGGAGAATGGCTTGTGGAACACTGAACTTACACACGAAGTAGCTGAGCTTACTGATGCTTCCACTACAAGGGAAATAACAGAACGGAGAGCCCCTCTGTTCATTTGACATGGGTGCCAGCATGGGGAAACAGCATTTCATTTTCTCTGATGCAATCATCCAAAGAAAATAATGTGGCAACATTTATCTCCCTTTAGCTTTTAAAATGCAGAGCCATTTTTTTTTTCTTTTCCAGCTTATTCTCAATGCAAACCAGGTACCAGGATCAAGAAAAGCACAAAGTGTGTGTGTCTTGGTGTCTTTTTCTAGTCTTGATCTGCTTTTTCAGTTCCTTTCACTGATCTGATGTCCAGTATGGCTGGCTTTCTAAAGAAATTTATTAGTGTGATCAGCAAGCAGAGTGTCCTTCTGAGCAAAGCTATTGACAAATACATTGTATCCAGATCCTTCACCATATGTCATATTACTATCTAAAGTTTCTGGTTACAGTTTAACTGGTTTATCTAATACATGCTATTAAATTTTAAATAACTTAGCAAATTAAAAAGCAATACAAGTTCATTATAAACATACATAAATGAATGAAAAGAAGCAAATAATATTTGCCATTTATACTGCCAAAACTTAACAAAACAATATGCAAATTATTTTTCTATGTACATGTCCCTTTTAGTTTTTATAAGAATGAATTCACAGAATACACAATACTATTCATTTTATGAAATAAAATATAGACACTTTTTAAAATAATTGTTTATTTTACATTTTTAGTTATACAATATTTCCTTACAAATTAAAAAATATGTCCATGTTGATACATAATTTGCTATTAGAAATTATTCTGGGATAGTACTTGTATCTCTCTTCTACAAATGCTATGATCCCATAACTGACTGCCTTCTTAGGGATAGGAAGAAGCAAAAGATAATGATAATTGCAGAACTGGCCACTGGAACTTACCAAGAAGTGGACCAATAAGTATTTCTGATATATCTATATGCCCAAAATAAAGAATCATTATTGCTGCTGAAATTATATATATGTATGCATTCATACACACATAAGTGTGTGTTTATATATGTGTGTGTGTTGATATATGTTCATGTGCCACATATTTATGGAAAAAAGATCTTGAAAGGTGATTTTATAAATGGATAGAAGAATGTGAAAGAATGGACCCAGGGCCCAAATTAGCATTTATCATTCAGCAACTCAATAGGAATTAACTTAGAAAATTCACTGTTCTCTGTTAACCTTTCGATGGCTATACAATAGGAAAGATATTTGTCCCCTTTGACAGGATTATATGAAACTGCAGAAGCGTTGAAAGTTTCTCTACCAGATTGAGCAACACTTAGGGAAACCAGAAGGTCAGCTTTTGCTAACAAGATGCCTTGAAGAAACTCAAAGCAAAGCTGGCTAGTGGGATTTTTGTGATTTTCTCTCTCAGCTCCCCTTCCTCACATTCCCACCCTAGGATCAGCACGTTTGGGTGAACAGAGCATGAGCACATGCCAGACAGGATATGATCATGGAGACCTTGCTCCTTGTGACCTGGCCAGTCAGGATTCTAGAGCAGGATTTCTGCAGACCCTCTGGAGGAGATGGTGTGGCAGAAGCTGTATTCAAGTCCTGAATAGCTCAGTCTCTGAGGGTCTGGATCCAAAAACTTTAGACTGCAATTTTTTATCTTGCACCAGAATGAAAAAAAAAAAAACACATCCCTGTGTTCATGTTCCCTAGGGCTCTTCAATTGGTATGTTTCCAAGAAAAGAAGAAAGAAAAAAAAAACCGCTGTGGGAAACACTAATATTAAATAAATAGTCCCACTCTTTTTACCAAGGACATTTTAAAAGAAAATCACTGATGAAGAACTGGGATACTATTTTAAGTTGCTAAACCTGACAATATAAAACCACAGTTTTTCTAAGTTCTGTAGTCAATTAGCAACCTATATTATTAGTTACTACATTCACTTCTGTTTCACAATAGATACCCATAAGCTTAGGGAGAATAAAGTCAGTGGCTGAAGGCAGATGCTAGAACTGAAAGATAAGGGTGGATAATTGAGGGGAATACTCTGCAACCAGAGAAAAAGAAAAGACACAGACAAGGTTATCTGAGAAGTCACCAGGGAAACCAGAAACTGTGCCAGTCAAAATGTTCCTGGCAAGAGAGCAAAACCAGCTCAAATCAAACATACATTCACTAGATTCTTCTTTCCCCATCTTTTGTTTTTTTGGGACTTTTAAGTAGAAGCCATTTGTAAGATTATCATGGGTCATATGGGAAAGTAAGGGAAAAAAGGAGAGCCCAGAAGTAAGAGAGGAAATGGAGAGGGAGTTCATGCGGGCAGCCTCTGTGGAGATCAAAGTGGTCACTGCAGATGAGGAAAAGGGGAGTGGGATAGAGCACCCCAGGAGAGAAAGGTGTCCAGTTCCCTGCACAACAGGGGGAGGATGGACTCTTCTCAGAAAACTGGGAAGATTCTGGAGGTGATGTCAGAAACAGAGCATCTGCCTTCTAAGGACTTTGCCAACTGGCATGGAGGATGGCACCAAATGCCAATTCTCTTTATAATAAAAGCAAAAGAGCAGAGCGTGATCATCTCAATGGAGGCCATATTCAATGCCCAGGAGAGAGAAGAGAAAGAGACAAGAAGAAATCTTGGTATCCTGAGTGAGGAAGATGTGCATATTTTATATTAGCTTGAGCTTTCACCATATAGTGAAATCTCATAGAGATCTATGAGGCAGGTACAATGATAGTTATTTCTCAGATAAAGAAATTATTGCCCAGCACAATACAATCAATCACAAGTTTTCTTATACTAGTCTAGAACTGCTTTTTTTTCTACTACATCTGAGGTGTTAGTCTGAGGCAGATTTGCACTGCATGAATAGCATGAGCAGGGCATATATATGTATGTGCATTATATATGTATGTGCATATATATATATGTGCATTATTAAAGAGCTAGTTATTACTATTAGCATTGTAATTAGGCCACTTCATACCTTGAAGCAGTTCTTCCTGTGAAGAGAGAAAAAGATGACACCAACTCTGCGTTTAGAAGAAAAATTAAGTATTCTGCAAAACACCCTGATGTTAAAGGTTTAACTCCTCTACTGGCCACTCGGAGAGTTGCTGCTGATCTCCAAACCAGTGTCTCCCAAGAGGATAAATCTTGACCTGTCCTAGTTTCTATATCATCATGCTTTGCTGCCTTCCCCACATGGCTTCTGAGTATTGTCAGCCCTCTTTAAGAGTGCCACAAATAAGTGACTGATCAATATACCAAGAGATAAAGGCTATATCTCAAATCTGAGGTTTTCACTGACTCCAATACAGTATTGATCTGGTATGTTTCCCAATAATTCATTCAATAAAGAAACATTTCATGGGTTAGGGGGTCATCATTTAACATCATAGTACCCAGAGCACTGTGAGTTTGATATTGAATAAGGTCTTGCTTAAACTTTGGGGTTCAGCGTCTTTTGCTACTCTGCAGTGAGTGGAAGAACATGACATCACCAGCAGGCTATTGAGGGAAGTGACTCAAATGTTATGCCTCATCAAATCTCCTCCTTTGATATTCTATAGAAGAATCCTAACAGTGGCTATCTTTCAATGCTAATTAAAGACCATGTGCGTTAACAATTAGCATAACCTCCATAATAACATGTAAGATAGATCTAAACTCCATTGCACAGATGAGAAACTAAAGTCTAAAGAACTTTGGAGTCACTTGACCAAGGTCACTCATCACTCATTCAGTATACAGAGAAAACCACCCATCTCTCCATCCACAACTGTGAAACTTACAAGTTTCTCCTCTACAACAGTTTCTCCTCTTCTTATTCCCTCAACTAATTTCTAAACTTCAGAGGTGACCAATGGTATCCTTCGAAGATTACCAGTAAAATAAATTTGTACTTAGATATTCCTATTCCCTTACCCTGCCTTGTCAGTTGTTTTCTATGGGGCAAAATTGTCTACTAGTTAGAAGATTCAATTCCATATGCAGCTCTACCATCTGGAAGGAGAATTCACATTTCCATTCTCTCAAGAATTAGAACAACAAATTGCTCATCCCTCCCCAAACTGAAATGATGGCTTAAAGCCACTCTACCCTATGTACATATAGTAGATGACTAATAATTATCCCTACTCTATGTGAAAGACATTTATCACTTACTCTTCTTAATTGTATTCCATGCATGTGGTTGTAATTAATGCAACATTACAGGTTGAGATGCTTACAAATTTCAGTGTGATGACAAAATAAGATGGCTAATTTTGACATTTTCTGATTTTTAAATATAAAATTCAAATTGTAGAGTCAAGAACCAGCTGGTACCCTGGCTTTGGAATGATTTGCCCTCCACTCCAGTGCTCTTCTCTTTAGTCCATGCCATTGCACCCACCAGCATCCTTCAGGAACTGCTCCAACTCCAAGATTTTTCATTCTAAAATTACCCTTTTAACTTCAGTTTCTTTTCTAAACGTCTCTTATCTTTCCTGTTATTAATTTCTAATCAGTTGATAAGCTGTAGATTTTCTTAGTCCATGTGTCAGGCATATTCATTTCCTGAATTCTGCATTCTTACAGTGGTCAATTCTTATCCAATTCTTATTGAACTCCACTTACAAGTCTAAACTAAAGATCCATCTGATTAGTTATCAAAGAACATGAATGAAACCTTAAATTCCTGTTCAAAGAGGTTGGTCATTTGCCCTCTGAATATGAAATGCTTATTTAATTTGGATTCAACTATTCCAGTGTTATCTTTTCAATATCATTTATTTTTGAATCCTGTATTTTAGGAAAACTTTATGAGATCATTCTTTAAATATGCTATAGCATTAAAAATGCTCATTGTTACTCTGTCATGTGAACTCCTTTTCCCATTCTGAAATACTAGAAGATCATTTTCATCTTCTGTGGTCTAAATCTCCATATTATCTGATTTTCTCTTATAGTATTTGATCATGGATTTTTTTTAGTCTAGCATTTAGGCACATTTCTTTTTCCATACCAAATTTAACTTTATATTCATCTTAATACCTACTAAAACTCATTGTTCAGGGAAATAATTTAGTCTTGAATCAATTGGCTAGTAAAAAAATAAACTTGAGTTTCATTTTATATTTCCCTGTACATTAAATCTAAAAATATCACCTATGATAAAGCAGATTCTATTTACAATTAATGTAGAGTTTTACTTACTAACTGAGCCATAGAGGTCATACTGAGGAAGAATTATGTGTGTCTAACTGCTGATGGAATATTTTGGGGACAGATTAGTTCATTAAAATGAGTGAAAGTTTTGTATCTATATCTGCTGAGTTTGAGTCATGTATGAATAGAGAATTTAGCATTTATTGAAAAACTGTATGCCTGAGGTACTAAAAATGCTTATGTAAATTGTTTTATATGTGAATTTTGAATTGTACAATTCTAGGCTTTTACTAATTACAACATAGCTGCTACACAAAACCTCAAGTTCCACTTCAACTTTGCCAAACCTAGACCAGTATTCATTTTCCCCTTAGTTCTGGCTGACACATTTCCAGTGCTAAAGTGTTAAAGAACTGTCCTCACTACATCACACCACACAGCTTCCACCTGTTCTTGTATATCACAAGGTGAAAAGGAAGCTGGCAAGGGCTGTCCAGGAGCTGTTTCTCAGCAACTTACCTTGACTATATTCCTCGTTAATTCCTTTAACTTGTGTTCAGTAATTGCCTCTGGAGTAAAAACCTTGCTATAAACTACTGACACAATTGTATCATTTGATTTTTGTGACTTATTGCTCCAGATCTAAGTCACAGTTAACAAAGTAAAGCCACAAATTTCTTCCCTTATTAGGCATTTGTGCCTTTCATAAATGACACTTGAGTGTACAATATAGGTTTTATGCACAATACACATCAATAGCACCACGTGAAATCATTTTGGAATGTAAATTTAAATTTAAATTGTTACTTAAGTTAATCCTTGCTGAATAGGAGACATTAAAATGAGGAAACTTGAAAAATAAGAAGCAATTTGGTGTTATTCAGTGTAGCATGTCAATTCCCTTAATTCAAAAGCAAACATTTTGCAAAGCAAAAATTCCCTCATTAAATCCAAGCATTAAGAAGAAAGTAGATTCTTAATTACTTATGGGAGAATTGCATTTGTCCCAGGGTTAGCAGGTTAGCAGTTTGAACTACCAAAAGAGCTTTCTCAATGGCTCCCCTTGAAAAGAGATCAGCCAGTTCCAAATCCCTCATTCCCCTCAAACTATATGAGCCAACACTTTTGTTTATTAGTTGCAATTTTCCTTATGAAAAAAATGTATTATCCACTGAGAAAGTGTTTAGTGTTTGCTAACTCTATATAAGTCTAAATTCAGTCAAACTCTTTAATTGGTCTGAAATAGTAAATTCATTGGTAATCTAATTCATGTTTTATGCAATCTTATCAGTAATTTGTTATGAATTCCTCTTCCCATTATTCTCTATTCCTAAAAAGCTAGTCTGAAATTCAACTTTAGCTTCAGACTAGTAAGAGAACATTTATTGTGGGAGATTCAAAAAGTACAAAACCTATTCATAGAAAGCATTCTGGCATCCAAAACAAATGTTTAACTAATAATGAATAATAATAGTATTGTCTCTGAAGACAAGAGTATGAAAATAAATCTATGAAGCAGAAATAAACTTCTGACAGGGCCATATGTGGCCTAAAGGAAATTAATGGAGAGCTTTTGTTGTATTTGCATAGTATGTGTCACCATTTGACTTGATTCTTTAATGTAACTTTTCATAAATTTATGATTTTCTCAGATTTGCAAATCCACTAGTATCTAACAGAACATATTAACCTGAGATAAAGCAGATGCATAAATTTAAACAAATTTCTCTATAGCTTTTTTATTTGCCAATCATGAGGGAAAGAAATGCTTCTCTATGTAGAATCTGACAACAAATATTTTTCTCTGCTTTTGTATTATGTCTCTAGGTCTGTGATCACCAAGATTTGAAGCATTTTTATTCATTCTGAAACACCAAAATCACTTTCGATTTTATGTTATATACTGTTTTGCTGATCCTACAGGGATTTTTTTTTTTGATAATTTTATGCAACAGTCATCTAGTTTGTAAAATTCAATATTCCAAGCATCTGTACATATTTAGGTAACAAATCCAAGAAATATTTAATTACATTGATGAATAATTTCTTTACCGGCCATGCATTGCCTAGATGAAGTACAATATACAATGTGGACTCAAAGGACAACTGATCTGAGGGGTGATATTTTTTGTATTTTCATGATTGGGAAGTTGAACAAAAGCATTTCAACAATTTCAAGATGGCACAAGTATATTGCTTTCTAGTTTGAGATACTGATTAACTATAAAACTAGTTCTTGAATAGTTAAACCCACTGTACAAAAATGATCCCAACACTGCTCAAATAAGTGTTGAAAGTAGGATGTCATAGTGCTTTTTTGTTTTATAACAAAATGCAGCAACTGACAAAGACTGATTTTCTCCCGTTTTTCAAAGCTGACAAAATCTTATGGGTAATAGCAATTATCTCTGTTTGTCAAATACTTACATCCAGAAGTGGATTTATAATCCCATGAAAATTCTGTAATTTACTGAACCACTGAGCAAGTCCATGCTACAACCCCATTGGATGTAACTCATTTCAACAGGGAATTGGAGTCAATGTAAATGAAGTAGAGCTCACACAACAGAAGGGAAAAATGCTAGAAAAACATGCATCATAATTTTCATAAAAATGCCCCAATTATTGAACAAAAAAGCAACATTTTGAAGGGTAAATTAACCCCATTTTTGTTGCTGAGTGAGGCTATCACAGCAGAATTAGTGGTTTAGCAATAGAATGGGACATGTGTCTACATTTGCTAAAGCTATTACTATAAAATATATGAGAAACATTATATACAAAGCCAAGGTAGGTCACAAATATAGATTGCTTAAGAAAAGTTAAGAAGTTGACTTTTATTAACATATTTTTATAGAGGTTGTCTTTAAAATAAAATGCACATGTCATGATCTAGCACTTGGCCTATTTTCCCAACATGTCCTATAAACTAGAATTCTTGAGAAATTTTATGCCCCAATCCATTTTCCAGTTTCCAACAAAAAAGAAGGTACTTTACCTTTTTTCACATTTGTGGTGCAGTGTTTACATGGTGGCCTATAGAAAATTGAGGCATTTCATTTTTAGAAATATCAGAACAGGAAAGGTGAAATCATTCTTCAATTGTCTTAATTGCTAGTGAAGTTAAAAATATTAAGTTTGTAGTTGAGCATGCTTTTTCGTAAATTCCTTCTTATTATAGATATAATCATAAAGAGTGTATAATTAAATGAGGGTAAGTAAAAGCAGAATGGTGAAATAATATATACATTCAAAACATTTAAGTAGAGCTGAGGTTTCACACTGAAAAATGGAATAAATCTATTGGCTACTGAGCTATTAATTTTCTGGGAAAACAATGTTGGTACTTGAGCTTACAGGTGTTTTATTTTTTTTCCTTCTCCATTCTATATTTTCCCTACTCTGTTCAATCCAAAGATTATTCTGATACTATTAATAAGTTTTTTTATCAGAATAAGTAAATTATTCTGATACTATTAATAAGTTTTGACCTTAAATCTTATGTAGATTTCTACATGTTTACATTGAAAATGATTAGGAAGAGCCTAAAAAACTTTTAGCTGAGTTTTCAAAAATTCTCATGCACTTAACAAAAATCACTTCATAAGCATCACTGAATGTTACATACAGATCAACCTCTCTCTGCAGCAAGAAGGTGCTAAATGTTTACTCATAGGAAAATATGATTAATCAGCCATCACCATCTTTACAAAATATTCACATAGCACAAATATTTCAGTTTTTAAATTATACATTTCAAAACTAAAAACTAAACCAAAGATCATGCTAGATGGGGTCTCAGGAAACATTTACATCATTTTCCCTTTGCTGTGCAATTTCAGTACTATAAAATATATCACTACCTTTGAAGATTCATGTATTCTTGGACTTCTTATTATATGAATGCATAATAATTTTGTCAAAATGCCTGATGTTCCTGCAACATGAATATTACATGGGATATAAAAGCACCAGATTGTTAAGACTTCTGAATGGGTTAGAAAGATATTTGCCTACAGCTTTTCACTATCAGCCATGGACCAGTGGTGAAGTCTGAGTGTGCAAGGTAGCCTAGCAGGCTAGAAACGTAGAGTGACATCCTGGATGGACTGAAAAAATTCATGTGTTGGACCTGTGGGGAAGACACAAGCCTCCATCACTCAAGCTGCTCCACAAATGGTGTTGAGAATTTGATGACAAAGATAATGTAGATGTGGTTCTGCATTTCTACCATGTCTACAGTTTTACTACTATCAGCTCATTTTTTGTTAATCACAAGCAATCCATGTTTGGCATTCATATCCCTGAAGCTCAGAAATACCTACAGAAAGATCTAATATCCTACATTTACTATTTGATGTTTAGTGAAGTCAGCATATGACATGTATTCCCATATCTGTGTCACAGGTTAACTGCATACATAAAACAAGGAACAAAGAAATCTCCTCTGGGCTATGTTCTCCTGATTTCTTCCCCACCATTTTTCCTCAAATGGTAACAAACAAAGCAGACTAAGGATTAGCCTCAATGAGTTCTAGGCCCAGTGCAGTCTCTTAACTGTGTTACTGAGCAGATTTCTCTTTGACAATTTCCTTATCTGTGATCAGTTTGCTAGTGATTGCTCATTCACTCTACATTTCAATGATTTCTCCTTTTTGGTAGTTGGTTCTCCCCCTGTCTTTTGCCTGGGTTCATTTCTCACTTTCATTTTTATGAATATTTAATTTTTTAAATTTTATGAATACTTAATAGTTTACCACCACCTTATGGGAGGCAGGGGCATGAGTAGGGGATGGAAGCCTACTCCTTCCACTCCTGTAAGTTCCCTCCTCTCAGTAAACAGCACCAGTCTCTACTAGGAGCTCCCACCACTTTTAGCAACTGAGTTTTAATTATTCTGTCTGAAGAAACAGTCAGCTTCTTTCAACAAAGACCTCTGTACTTTATTTACCCTATGTTCCCGATGTTCGGATACCTAGCATGGCCTCAATAAATACATTTTGAATAGATAAACTTCATAAACATCTCCCAGAGAGTTCCTTCAAACAAAGGGACTGGTAAGGAGGGGTGCATTTTGCTTTCTTATCTACCTCTCTCCACAAAGAGCCAGTATCGTACACTGATGCTTCTGTAAAGATTTGTGAACTGTGGGTTTTCCTGGTAACTGTAATTACTAACCAGTTTCTATTTATTCACTCACAAGCGCATACTAATAACCAGAGGGAGGTTACCATGGAATTTATTTTGTTAGTATTGAAGTCATGTATTTGATCTCTCCACAACAATTTAATGGCATTATCTTCTATCCTACTAGACCATGTGTTTGGACATGGGGAGAACCAGCTAGCCTTTGACTCTCTAAATTCTTACTTTATCTGTTTCCTCTTCACCATCATATGCCTCAAATAATTTAGATCATGAAACACTGTTTTACTAAATCTTACCTGAAAGTTTGGGGTTGAATGGTGATTACATTTGGCCTAACTCATACACTCAGAAGACTATATTATGCTGTTAATATGTAGGCATTCAGATGATTTTCAGTTATCAATGGGTTTTTTTTAGACTGTGACATCTTCGTTTCTGTCGCCCACCTCTACCATGTCACACAAAAGTCACTTTGGAAATACTAAGTGGGAAGATTGTTTCTCATTTCTCATATTTTCCTTCAGAAACCATGTGGACTTACATTTAAGACATTCCATTTACAAAGGACATAATAAAACATAATTCAACTGCCTGGATTTGGGCACAGAGAGACAGCAATTAGACAGCTTTGGGAAATAAGGGGTGACAAGTTGGTGGCCCAAAAGAAGAATTGAAACTACAATGATATAGCTACTAATTACCAAGACACTGCACACTGAAACACGTTCCACGGCCACCAAAGTGGTAAAACCGCACCAAAGGCCCATATTTTCAAGAGACTGCAGTTAAAATATTTAAAGTTCATGAGCCTGATCAAGATTTCACAACATAAATTAGCTATCCCTTGGGCTTGAGTGATTTTATTATGCTGAAAGATACAAAAATTTTAACTCCAATATTAAATTAAAATAAATTAATATAGGAAATAATTTATAGCCTTATGAGGTCTAAAAACTAAATTGCCCTTGGAATCTTAACTGCAAGTACATGGGAATGAAAAAGAAAAGTTCTAATTCTTTAACATGCCTTAAATCAGAGTAAATGATGGTAGCTAAACATCACTATTGATATGATTACAAAATACAAATTTAAACAATGACTGTAACATTCCAATTTTTGAAACCTTGAGCCAATGTCCTTTCCTCAGAATGAATAGATTCCCCTAAAATAGTGACACTGGTTTAGTAGTCATTTGAAATTGTCTATTAGTAGACTAAAACACCATCTCTAAGTACTAAACTATAATTTTTCATCAGGTTATATATTGATTTTTTTATTAGAAAAACAAATGTGCAGATTCAGTCTTTAAAATAATCAATAGAAAAAAAAATTGGTTTCTTCCCTGTGTGTTAGCCAAAAGATAATGGATTTTTGGGACCTTGTCAAGAACTCTTGCTTCAGAATTGACAAAAGCAAGCAGCTGGCCAGAAATAAATTTGAACCACCAAAAGAATTTTAGAATCACAACCTTCAGAAACATCCCCACAAAATACCACATGAGAGCTTCAGCTGATCAAGAGTTGGCTTATAGTTATCCAACTGAAATACTCCCATGCTTATAGCTTGAACTCCACCTGCTATCTAGTTTGCAGGATAGAAAAGAGCTGGAGGTTATGGCAAATAGCGAGGCTGGACAGTGGAAAGAGATAAGAAATCTCAGATTTTAGGAAACAATTGCTGTATAGTGGGATAAAGTGGAAATGATAAATTTTGGTGCCACATCATCCAAAAGTGGTCATTAGCAATCAAAAGGGAAGAAGTGGTGATGAGAATGTTGTGGTGTGTGTATGTCCCTTACTTCTGTTTTATGTTTAATTCACAACTACTTATCAGTTAATTAAACTGCTAATTTACCAAGGGGGCTACTCCATATCTCCCACACATTTATGACCAAAATGGAGCTCTGTGAGCGTGTAAACCACCAGCAAATTGGAGTAACCATAAGCTAAGAGTGATAAAAGTAAATATGGGAAGAGAGAAAAGAACAAGAAAAAAAGAGGCTATTTCTGGCCCCTACTAGAAAAAAATCTATTAAATAATGGTTTTCTAGATTAACTTTTTAAAAAACCATGGCGTGAGGGATATAATACATGACTTTTTTTTCATTCAAGTTTTAGGCAATACGTTTTAGAGATGTTTTGTTAGATGATTATAGTACTCCTCCAATGGCAATGAAATAAGGTAAGAGAAAACTAGGATCAGGCCACTAAATTATCCTGGTTTACAGGAATCCCAGTAAAGCTTTCAGTCTGAACTATTATAAACCAAACCAGCATGGAATCAATATCTAACTTTAGGAATCACACTGACAGCAATTTTACTTGGTCTGCATAGACCCTGACTAAGAAAAGAAGTCTATATATTCAACCTACAATTTAATGTACATGAGTATAACAGGAAAGGATTGTTTTTCCAGTCCTTGAACTCATCTATAAGTTACATTCAGTATTAAATTACATTATTATATATAATTATAGTATGAATATTAAATAACATAAACACTATCAAATATTAATATCAGATTCCATTTTCATATAAAGCATTTTCACATACTTTTTCTTATGACACTATTCAGAACACTTTAAGAGCTATTTTCACCATTTTTCAGAAAAAAAGAAACTGAATCTTAACAGTTCACAGAATAACTAAATTATCTATGTCCATAATATTACCATACAGGACTCATGAGATTTTCAACCCCAATAATAATGTTTCTTCTATAAAAATTGGATACTGTTGTAAACTTGAGAAATGATTTTGAGAAAAATAATGAACAATTTTATGTAGGATTTGACTTGGGGGTCAATCTAAAATTGTTTGGCACTTGAATTGGGAATAAAGTGAATTATCAGACAAGGTAATTCCATATGAACATTTAAAATAAATATTACTTATGACATTGAAGATAATTTCCAAAGCAATTTTAGAAGGGTCTTGAACAATAATGGTATATTGTAATTCAAGCATACTTCAAAAGCAACAAATTTACACTGATTGGCGAGATATTTTCAGATTGTTATGCTGTCTGCTGTACCAAGAGGGCCTCAACATGATTTTGTACATAGTAGAAAATGAATACTACCATAAGAATTTAAAAGTACACCTCCATTTATAAATATGGATAAGGCTTCAAATAACTAATAAGTCACATAAATAATATTGCATAGATGTTAAAAATATAAATTCATACAGATTCTTTTAAAATTATTTGTTGGAAGTGATGAAAAGTCTTAAAGTCAATTTATTTTGGTCTGTTTACTCTAAGTTAAAGAGGTAGCTAAAAGAAATGATCTAAAACATTGACTGAGGTTAGTTTTCAAAACTGCTCACTATGGCATTCATTATTTATGTGTAAATATTTGTAAAGTGAATACAAAGAAAAATAATATCAATGTGAAATAGCTATAATATATAGGATAATGTATCAATTAAATTGAATGTACATAATGGAACATTATTCAGTTAAAATGTTATCTTTACTTAGATAAGGAACACTTTCAACATATCTACACAGCAAAGGCAAGCAAGTTGCATTTACTAAAATGTAAATGGCAACATGTCTTGTTTGTGAGATTATTAATAATTTTCATTTTAAATTATATTTTATATTGGGCACATTGCTTTTATACAGATACTTGCATTATTTTAAAGTCCTAGGTTAACAATGGTTAACATGAACTAATTTACTAACATGTCAGGTACAATATTAATCTTTTCATATAAAATATCTCATTTACATCTCATAAAAGTCACTGATATGGAGTCACTTATACTACTGAATAGATGAGGAAATGGGGGTAGAAAGATTTTGAATAACTAACACAACGTCAACTTTCAAGTAAATATTTGAGCTCCGTTTTGAATCAAACTATCTGATTCCAGAATTCATGATCTTTATATCCATGCTCTACTTACCATTTTATACAGGCTGCTTAGTGATATGACAGAATATATTTTGTCATGGATAAAGTAGCTTCCTACAACTGTGACACTTGGCTATGAAACTGTATAACCTTCTTGTGACATGATTTGTGATTCTGACAGTATATAAAGTATAATTGGCTTACCCTTTTATATAAAATATACTTGGCTTACTCTTTCTATGGAGACTTTTAGTGAATGTGTTCTTTCTTAATCCTAAGAACATTTAACATATAGGGATATTACATCTATTTTGTGATCATCCACTTACAGAGTGTTAGTCTCTGGACTAAAAATGGACTAAAATCTGGAAATAATTAGTTAGTTTTAGTGCTTTTTGTCATAAATTTAACACCACCTTGGAGGAGGTTTCTCTTAATTGAGCTGTTTCTTGTCCAAAGAGATAGGGAGCTACTTTAAGATCAGGGAACACAATGGAATATTACTCATCAATTAAAAATGACAAATTAGAAAATTTTATAACATGGATGAACTTAGAAGAATTCATATTAGCAGAAACAAGTCAAAAAGAAAAAAAAACAGAAACCAAATGGTTTCACTACTATATGGGACATGGGAAAGATAAACAAAAATCCATGAAGAAAAGTCAAAACAAGCCAATGACCAAATTGAAGTACACAACCTGGGGGGGGGGAGGGTGGGAGCAGTCAAGGAGGGGGGGGTGAACCCCAGAGATCACAGAGATGTGAAATTTATATATAAATAAATTATTTTTAAAAAAATCAGGGAACTTAGACTGTTTTCTTGCTGAAATATGCTTCTTAGAAACCACTGCCTGCATAGATCAAAGACAACATGGCAATGTTACCATTTCCAAAAATTTTTGGTGAATTTAATGGTTACTATAAAGTCCACAAACACACAGTAGCTAAAATTGTCAGGGCTTAAGTCTGTTATAATAAAAATAAATATAGAATGGTATTATGAGCATATCAATCAGGAAGATGTGAACATTTTACCAAAGATGAAAATGTGACAGAAACATATTTTGTTACAGAGTCTAGACAGAATCTAATCTAGCTAGAGTGGTTTTCTACTTAGGTTGTTATTGCTGATTCTGAAAATTGCTTCCTGCATTTACAGTAAGATTTTTTTATTGTTATTAATAAAGAAAAGTTGGGAAGAATTCAGATGTTAGCACATTAATTTACTTTATACCTTATGTTAGTTCCTTCTTTCCTAATATCTTGTGATTTCCAATTAAATTCAAATGAAACACCTATGCCTTGTTTGTAGCTTTAATACATATAATATCAATGTAGAGAATGGTATATATCAATGTCCTTTAAGAAAGACTCAGAGGCATATAAAGGTGTAATGTATATGATGTAATGAATATCACTCAGACTTCCTTTGTTTATAAGGTAGAGATTTATATTTACCAGTCCTGGATGTAAGAGTACAATGGATTTAACAGAAGAAGATACACTGTTTTCATGAACTACGAGCTGACCTTTAACAGGTACCTGATGAGGTGCTGCACCAGATGTTGCAGTTGGTAACAGAGATTAGTTTATCACCTAAAAATGTCTAAGAAAATTCTTCCCTTTAGTCCTGTATATTATACCAAAGGAAAAGAAATTGCAGGAGAATCGAGCAAGAGAAACAACCTCATGTTTAAATGACACCTTAATTGTACTAATAATTTAGAAACAGAAAATTAACAGCTTGATGTCTCTAATGTAAAAATATTGTTCATGCCTTTTCAAGTGTTTTATAAACTGAAACACAAATCAAAGTGATTACAAAACTACTAATGAATGAAACTGCATTCTCTTCTATCTGATTTCAGGTGTTGATTATGTTGGAAAAATATCCTTTACTGAGACCAAAACTCTACAAACTGTTGAGGTTCCAGTCACTGAGAGAGCTAGAGAGTGGGGATACAATGAACAGTACACATTTGAATCCATATTTAAAGCCCCCCCCCCCAGGTAGCAACCAGGTGTACTTAAATGTGACAGTGTAACAGACTCATGTTGACCATATTAGGACCATTATCTAAAGCTACATGACCTTCTGCTGAGTATCATTGAACTTGTGGTCAGTCAATTAAACTCAGATTTTTTCCGGGAAGGGGAGCAGTGTGTTAGAATATTTCCAGACCTAATGATTGATTTTTCCTTGTGCTAAATTTTTTATGATTTTCCCTTTGACTAGTCTATAATTACCTATCACTTCATTAACTAAGATGCTCAATTCTTTAATTATTTTCCATTTCATCCTATGCTTATACTCAAATGAGGACTTGTTTTAGTCTCTTGGAGGTTTATTCATTATTTATGAACTTTCTAAACACTTTTCCCGTTTATAAAGTCAGTTAATGAGCTGCATTTTTCATACATTTGTGATAAATCGATATATTTATTACAGAAAACATACTTCTAACTTGACTGGGACTGAATTAACTAACAACTAGAGATCGATAATTGTTATTTCAACTCCCATACTATCTTTCCCATATCTTTATAATCAGTTAATATATTCATTATAGAAAGCACAAAGCTAAATCGATTTGAATTGAATTGACATATGCCTAAAGATCAATATACTGTTCCTTCTAATCCTACATAGTCATCCAAAAAACTACTATTGGTTAAATTAAAAAATATATATATATATTTATGATAAGCTAGCGGGCATCAATTTTAAGAAAATCCTTTGCAGATGGTAACATTGGGGAAGAAGGAACACAGAGATTTATTCATCTGGTTCAGACAGTTGTTGTAGGGGGAAAAAAAAGGACATTTTAGGACAGGGCCCTGAGGGGTGTTCATGGAACACATGAAGAAAATTGGGGAGAGTAGCCAAAAGAGTCATGGTGGCTTTAAAGTGCACTGTGTTTTCTCTTGACTTAGAAAATTAAGGCTAAGAACTACAAAAAGTCACTGGACCTAGACAGGCATGACAATACTTAAAACTGCTTTTCAGATCTGCAAGGGGCATCAGAGAATTTCTGTTTAAGAAATTAATAATGACCAAGAGATCAAGATGTTGGTTCATGGGTGACATGATGGTGGGAGACACTTGGGGTATGCAATGATGTAAAATACATACATACATATATATATATATATATATATATATGAAATCAATGAAAAAAAAGAAATTAATAATGGTAACTTTTGGAATGTTACAGACAACACTATACTTAAAATTCACAAATTTGCTGTAGTCAAAACTCAGAAATTTCCCTGACAGAAGAAAATTCTGTTTCTAAACCAAGTGTAAAAGAAAAAAAAAATCCTACCAGTGTAGCTAGACTAGCAAACCATTGGAGTTGTTGCTTAAGCATAATGGATCCCTTTTCCCAGTCTAGTCTAATTAATTACTCATATCTGTCTCCTTTCCAGCAGACCTTATTCTAGCTGTATTAAGATGACTTTTGAAAAGCTTCATTAAAACAAACTAACTAATGAATAGCATTATTCATTAGAATAACTACTGAATAGCATGTGAGTAGGTGAATGCAATAGACAGAAACATCAAATGCAAAGTCTTTAGTTTCTGAAGACTATTGCTCTTATTACAAACATCTTCAGTGAAACAATAATCTTCTGAGAGAAAGTTCACAGAGAGGTCCAAGTAGTGACTCTGCCACACTTCCTAAATATTTCACCTGAAGAATTAACAGTGCCCCTTTATTTGCAAAATGTTTATTCCAATTTGAAAAATAAATTATGTGGTTATCCAAGATTCACTGACAGAAATATCAATTTCTATAATACACTGAAACAAACTTGGATATGAACACTATAAATGATCAGACCAGTGATTTCTTCATGTCATGTTGCAACTCAGAAGTTATCAGATTCACACAGAAAATATTTAGGTTTCTCTTATTTGGTGTGTGTGTATATAAATTATATATGTATATATATAAATTATATTATATGTATAATATATATTATATATGTATATATGTATGCATAATGTAAAATGTATAATGTGTAAAATGTATAATGTATATGACGTATATATATGTACATATATTATACTATATGTATAATATAGTATATTATATTATAATATGCATATACATATATATTATGTGCATATATGTGTATATATAAATTATATATATAAACTATATATATATATAATTTGTTCTCTCTCAATATGTTTCATCTTCATTCTTATGAATGTCAAGAACACTAAGATATGAAGTGATTTAAAAAACAAAAATAATTACAAATAGTTTCCACATACTTAACTGTAATTCTTAGTCAGTATTATGAAATTTTGTCTTTTATGCTCTGTCAGAAGAATTGTAGACATGTTTGAGATGAAGGAAATCTATTGACTACAACTTCTTAATTTTACTTTTAAGAAAACTGAAGTCCAGGGATATAAAGTGATTTTTCCACAGCTGCTGGTGTGGTGAGCAACAAAATTGGATCTGAAGACTTGGGTTCTGACTGTAACTTCCTTTTATTTATAACTTATCCAGTCCCGTCATTTATCTTACTACTTACTAGCTCCTGGGAGGGAGAAGTTATCAAAATCTAGCTTTTGTCCTATGCTTTCCATTTTCCGCAGGGAAATTTTTAAAGAATTGAAAGACTCAAAAATAGAAATTTTAATTTACCAACTTTTCTCTAAAGTATCTGTACTTTACTAAAGTAAAGTATCTGTGAATCAACATTTAAAAATTTCTTAAACTATTGGTATTTGCTTGCTTATTAAAGAGTATATAGAGAAGATTCTTACAGCATGTTTTGTCTCTGATTTCAGTGCAACACACGTGAACACAAATTAATTTGGGGTGTATTAGCCCCACAAGACATCAATGGGAACTGGGGGTCAAACTAAGACAAATTCAATTAAAATATACTAATAGTCAATCTAATATAAAGTTCAATTGTCTACAAAATCAAGTATTAGGATTGGTGTTCCTGAAGAATTTAAAGGTAATATTTTAAAGCAATGATTTTTAAAACGATTTATTCCCTGTGAAATTCACAAAATAGTGAAAATTCCATATTTTATTGTTTTATCTTCTTTGAACAGACTTATATACTGTGATGTATATTGACTTGAATTAGAATGTGCATTCGAATTTTTGGAAATCTGTTTGCTGAGTTTATCATTTCAATAAATTCAAGAAGAAGCAATTACCTTAACTATTTTAATATACTGATATTCCTTACATGAAGATTTAATACATATCTTAGTTTTCTATCAGTCTAACACCTATAAAAATATAAATGAATCATGTTTATTTACTGATTATTTTTCATCAGAAATCAACCAACATGCTGTGAATATCCAATATGGTCATAATTGGCCGGGCATGGTGGCTCGTGCTTGTAAGCTTCAGCCTATAAAGTGGCTGGGGCTAGGGATCGCAGTTCGAGTCCCGCCTGGGGCCCGTAGCGAGACCTAGTTCCAAAAACATAGCTGGGCGTGGTGGTGCACGCCTGTCATCCCAGCTACCTGGGAAGCTGAGGCTGGGGATTGCTTGAATCTGTGGTACCCCGGGCAACGAGAGCCTGCGGTTCCACAGGCAAAAATAGCAAGACCCAGTCTCAAAAAACAAACAAACAAACAAAAAACCAATATGGTCATAATTGTAGAAACATTAATTATCATTTTCAGGTAATTCAGATGAGATTGCTGCATTATTTTTCACAATAGTCAAGAGAACTTAGTTCTTTGTAACTGATCTTGGATTCATTAGACAAATTATGAAAAGGATAGAAGAAATAAATTAAACTGATATAATTGCATATCAGGATTATTGGAACTCATTATGATACTACTATGCATTGTAATCATGTTTCTTTTACCACTAAACTCTAAACTTGGTCAAAAGGGACTGTCTTAATCTTCAAGCCTCTAGATTAACCGCAAAACAAGCCACAATTAGGAAGTTAATGGCATTTTGCTGAATTAATTGGTTGGCTAATATATGAGTTGATACAAAAATCAACGTTGCTAAGAGATGAAAATAATTTTAGAGCTACATGGATAAAAGCAGCATATAAAGCATGAATAGGAGTCATAGTAAATGGATTCTTTTAAGGCATCATCAACATTGAAGGAAAATGAGTCAACCAACTCCACACACCTGTTTATTTGGGGGTAAGAGTAAGAAAGGAATCCTGGCATTGTCATATAAAGAATATATTTCATAGCCATCATAATGAAAATACACAATCCACTACTTTGGTGCAGCTTAGTAGCACCCGTACTATTTCACTCGTAAACCTTCCTCAATTGTGACTCTAAATAAACTTATATGTCTTATAAAAACTTCTCAGGTATATTTATATCATCATCACAGATACCGCCCCCCA
This sequence comes from Uropsilus gracilis, assembly GCA_004024945.1. NCBI lineage: Eukaryota > Metazoa > Chordata > Mammalia > Eulipotyphla > Talpidae > Uropsilus > Uropsilus gracilis. Next base: position 32,446 of record PVHY01000687.1, read on the forward strand.
ATAAATGAGAAGATGTAGAAAATCAAAATGAAGCACTTTTTCCATTTTTGGACAATCAATTTAATCTTAGTGGAAACTCCTTAAAATACTCCTCAAGGTGATAACAAAGGGACATGTCATAAAAGGTTTGTGGATCCTGGAAACAGGTTCCCAGAATGAACTAATGAATTGTCACTAGACCCAAAATTTAAGTATGTCATAGAGTGTCAAGATCATTAGGTTAACATTAATATACTTGTTTTCAAATGATTTCACTAATATATGGTCAACCAAATGAAACTGCACAAGGGGAGAATGGGGACCAGCTGGAGCGGGTGGGAAGGGGAGGTGGTGGGTGACTCTCAGGGACTGAAATGATGTGAAATATATATAAATAAAAAATTAAAAAAAAAGATTACACTTAATAAAAGCACAGACCAGGCTTGAAAATATATATATATATATATATATATATATATATATATATTTGGTTTCTGCCATGTATATTAATTCATTTAATTCTTCACAGATTATGTAGCTCAGAATCACTAATTTAATTCTCTATAGCTTAAGGTTTCCCATGTGTAAAAGATTTTATTGTTTTCTTTATTGTCTCTGCTATCTGAAAACCATTTGTTGAGTTCCCACTAAATATTAATCTCTGTGGCAATCCCTCTGGTCTAAAATAGATGTGCTAATGCTTCAAAGGTTGTTCTGAGGATGAAATAGAGATGTAGGAACATTGTAAATAGCATCATTACGTAAAAGGGAAAGTCCTTCATCTCTGATTCTGCCCAGTTCTCTATTAGCCCCAGTTTCCTCGGCTCTACATTATGTTTTGCCCCTCCAAAGCCACTCTCCTCAATAAAATCCTAATTGATAGGGCATGCTTTCAATAGTATCATGATAATTTTGATTTTTTCTGTGGTGATCATTTTTACTAGGCTACTAGAAGACAGTAATATCCCTCAAAGCCCCCTCCTCAAATAAACCCAAACACACATCTACTGCACAAAATTCAGTGTTTTTTTTTATTTTTTAAGAAAAGAAAGAGAAGATAAAAAGCGAAGCATTGTTTGTCTAGTTCTCAGCAAATCTATATCAACCTTCTGTTAACAACTACCAGGGGACTAACTAGAGGCAACAAAAATAACTAGCATTCACTGAGCTCTTACTAAGCAGGTGCTGGCTAACTGCATTGAATCCCTTGCAATAGGCACTTTTATTTTCATTCCATAAATAATAAAACTAAAACAGAGACAGGTTCAATACTTATTAATTTAGGCAGTTTACAAGTGACAGAGTGAAGATTTAAACACTGGCTAGTCTGCCCCATCTTTGCTTGCCATCATTATGTTCCCATAGCAGAGGACTCTAGATGACTGCAACAACCGTCACAAGGAAAGTGCTAAGCATTTGAATTCCTGAGGTTGTGATTTGTGTCTGCAATGAATACCTACCATTATTCTAAGGGCATATTTGGAAAACAACAAATGTAAAATGAACAGAGCTGGAATTAAGCAAACTGATACCCTAACTAACAGAAAGGAAAGATGACAGACAGACAGACAGACAGACAGACAGACAGACAGGCAGGCAGGTAGGTAGGTAGGTAGGTAGAGAAAATATACACATATTTTCCCTACTTCACACCTCTGTATGTATGTGTATATATGTATATACATACATGCACATATGTATGCATGCATACATGTGAACTACAGAAAATACATGTGTGTATAAACTATATCTCTTTATATATTTATCTCTATATACACACAATACATATATATTTATGGCATATACCAGGATTCAAAATTCAAGACTAGAAGATTAGAAAACTTTACCATAGGATCAAAGACCCAGATCAAAAATCTAGCGCAGATGGATTTCAAAGTTTCCTCTGGCAATTATATATGCATTTGATTTCCAGAACAACGTAGCTTTGCATTTTTAATAAAGAAGTAGTTTGAGTGAAACCCATGTTCATTCTCTTACTCTTATACAGTCATGTGTTTGTTCAAGAAAAAATAAGAATGTGCTAATTTCAAGCTTCATTTCCTATTAGTAAAAGCCAAAATCTAATTAGAGCTGTATATTTGGTCTCTCTCTTGCCTTTTGTTTCTGCTCCTCTGACTTTGCCTATCCACTTTCTTTATTTACTCTCCCTGCTCCCACCAGCTTTCCTCTCCCCCTATTCTTGCACTTCTCTATTTGTCTCTCCTCATTCTCTTTTACCTTACGTATCTATATTTTCCTTTCTCATCTCTGCCTCTTTCTCCTATCTTTTCTTTCACCCTCCCTCTCTTTCTCTTGCCCTTTATCTTTCTGCTTCCTTCTTCCGTGTCCCTTTTAGTCTCACTGTACTCCCTTTCCCCACACGTATTTTCCACTCTTTGTCCCTGTTCCCCATTCCCTCAGTCTACCTGACTCTTGCTGCTATTTCCTGACTTTCAATCAGCCTCCTCTGAAGTAACTTACCTTCCTTTCTCTCTGTCCCTCATCCTCTTTCAGCTGATACACAGATCTCAGGAACATTAAAATAAGTAATTCATCTTGAAAACTATGAAATCAATATGGCAATGTTTAGTATTCAAGAATGAAAGCTGTTCTTTGGAGATGTTGTGCTTTATTGTGCCCTAAAAAGTAAATTGCATATAATTTTACTTTCTACCTTTATCTTGATAAGTGTGTGTGTGTCTGTGTGCGTGTAAAAGTTCTACATTGAAAGGGAAGTGTTGGCTCATTCTGTTAGAGGCTATAATAAACTATATCCATAAACATATTGCGAATTAATTTACTTCAAAGATCAATAACTCACTAAGAAAGCTAAAAATAAATAAAACTATTTTGCTTAAAAGGAAATTCATTATAGACACATATGAGTACTGATTTTGTATAAAGTGCACATAAGCTGTCACTGGAGAGTGACCTGACTACAGAAAGAATATTTCTGATGGTTGTTCTCATTCCCTAGAGAAATGTAGTTCAGAAACAAGAGTGACTGGGAATTGCACTTTTAAGAAGTATCTAAAAATCCACTTGAGGTGGGTAGGCTTTTATCAGATGATCTGCTCTATGGGTCACTAGTGCTAAAAAAATCTTCACAATCAAGAATTTTTACATTAATGACCTCCAAGAGCAAAGAATATAACTTGTCTAACTTGTTAATAGTGCTGACACAAGGTAATCAATAGCCTCTGTTACTGATTCTCCATCATCATTGAATTTACACTGTCCTGTAATGTATTTAAAAAGACAGACTGAAAAACTACTATTTTAAGTAGAGAGTAATGCTTTATTCATTGTTCAGTCTTATAAGGTAGTTAAATGCTTCAGGGCCAGTGTGGGCAATGACAAAAAACGACTAATAAAGAAGTTTCTTTTTTATTTAGGGAAAAGGGCAATAAATACTGTGAGAGAGAAAATGACAAACACTATTGGACAGGTCAGTTGCATGGAAGGAGGTAACATTTAGCATTTCTCTTGTTTCTCAAACTCAGTTAACTATGACTGTTTTAGGTTAATGGAGAGAGGGGGTAGGGTGCAATGTGGTTTAGGCACATTCATGAATTCCAGAAAAGATAAACTATTGTCCTAGTTTCTTATCTTTTGAGTTGCACTTATAATCAGGATCACAGTTTCATAAACTTCATACATGAGCATCTTCACCTATAAAAGTCATTTGAGGGTAGAACAGCCATCATGAGAGAGCATATATATGCCTTATAGTCACATAGTCCTGTAATAATTCTAAATTTTAGATCCTCCCTTATTACCTTCCTGACCCAAAAAAAGTTAGTATTTCAATTTCTTCATCTGTAAAATGAGTATGATAATCCTTGTCTAAGTGAGCCATTGTGAGGATTTTACAAAGGAGTGTTGTAAGAAAAACAGCATGACATCTGGTTCTCAAAACACCTTAGTACTATCACCATCATTATCACCACCATCAGATCAAATATGTCAACACCACCACCAAAACTAAAATCATCATCTCCACCACCACCACCACCACCACCACCACCACCACCACCACCACCACCACCACCACCACCACCACCACCACCACCACCACCACCACCACCACCACCACCACCACCACCACCACCACCACCACCACCACCATCTCCACCACTACCACAATCACCACCAGAATTGCCATTAAAATTAACACCATTGTCACTCCTATCACAACTTCTTTTATAATCATCCTCATTGTATAGGAGAAGAAATTAACTCAGAGGTTAAGTAATTTGCTAGAAATCACAAAGCTAGTAGAAGATAGAGGTAGAACTCAAAAACTTGGGTATGGAATCTAAATTATGAATCCTTCTAAGCATCTTTATTTCAGGAATTCTAACAGAAAAAATGTTGTGGTCTTGGTTTCAACAGTCACCACAGAAACTCAAGGGTACACAGAAATTCAGACCCCTCATACCCAAGCCTAAAAAAATTATAAGCAGAACCCAAATCTCCAAAGCTGCTTCACTGATATCTGATTTACAATGACATTTCTTTGGTTGCCCTATTATCATCAGCCTGAAAGGCCAGAGGTTAAAGTTCTGCTCTTGGCTCTGTTTCTACCTATCACTTCCCTATCTTCAACTGTCACCAAAGGATATAATACGCATTCTCTCATCTGGTCCTATAGAGACACTATAAAAAGGAAACAAAATGTCATCTAGAGTATGAGTTCTTAGTCCTCAGGAGAAAAGCAGGAAATGAAAGGTACTGTTTATTTAGCCTGGCTCTATAGTGAGATAGCTGTATAGACCTATGAAAAGTATAACCTGGCTTGCTCAACCTTTGGCAAATAAATGGGGTATTACATAGGCAGTCTGTCAGAGCCAGGAGAGGAAGTAAAGGTTTCCTTTCATTTTGCCCACATTGTCAACTGCTTGCTTTCCATTTCAAGAATTCTGGACTTCCCCACTCCCAAAGCAGTAAGTGCTAGGCTGAGTGGGGAGCAGCTGCAGCTGTTTACCTGCTTCCTCAACATCTTCTACAGGACTCCCTCAGCTGACTCAGCCAAAGCAGTTAAAAGAAAATAACATTAGTTCCACAACCACCTTACACTGGGCTTCCCTCTTCCTTTCCTGTCAGCTGATCCAGAACTACTTCAATTCTATGGTTGCAAGATAACACTTAACAGCTGCAATGCATTTTACCATGCAACTGAGGTCTATCAGCTTTCCTATCCCAAAAGATGAATAGATTTCAGTAACTGTGACAGACCATGATGGAGATATTTTATAAGAAAATCTCTACAGTTCCCCTCTTCATCCATAGGCAATTTTCTATACCTCAGCTTTCTATACCTCAGACAAAGTAGCATGACAATAAATAATACCATTATTGATGTTATACCCTCAAGGTTGTCCAAAATAATTGAATATGTTAAGAGTCTCCTGGGTTATCAGTGTCTTCACAAAAAAACCAAAAGTAAGAATATTTCTTCACATTTCACAACATAATGCAAAATTTACTCAGCTTTTATGAAGATGGTGACTGTACAATGATAACTCAATAAAAAAAATGGGAGAATGACAGACAAAATGGGTTTGAGGCTGCGTTAGTGATTAAAGGGTTAAGGTCAGTCAAACCTATTACTAGAGACAAGGACAAATTCAGAAATTGCAAAAATAAAAACACTGACAACATCTTTCTAGAACTCACCTAATTTTTCATTCCTAAAGACTACAAAAGACAATGCAGTCCAGAGGGAAAAGTACCTGTTGTTTTTTTTTTTAATTAGGTCAGCCATTTTATTTATTTTTAATATTTTATGTTACTGTAGTAAGAACCGGCAACATGAAATGTATCAGACAGATTTTAAGAGTGCAATACACAATTTCGTTAAATATAGACCACAATGTTTCACAGATCTCTAAAACTCATCCTTTTTGCATTACTGAAATTTTATGCTTGGTCATTAGCAATTCCCCATTTCGCTTTCCCTCTGCCACTGCTAGTCACAGTCCTACTCTCCACTTCCAAAAGTGACTATTTTAAGTATCTCTGATTAGTACAATTATGCTGTATTTGTCTTTCTGTAAATGGCTTAAGAGGATATACTCAGATTAATTTAAACACCCTTATAATGATCTAAAATCCCATTACAGTAAATTAATGTACATTGAGTCTTTCATCAATTGTGATAACCACCTATTTACTGAAATAGGTCCACACTCTTAAGTTTACCAAGATATGATTCCATATTAAAAACTTATCAAAATTTTGTCTCCAATTATGCCTTCTGCTTGTCATAAGCAAATCAAAATATTTTGTCCCAAATTAAGGCTTAGCAACAGTTTATACCATGTCTTTGTAATGATGCTAGTACATATCAAAATATGAGCTATCTCATTATCTCCCATATTAAAGAATAAAGAATATATTTCTTCTGTTTCTTAATCATTAGCCCAGTGTTGGGGGCATAAACTATTAATTTTTAAGTGTGTGCAAACTGATTGATATATAATTCTTCCCTAGCCTGAAATCAGGGAAGCCATCAGCTCCCTCTGTAATGGTTTTAAAAGATGACTCAAATAAGGGCCCCTGATTTAAACACTTCAGTGTGTTTAACCTACAAAAATTCATTTGCTACACTATTTCTTCACATAACTTTATTATAATCCCAAACTCTAGTTAGCATGGAAAAATGAGATTATAACAGCAAATATGGCAATATGGTTGACAGGGTAAACAACCCATCTGCACATAATCAATCTTGACTTCTGGTAGTCGTGAATTAGAAGTCATAAATGTTTTTTGGCTCTTATCCTGTCTTGTTTTTATAACAGTTGTTTATTCATAAAAACATGTGCATTTATAAAAACATTTCTTCTAGTTATAATTTAGGTTTGCAGATGATATTAGATATGGTTTGGTTCAAAGAAGGGATAAATATTCCATTCTGAAAAGGTAATCCAATAAAGCAGAAAGCCATCAAAATACTAAAATTATACCATCTAAACTACTTAGATTAGCACACTACCCAGGAAAATTCCATGTCAGTGAAAATACCATGTTTACATCATTTTAATAGTTTAAATGTAGCGGATGTTTGTTATTATGCTTTTTAGAAACATTGTTTGAGTACTGAGTTTGAGTTCCATTGTCACAAACAAATTTATTCTAGCAACCTAGTAAGCATCTACAAAGCTTTAAGTATGAAAATGTTTTAAATTTAAAATTATAGAAATAGTGGGCTGAAATTTTATTCTACTTATAAATAAAATACTTTGCCAATTCTAAATTTCCATAACTCAAGTTAGCAAATAAAACACAGTGTGAATTTTAGACAACTAGAAAGTGGCTGTGGATGTAGAAATTTCCCAAGAATACACAGACAAAGAAGGCATACAAACAATTCCCCCAAACCTTACCGATTTTCACAAGAAATCTAAATTTCTATAACTGGAATCAAGCAATATTTCTTCTTTAGCAAGTATTTAATGATTTAATAGCACAGGATAAGGGTTTAAAGTGACGCTTGGCATAATAAATTATTTCAGCAACTAGCTGTCAGTTTTGTCTCCTTTTCTACTTCTATGCTGTGCCCAAAAGATGATTATTTATTGTGTTTTGGTAAAAGTCCTGAATAGCAAAATAGATAGGGAAATTGCTAGGGAAAGTCTGCTTTCAAATAGACAATTATAGTGCCATTTGTTTAGGAGAAAGCAAGAACAAATTTTGTGAGAAAAGACCCTAAGTAAAATAAATATATAAAGCAATAAATAAATAAACAAACAAACAAACAAATAAATAAATAAGGGCAAAACAAAACACCAATTTGGTCATATTAAAGTACTACCTTTGTGAGTTCATTTAATAACCTGCAATGCTCCTTTAATAACAGGATTATAAGTGGCATATAACACAGAGGGTTCAAAATTGAAATATCTACAAAATATAGTAAGAAAAAATTCCTAACAAATAAAGAAAGCTATTTGTGTTAAGGTGGGCAAGATCACACTCAATACAAGACCTTTGGAAAATTCCTTTCCTGTGTATGCAGGCTATTCACCTGCTACTATATTACTCTTTCATTAAAATGACTGTCCCAATAACACACTTCTTACAAAGTGGAAAATTAACATAGGATATAACTTTTATTCTTTCTGAGTTATATCCACTCAGACATTTGAAGATGAATATGATAAACTCTGCATTGCTTGATTTAATTGTGTTATACACCACAACAGTTCATATCTATAATATTGACAAACTATAAAGATAATAGAAGGGTTTTTTTTAGAATGTTTTTTACTCTGCCTATATCCCTTTTCTTGTTTTCCTTATACTTTTAGTAGCAGTTGCACCTTGAAGAGAATAGACTTGTCCTCTGACAGGTTACATGCCACTAATACATGAACTAACGGTTTTGGAACTAACTACATTTTATGTATTTATTTTTCTTTCCTGAAATTTCTAAGTTGCCACTGACTTAACCAACATGCTCAGCTTAAAGTCTTTTGTTGCACTGAAGATAGTATGAATAGTTTCCTTTCTTCCTCTGTTCAGTTTGGACATTGCCCATTTGGTCAAATTTTGGTGAGGTTAATGTCCCCTCCAAGGAAATAAAGAAGAAATATCTAAATAGAAACGATTAATGGAAGATTCATCACACAACCAGGTGCTTGGTGTTTCATCACTGGCAAGTGTCATGGTAAAATGCCAACAGGAAGAATACATTATCCCTCACTTCTTTTCTCTGACCTAGTCCCAGTCAAACAGGATGTTTGGACAGAATTCTATTTCTCTTTCCAGCACAGCATCAAGCAGGGTAAATGGTTTGTTTAATCATCTAAAAGAAAACCAGACTGAAACAAAATAAGAGCTGTATGTTGGCACAAGACTGAAGAGGCAGAATTGGTCATTAAGTTAAAACTAAGTATTAGCATTTAAGCTGAAACATTATCTTACATTGTCACAAAAACACAAAGTTGGGTTAAAAACAGCAGAAATAATTCAACCAGCCCTGCTAGCCAGGCAATTCTTTCCGGAGGTATTTCTTTTGGGGGTTCTCCCAATTCATACTTTCTACAAAGTCAGTGACTTAATGTGAGGTTTTAAATATTTTTCTGTGATGTACAGTATATGACTCAAACCAAAATAGATATTTTTCCACCGATCAAAAGTTGTTTGATAAATTGTGTCCTAAACTTTCATAATAGCCCATAATGTGCTTCAAATACATAAAAGGAAAAAAGAAAAACTTAAATCTTGATATAAACTTAAGGTCTGTTTATAGAGCATAAGTGAAGAAGCACGCAAGTAAGGACAGGTATTTTGAGACAGTCTTGAATAAAAACTCTTCCATTCCTTGTATGTGTGTTAGTATTAAAAACAAAAACCCATACACACACTCCCATGTTCACAAATTCACTCAAACACGTGCACTTATATATAAAAAAAGAACTTACACAATTTCATCGTTCTGGAACTCCAGCTCTCCACATGTGTCCTCAAAGTCCTCTCCTCCACCTCTGGCAGTCCCTTCAATGGTTTTATAGGGAACGATAACATTTCCTCGAGCTCCAGATGTTCGCAAGACTTTCACTTCCATGACGCCAATGCTCTCACTCACATGTGTCACAGGCTCCTCAAAAGTGAAGATGCCTGCATGGTCATCATCAAAAATAGTCACGGTGGCCGTGGATGGAGACCCCAGGCATGCAAGCGCAGAAACATGATTTGCTTCCAAAATGCCATCTTCGGAGGCTTCAGAAGTTACTTTGACATTGCTGAGATGCACAAGAAAATTTTCATCCTCCTCAAAAATGTCGTCATCAATGATGCCAACTCTGATTTCTTTCAGGGTTTCACCAGGCTTGAAGACAACAGTTCCTTCAGTAAATTCATAGTCAGATCCAGCATTGGCAGTGCCATCCTCTGTTCTGAAGTCAACAAACACAGTATTGGTCAAATCACCACCTCTGCGGATAATGGTCAGTGCTACTGTACCACAGTTCTCCAGACACTGGTATGTTCCTTGTTCAAAGAAGATCTTACTAACTGGGTCATTTTCAGCCACTTCAGTGTTGACTTCATGCATGCTCACAGCCTTCCGGGCTTGGTCAGCTGCGTGGCGCTTTAAAATGTTGCCAGCTCCAGTCATCAGGCGAGTAGCTTGAATGCGGTAAAATGCTCGACTCTTTTGCTGCTGACTCAGGACTTGGTAGTTAGCTAATTCTATTAATTGCTCTATTTCTTTGTCCGGATGTTTCTGCTTGAGCTCCTTCAGAATCCTAGCCATTTCTCGCCTAGCCTCTTCATCATCTTGGTCCCTCTCATCAACCTCCAGAACCAGGGCTCCATCTAAGAAATTGTCAACATGGGAATTGACCACTTTCCCATCCATCTCAATTTCAGTCTTGGAAGATGGCCTGTCTCCTTCATGTTCAATAATCATTCCCCTCTGTTTCCCAGCCCGATACCTCTTGTAGACATACTTGTAAAAAAGAAGCCTCCTATCTGCGACCCAAGCAAACACAACACAGATGGGAAAAAAGAAGAAAGTAAGTAACCCTTCCCAGACCTCCACAACCCCGGGAGAGATGACAGACAAAATAATGTAAAGCCAGGTGTAGGCAAAGATGCTCCACGCTGCTGTCACAAAGAACACACGCAAGTGCTTGATCTTCCGTGTCTCTCCATCTGGGACCACGTAAACACACAGCGCAATAATGATGAACATATTGAATGCAGCGCTTCCCACAATGGTGCTAGGCCCAAGGTCTCCTGCAGTGAAGTTATGTCCACATACTTCAATTACTGAAAGGAGAATCTCTGGAGCAGAAGAACCTAAAGCCATCAAGGTCAAGTTGGAAACTGTTTCATTCCAAATCCTCACAGTTGTCTTGGTGGTCTCTCCATTGGGCTTCTTTATGGTGATTTCTTTTTCTTGCGACGTGATGACTTCAATAGAGGACATGAACCGGTCGGCGATGATAGAGACTCCAAGAAACATGTAGACCATGGCTACGAAATACACAGTAGCCCTAGCAATCTTGTCCCCAAAGGAAGGATCTTGGGGCTCCCAAATGGGCAAAATCACCCCTTTCTTACAATAATATGAGCCAGTACATTCACCGGTTTCATTGCCTTCTCCTTCCATTTCTGTTTCAGCACTTATATGGTCCACATGGAAAAACAACAGAGCCACAATGGCAAACAGATGAAATCCCATGGAAAAGGTGGGTGAGAGATTTAATTGCAGCATATTGTACAATGGCAGACTTCCAAGTGTTGCAACCTACACTGAAAGAAGATGGGAGGGAGAGAAAAAAATGAAATCATTAGAGGCAGAGCCAAAGTATGACTAATTGCTTATCTTTTATTGCTTTTATCAATGACTTGTTCATATTTGACTATCCCCAAATCTATGATAAACCATTATTAAAGACTCTATCAATGATTAAGCAATCCTTTGTAAAATTTGAAAATCAATTCTCTGTTGGTAGATCTCCTATGCATAGTCCCCATTCACTGAGCAATACACATAATTGTCTCATTGGAAAATGAAAAGTTCAATTATAGCCTTGCTTTATTGACTGTACATTTATGCATGCAAACAACCAATTCAAAAAATATTTTTGAATGGTAATTTCACGTTCAATTGTTTGAGGGTCCTCCACACAGTCTTCCACAGTGATCGGACCAGTTTGCATTCCCACCAGCAGTGTGAGAGTTCCTTTTTCTCCACATCCACACCAACATTTGTTGTTCATTTTTTTTAATTTTTATGGGCCATTCGTACTGATATAAGATGGTACCTCAGTGTAATTTTAATTTGCAATTCCCTGATTATTAGTGATGTGGAGCATTCTTTCATTTGCCTATTTGCCATCTGTATTTCCTCAATTTCTCTCGTTCTTTTTGGCTTATTTCTCCTAATATGAGTCCTTCTAGCTCCATCCATGTTGCTGCAAATGTCATATGTTTGTCCCCCTTGATTGATGCATAGTATTACATCATGTACATGTACCACATTTTTTTCCAGCCATTCATTGGTTTGGGGGGCATTTGGATTGTTTCCATATCTTGGTTGAAAACACTAGTTAAAAAGGACACCTCTACATGCATGTTTATTGCAACTCTGTTTACAACTGCTGAGATAGTTATAGAGATAGTTGATATTCTCTGTGGACATCTCTTCTATCTTATTCCCCATTATACATTCCCAGAAATATAATCAGTACACTGGATTTGATGTTTATCATTCCTGTGGTATTTGAAACTTTTAAATCTCACATGAGTAAATAATATATTATTTTGCATTGTTTATAGTTTTGTAAATATGCTATTGTAATACATATAGCTATCTGTAACTTTAATTCCCACAAAAAATAAATTAAAAAAAAGAAAAAATGTTTTTGAAACACTAAAAATGTCTTCAGCAGTGGTAAATCACACTTTCTTTCACACTTTAGTTAGGATGATTACCTATCAGAAACTGTTTCACCACCAAAATCACATTATTAAGATGGATGCTTTGAAGCTTATACCCTAAAAATCCTACCAGCATGCAACCTTAAATGGCATAAGACTCCTTACTCTGCATTTCATGAAATAATTTCCTATTACTCCAGCTTGCTAGGAAACAGAGAAGTCTTCAAGTTTGATTGTAAGCAAAGCTTACTGGTATTTGTAGTTTAAAGGCAAAAAAAAATCTGCTGTAATACAATATTTCCACACACTAAGTACAGTTTTTAAAGATATGTTTTGATGAAGGTATGTTCTCTCTTAATTTACAACCAGGTCTCCTCATACAGCAGCAGCTGGGCATCTGGTTTTTCAACCTCAGCTATTCACATGCGTGTATGGCATACTTTAGCATCTATGGGCTGTCCATAACAGGACAGCAGGTAACCAGGCACAGGTCCAGTTGTAAGTCTCTTGCTTGGCAGACTACAAAATCACCCTCAATAGCCATAAAACATTCCTTCTTGGTGCCCATGTAAACTTCATGGTAATTCTGAAACACAGATTAGAAGTTCAAGTGACCAAAAAAAAAAAAAAAAAAAAAAAGGCTGAAGCAATAATTCCATCTAAATTAGCTCATGTGGCATATACTCAGTGACCACAAAGTATACATATGATTAAGGGCTGGAGTCAATTAGGAACATGGTAACAGAGTTACTGGGATAGCAAAGCCAAATGGTAGATTGAGCCACCATGGCCCTAATTCACCCACCAGCCTAGGCAAAAGTCAGCTGGGGCCTTTCATCACCCCTGCCCCCTGTTGGGGTGGCACAGTTGATGAGGCTGTTCCCAGTCAGCATAATGCAAGTCTGGAAGACTTTGCAAGCAGGATCGTTTATGATCAGATAAAGTGATGACAGGGAGTCCTGAGTCAGAACACAGCCTTGTGCCTGATGCAGTTAAAAGTGAAACCGGATTAGAGTCTCTCAGAGCCTCAGGGTGGCCAAAAGTCATGTCGACATGACATTCACTAGTTCTCTGGCCATGTTAGTTGCTGATGGCTCACACTGAAAACAGCACCAGGGTCCAAGGGAACCCCATCCTGGCTCATGTGTTCTGGCAGAGCCTCAGGGACTCCACCATTTATCTAGTTTTTAGCTCCTCACCTTTGAGAGATAAACTTCTTTGACATGCTTCACAAATTAAAGAGCCAGCAAAAAGTGGTGGGGGTTGAATTCCATTCTAAACAAAAGCAAAAAGATAGAAGAAACATGTCTTCAAACTATACATACTTTTGGTCAGCAGTGTCTATTCAGATTGGATGGCTTCTAGGATCGATTTATAAAGACAAGGTGGCGTTGAATCAGCCTGTTAGTGCTGTGACCAGTAGTAGAAGATCTAGCAACCATTTTTTCCACAAATATGCATGAATGCCAGGCAATACATATTTTAAATGTCCCACTAGACATCCAGGTTCTGATAATTTACCAGTGAATTAAAGAAAAAAAAAGTCTCTGTTCTCATGAATTTATTCCAAGTGGGAGGAAATAGCACACAAAGATAAATGTCAGATGATGAAAAATACTGAAGTGGAAGGAACCAAATGATGTAAGTAAACAAGGAGTTCATGCATGTTTGTGTGCATCAGAGTATGCACACAGTTGGGTGTGCACAGTTTTTCTTTCTTTTTTTTAAATTAATTTGTGTTGTTTACATGTCTGTATAATTTTGAGATGACATTTCTAATCCTCCCTATGTTCACATGCTTTATTTACCCCCCCCCCCACTGACCCTCCTATCATGCACTAATTTATATTGAAAGCCTGGCTAATAAGATGACATTTGATCAAAGTCCAGAAGGAAGGGATGCAACCCTGTGGATGTGTGCAGGACTTCTAAGAAAGCTCAAAAGTCCTGGAGAGAACAGTGTTTTGCTTATTTTCAGAACTACAGAGAGAACAGTGTGACAAGAGGGCAATGAGAATAGGCAGCAGTGCTTAGAAACAAGAATCACGGTGAGCAAGAGCATGATGGGGCTAGGTGGCTGTTAAGCTCTGGTTTAATTTTGGAGGAGATGTGGATCAGGCTCTGATCTGAAGTGTGATGTGATCATCCTAGTGATTTTTCTTTTAAAAGGATCTCTGCTGATTCAGTGGAACACAGACTGTCAGGGTAATGTAGAATGAAGGAGATCAGCCTTTGCCTGTTATGACACTGAACTATGGTTCAATTCATAAATGACCCCAGTATCTCTGCAACAGGTATATAAAATGATACAGTAGAGATCTAGAATTTTAAAAGCAGAAGATGTGTAGGGGTGTAGATTTGCAACATGACATATACAGAGAACCTATGGAAGCTAGGAAGGTTAAGTAGCTGATCACAGAGAGTCATGAAGAACAGGGAGAGTAAACACTGAAGAGACTCAAACATGTCCATCTTCAAGACTAGTATTACCAGCTCCCTTCAAACTATGAACAATCGCATCATTCTGTACTTCTCTTTTCAGCAAAAATTAACTTCCTAACATGCAAATCTGACTGCCACTCCTCTTGAAATTCTTTGCTGGTTGCAAAAATGAGTCCAAACTCATCAACAGGCTGTTGGACCTTTTAAGATCTGACTGCTGAGCTCCAGAATATAAAAATTCTTTCTATTCCCTGAACATGAAAATACCTCCTTACTCTCAGGCCTTTGCAGATAGTGTTACTGGTGCCAGAACCACTTCTTAGAAGCACATTTCAAAAGGACACAACAGCAAATGACAGTCAATTGCCTGAATGAATGAACACTGGCTACCATTCTTAAACACAGCTCTAACATCTAATACTTATAATAACTGGCACTGCCAAGTCACAAAACTTATAGTCAATTCATTTCCATTACAGTCCATGTGAATGACACCCCCTGAAGTTGTGTAGGTCATAGCACCCTAACAATAACCTTATGCAGTGGGTATTACTAGCCCAT
Source organism: Uropsilus gracilis (assembly GCA_004024945.1). Classification (NCBI taxonomy): domain Eukaryota; kingdom Metazoa; phylum Chordata; class Mammalia; order Eulipotyphla; family Talpidae; genus Uropsilus; species Uropsilus gracilis. The sequence continues at coordinate 47,827 of PVHY01000687.1, forward strand.
TTTGGAAGTGGAATAGCTGAGGTTCAGACAGTTTGAGTACTTATAGAAGGTGATACACATAGACTTGAGTGTCAAACCTTGTTCTGTCTCTGAAATAGATATAATTAGCCCCTCTATATATGATCTTTTATAAAGTGTGATGTAATTTTTGAAAACTGTTGGACTTGGGCATGGATGATGCCACTGCAATGCCCTTTTTATGCAGGGTCTAGTTAGCAAAGTCTCATGAAGGTTTTCAACAGCTTGACTATTATCTTTTGGATCAGAGACTCAGGCAATAACTAGGATAAAACCTGTGGGCTGGCCTGTTCCTAGAGGCAGCTGTCCTTTACTATGGTCTAGCCAGCAATTACCTGGTTACCTCTTCCTGCACATGCTATTAGGATAAGCACTTAAGCTGAACAAGAAAAGGTCCTATCTGCCAGCTCTATGCCAGTCCACATCTCATAGTATCTTCATATGCCAAAAGGATACCAGGTGTCCAGGGATAGATGGAACAGTAAAAATCCCTCATCATCAGAGAAAAAAGAGGTGGGTTTCTGAACTTAACTCAAAAAACATCACAATTATGGTCATAGGTAGCAGTCTAAAACTTGTAAAATCATTAGAAACAAAACATTCAATGAATAAAATTTATCACCATCAAAGCAATGGGAAACTAATTTCTGGATTCTAGTTCTTTTATTAAGACCAAGTCAGTATTCTCATGAGGATATGGGAGAGGTGTTATCTAATGTGAACCCCTTCCTTATTTTTTGGTGTACATTCTTTTTTAGTTTTTTTCCCAGTTTATCAAATTCAAGCAATTCTACTTGACTCACTCTACTATCTCCTCAAATATATATATTCTCAAGAATACTCAGCAAGAAGACAAGAATGGAGGCTGTGGACATACTGATCTACAACCCAACTTTGTTTTTTTCTATTCTGACCCCCTGCATTCTGAAGCAAGGGTGGGCTGATTTTCATGAAGGTTTTAGATCAGCTCTTACATCTCTGGCTAGTTTTCACTTTGGGATATCCGCTTTATTTTCCAAATGTGTCTTCAGCACACAGTATCAAGAATACCCTATTATATTTTGCCTATATTTTATTTTATTTCATTTTGTTTTGACTTAAACAGCATAAATTTACTTCATACAATTCTATAGGCTAAGACATCTCAGATCAAGGGAAAGGATCTCTTCCCAGTTTGCAGATGGACATCTTCTCGCTGCATCCTGAGATGGCAGCTGAGACACCTCTGGAAGTCCTCTGGAATCTCTTGCAGAAACACAAATCCCTTTATGAGGACTCCATCCTCATGACCTATTTACCTTTCAAAGGTTTGATCACATCAGAGATTAGGGTTTAGGTATATGAATTTTGGAGGATACATTCAATTTGTAGCATCTGACTTCTGTGAATCTGACAGCTGACTAACTTACTAAACATAAGCATGTCCCTGTAACAAATATTTCACTCTAAGTCAAACATGAGTCAATTTGAAATATGTAGATACAAAAATGAAGTTTTATCCCTAGAAGAGCACAAATGAAATCCATGTCAATAAATCAATATATAAAATTATTATAATCCTGAGATGGGAGAGATATTCCTGAATAAGGGGTACACAGGGGCAGAATCATTTGAAAGTAAATCGAAATCAAACCATCCCAAGAACCTACAGATCACTGAATTATGTTGACTGAGGATAATGAAAAGCTATGAGTAAGCCCAGCCATATGTGTTAAAGGAAGAGGCCATGGTTATCAAGGATGGAAACACCTACCTGCAAGAGAGACCTTGACCAAGCCACCTTTGTAAATGGTACTCAAGAGCCTGTCTCACACACCTGAGAAGCTGAATAGGTAGGAGGCAGTGCAGAGGGTCACTGGAGGAAGCTGCAGCCAGTGTTGAAGACCAAGACCTGACTCAGAGAACTTCTGGCATTCCCAACAACCCAGAGCAGGCAGCAGCTTAATCTCATTCTGTTGATTGGCAGCTGGGGTTATTCCAAGGAGCTCCTTGACTCTCCTTCATCCAGACCTGGAATTCCCTTCTATATAATTCTTGCTGACTAAAAGCCTCAAAGCTTAGCAATTAATCTGTTCCTAAGGCAACATTAAAGCAACCATAAATCCTTATCCGCTATGAAGGCAAGCACTTCCAAATGCTTTTAGACAAATAAGAAGGTCGAGGATGGCTTTCCTTATCTGTCTATCCATCTAGGGTGCACATGACTACTCTGGCCCCCTGCCCAAACCCAAGTCATCAGAGTAAGACCATACTTCAGAAGAGACTCAGTTTCCATAGTGGCTCTACTATTACCTTTTTTCTTCCCAAAGAGGGTGTCCTCTGCTGCCTGATCACAGGGACAGGGTCTCTGGGGAACAGACACTGGGAGGTCAAGTAAGGGGTTCAAGTTATTTTGCCTGAACTTTGAAGACTGGAGTTAGGATCTTGTCCCAGATCACAAAATACCCATGTTACTCTTTTAGCAAAAGAAACAAGATAAGTGTCAGACAATGTGGCAGAGAGAGAGAGAGAGAGAGAGAGAGAGAGAGAGAGAGAGAGAGAGAATGAAATTAGGGTAATGAAATTAGGAAAAATTCATGAAATATTATCCATGGCCTTTCCTCCTTACTTGGTTTATCCATGACATTTATTATTTATTATATGTTATACAATTTATAAGTAGTTCTGATTATTTTATTTCACTCTCTCTAATAAATATAAAGGCTGTCAGAATAGAAATTCATTTCTGAGTCACTGATGTTTCACCAGTTTCCAGAGCAGAGTCTGGCACATTGACAATGATGCCCAGCACATGCTCACTGAATAGTACAATAGTTCTTGAGATTTGTGTGCTGATTCACTGAATTTCCAGTGGTGAATTGGAATCTGGATCATAGACCTTAATGTTTCTATGCTTAAATGAATCCTAGTTGAAGTAGATGCCCCTAAATTGATAAAAGGACAGTGTTACATATAGAAATACTATTATTAGTATGAGGTGGAAGCAAGGCAATATTATTCAGGCTCCAGGACAGAGAGACTCTGACTTAAAGAACTGAGCTCCATGTGAAATATCTGCTTAATCTCAACTGGGGCCTTGGAAATTTCCCTAACAATTGGACATGGGTCCTCCTATACTAGCTATGGCTTGCTGATTTCTTCAAGAATGCAACATCATCTGCCCTGTTGCAAAGATTAAAATTTTGGAAAGAAACATTTCTTCCCATCCTTTTAGTATAATAAAAATATATATTAGTCCAATGCCAGCTGAAAATCACCGCCACTACACAGGAGACTTACAAGAAAAAGAGAAAACAGAATCTAAGTATATTAACTTTACATCATACTAAAATGGAAATGTGGGTGATAAGAAGGAAGCTGGAGAGTAAAGTCTTCCATGAGTGAAAAAAGGAGGAATTCAGAGGGAAAATGCTCTATTAATCTAAGGCTCCATGTAAAATAGCCAGGATTGTCCTCAGATCCATGATGGCAGCATCAAGACAAAGCCAGGGTTCACTTACAGGGATTTAAGACAATGATGACTGAAGCCATTTGACTGAGCACTGTGCCTACTGCTGTATTGACATCTTCATGTTCTGTAACCCCAGTCTTTCTGGCAATATTTTAAGGAGCTATAACCATTCTCATGTCTTAGATGAGAAAGGTTTATAGTTCACAAAAGTAAGCTGGCCAAAGTCATACAATCATAAATGACAGGCCAAGATTTTAATCCCAACCCGTTGCACTATCCTTTCTTGTTTGTGTTCACTACACGGGCTAATAGTACTGTTTTGTGGGAACAAAGAGCTCCAGACTTAAGTCAGTGCAGAACAATCCCCTCAACTGAGAAAATGTGTGTGTACACTGTACTGTCTCATGAAGACACTGCCATGTGCTATGAAAGTTTCCTCTTCTGTCTCATGTCTCTCAACCTCCCATGTAAGGTTTGTGCAAGTATTTGTCTTCATCATACATCAAGAGAAATATTTCCCAATTCAGGGATCATCAGCTAAAACCTGAGATCTGAAATCAATCCAAAGTCCTGTAGTAAACTCAACATTTTCCCATTTGGCTATAAAAAAGAGAAAATAAATCCTAGCTGTGATCAAGCAAAACAAATATAAAAGAGATTAATTGGTGGAGCTGGGAGAAATGACATGGAATTTTAGTATAAGAAGTAAGCTAATTCTTTACTGTAATAATAATAAATCAATATGATTTCAAGAATCTCAATGAACTCAAAAATTTACTATCTTGGAGTCAGAGTCTATTTTTTAAAAATTTTAACTGGTAATTAATCCAGATAATTATAACAACAACAAATCCATTCATGGTTTCGGCTACCAAGCTTTTTTTAGTACATCTGTGTGCCAAACACTGTGTTATAAAGGTAAGATAATATCCAGAGAAGCTCATGTGCTAACAAGGCATTATCAAAATCAAGGGGTGCTTCCCATTTCTGGAAGATACAGTACTTATATTACTAGAGAATCACAGAAGAGGGAAGCCTTTGCAGGTATGCAGGCAGTGAGAATATGGGTGACCTTGACAGTCAAGATGGACCATCCAGTTCCCAGGTTAACACACTTGGGACTTGGATTAATATAACCTGGCTTCTAGAAGTATCCACCTCTAAAACTAAGAGATTTTGGGTGTTATGAGATGCTGAAAGAAGGGTATTTGAGCATCTCACTGTGCATTGTGGCTATGTTAGGACCCTTGTAATAAACAATAATAGCTATTTCAAACAACAATCTGTTCACTATCTACCCTGAAGAAAAAGAGCACCATTCTCTCTAATGTTTGACCTTACACACTAGCAGGGAGGGAGGAAATGAGATCATATGTAAACATTTTATATCTAGGTCACCAAGAAAAAGATTCTCTGCCTAAAAATATTCTCCACAGTAGCCTGTTGACATTTCCCCTTTCACCCTAAGAAATTTGTTTGTTTAAGTGAAATGAAGTCCTGTCTCTATTTCCATTTGTGGTGGCAGTGGATGGACCATTCACTCACTCATCAAACATTCATTTACAGACCTGTTAATGAAAATGCCAGAAGAAACACCATGGGGATGGCAAAGGTGGCTGGTACATAGTTCCTGAATTAGATGAACTTAGTCTTCAAATTACAGCTACTAAAATTACCATGAATACTGGGAAGACTACTAGGAGGTAGAGGAAGAGAAAATTATGGCAAATTCAGTAAAGGAGCAAATTGGAAGAATGATAAAAATCCAGTTAGAGTGAGCCAATGCTCCAGAAGGAAGATATGATGTGAATAAAGACATACAGTAAGGCTTCTCCAACTTCAGTTCATCTGAGAACACTTGAGAAACATTAAAATGCAGACAATAGCAGCTCTAAAGAAACCCAAAGTTTTTCACAAACTCTCCAGCTGGTCTTGATATAGGTGGTCATGCCACCATTTCCTGAGAGGTACTGGTATGAAGACTAGAAAGGCATAATAGGCAGAAACTGTGTCGAAAGACAGAACCGGCATAAAAGACATGGACATGTTTAGCAGAGACTAAAGGGCAGAGTGTTTAAATAAGAACCTGATGGAAGACCATATTTGTGAAAATTGCCTTAAGAAATTGATGTTAAATAATATATCAGATGTGCTTTCCTTCACACAGAGCAGGACTCCAATTACCTTTAAAATATGAAGTCCTTGGTCAGCAATTGGGTGGGGGGTAAAGAGAGAGAGCAGAGAAAAATGAATTCTAGTAGGATTCCCTTCCTCCCACCCCCCAAAAGTGAATAAAGCACTTAGAATAACTTGTGCTTCTGCATAATTTTGCCCAGGGTTAGTTCTGCCTTTAGCAGAACAGGTAAGGATTGCTAGACCACTATACAGACATTTGACAGAGACCCAGGATTAAAGGAAATTTTTAGAGACCTTCTATCCAGATTCCATTCATAAGCCTTGAATAGAGAAAGAAAATACCCTGAAGCATAAAACCAAAACTATAAGCTTTGGGTGGTGAGAAAAACTGTGCCCTTTAAATTATATGCTCTTTGTGGGGTATCACCTACACCCCCTGTTCACTTCACTCTATCTAGTAAATCTTTGCTGTCACTATTTTTGGCTTTCTAATTGCCTCTTGGAACTAGGAATGTTAAATACAGAATTCAATTTCAAGCTATGTGATAGTAACATCCAGAATGCTTTTTTTTTTAAATGTCTTAGAAAAAGGGAAGTGCTGGTTATGTGAGCAGAAGCTGGTGAATTTCATCAGCTTTTTCCCTGAGTCATTAAACTTCATCTTCAAGTAGATTGCTTTTCAGGAGATGGAAACCTATCAACGTGAAGTTTCTAAGTCTTTCAAATTTTCCTGCATAGTCTCAAATCACAGTCCTTGAAAGAATAAGATGCTCTTGAGAATAGAAGTAGGAAGTAAAAAGAAATATTTTTTTAAACTCAATAGCTGCTCACTAATGGTGACCTTTCATCAATATACCACCTTCAAAAGGTTCCTGACAATGTGCTTCATTAGATGACTTTAAAAAAATAATATATGAATGTAGGATAAATAATTTTTAATATGGAAGCAGCTTAGAAAGGATTAGGCAAAGTTTAGAATTTAGAGGACTATATTGAATGGCTTATGAGAAAACATGAAATTTTCACACAAATCCCTTAGCACAACTTATGAAATACACAATTTCTCTACTATATTAGGTATTTAGTGAATATGCCCTTTAAATTCATTTGTATACCTACCCATGCTTGAAGAACTACTACAATATTGACATAAGTTTTATGATTCTAATGTTAGAATGATGCCAAAACTACTGAGTTATCACTTTTTGTAATAGGTGATGACTAAAAAAGAATCATTGAAAAAGGCAAAGTAAACAAAGTGGAGAAAATATACTAATTTTTTAAATTATTTAATTAGCAAGTGAATATAGGTTGTAACTTTTGACTATTAAATCTTCACTTCAGCCAGGACCATTCTTATCAACATTAGAGATGAATAAGTTAACATGAATTCATTCAACAAATACTGGGTGTCTATTATTTGCCTAGCAATGTGCAAGATATTGTGGTTAGAACCACAAACTAAACAGATAACTTCCTCATGGGATTTACTGTCTATCTAGCCAGAAAAGACATGATAAATGTTAAGTTTAACTACTGGAAAAAGAACATATATATATATCTATATATAGATATATACCTATAGATATATATATATACGCCTATATATAGGTATATATATATATATATTTTCCTTCTTTGCATTTATCAGTGTATATATATAGATATATGTATCTATATATATGTATCTATATCTATATATAGATATATATGAAAAAAACATGACAGTATGCTTAGACAGGTCCCTGGAACATACTGGGTATATAGATAGATAGATAGATAGATAGATAGATAGATAGATAGATAGATAGATAGATAGATAGATAGATAGATAGATAGATAGATAGATAGATAGATAGATAGATAGATAGATAGATAGATAGATAGATCTATATGTATCTATATCTATATCTCTCTCTCTCTATATATATATATACTGATAAATGCAAAGAAAATCACAGTCCTACAAGAGTAAGTAATGGAGAATCTGGTTTACTTTGTTGTTACGGGAGGATCTGCTACAGAAATAAGTTGTGTGCTAAAATTTTAAAGACACTCTGCAGAAAGCTAGTCAAAAAGTTCCTGGAGCATACATTGACACTTAGGCTGACACTTGCAATTACCCTTTTTTGAACAGGATTACTCACAGATATACCTTCTTACATATGTTGGAGTAGGAAATGATGTTTAGAAAATACTGAAAGCAGCTTCTGTAATTTATATAGGGTTCTTCCTTTGGAGATCATAAGCATACAAGGAGTTAATGCATTTTACTGCACTTGTAGGGGCAACCATGGGGATGGAAATTCATTGGTCTGGGGACCAAAAGAAATGAGTGTTAGTCTCAGCTCTCAGGACCAGTCATGGTGGCCTCAGACAAGTCACTTTTTCTTTCTCAGTTTGATCTTTAAAATTAGGGAATTTTGTTAACTAATGATCAGAAGGTATGGTGTTCTCATCCCTCACAGTGATATTCAAGGTCATCATCCATACATCATGCAGCCTGCGTCCACCTTCTCAGGATGACTGCTCCGACTATTAACTGAGCTACTGAAGGAAAATTACTCCGCCTTCACCATGCTTTCCTTTCAAGATCATGTAGAATATTAGGTGTCTCTTCATAAAATTGCTTTTATTGCTAGGAAAGCCCAAAAAATCATCTCACTTTTCCCCTTTCCCCTTTTCTTATCATAAAAAATCAGGCCATGATAACTTAAAAACTTTTCCAGTGACACACAACTCAAAGTGATGGCCTTAGGCTCCTAACCCAGGTCCCTGAGATCCAAGGCCACCTCCACGTCCGCTGATGCTATGTTCATCCCACTCACAGCATTAAGTGTGTCAGAAGCTGCCAAACTATGACCATGGGTCAAGGTTAGTCTATACATATTTTTTAAGATCCCCCCAGAATTTTTAAATATTTTTAATGATAGAAAAAATAATATCTCATGACATGTGAAAAAGATATGATGTTTATATTTCAGAGTTAATAAATAAAAGTTTCATAGGAGGAAGAAATCTATATGTAGATGGAGAGAAAAATATGTATCTGTTTTTGAAATTCTTTTCATTCTTTGGAAACAATGAAAAGGCCTCCTCCTCTTCCATGAAGCTTTCCCAAGATTCTCTTCCTCTACAGCACTTTGCTCATTAGAATGCTGCAGTGACACAGTCTATCTCACTTAGCCCAGTGCTCAGGTGTTCTAGATATTTCTGAGAACAGAGAACATGGCAAAAAGAGCATGGCTCTTGAACAACCTCGAAAATTGATACCATCACCAATCAACTCTTGGATAAGTTATTTAACTGAGTCACAGTTGTCTTCTTTAAATCAGGATAAGTGTGCTCCCTTGTAGGAATTTTGTGAGTACTGAATGAAAAAAACATGACAGTATGCTTAGACAGGTCCCTGGAACATACTGGGTGTTCCAAAATGTCAAATAACTCCTCTTCATCATCTGTATTTTCTAAAAAGCCCAGCGTAGTGTCATGCATACACTGAGTGCTCAATAAATATCCTAGCTGGGCTGAAGCAGATTGCTGACTCACTGTTTTGTCTGCTTGACTTCATCTCACATTAGCTTCAACCAGGATATCATTAATTATTCTGACTTCACATGCAATGGTATCTACAAAGTGATTACCTTTTCTGTCCTTTTCTTAAATTAAGATGAACTCTAATATATTGACATGTCCTTTTCTGACTACTATCTGAGCAAGAAAACATTTGTCTGAATTGGTATTACATTAGCATTTTCTAGGTCAATAGTATGAATATTAAAAAATGATATAGCAGAAGATTGTCAAGATTTTAAGGATATTTTATGCATTTTTCAGAAATCATACAAAGTGAAATTTCTAAGGCCGAATCAAATTTGTGTTACTGGTGTTGTCCCATAGGTAAAATTTTCAGAAGGGAGTGTATTTTGGCCTCCTTCTACTCAACTTCTTTCACAGCCTCACCCTGTGGGAGTCAAGTCCCTTAAGTGTCTCCACAAGAATGGCCCTGTCAGGACACCAACTGGGCATCAACCTAGATTCAAACTTTTGTCATTTCCTCTGCCTTCTCCTGTGCCCAGGCCCTCAGGACTTAGATTCCAGAAGCCCATCTAACATCTAAGGATAGTCAGGGAAAATATTTGCCACAAGAGGGAGTAGGAGAATATGGTCAAACAGGAGGCTGGTAAAGGTTATGATGAGAGGGTCTAAGTAGGAAGTCTGGATGATATTGGATGATGTGTTGGAAGGAGACATTTATCCTTAGAGAGAGAAAAAAGAGGATGAAAGAATCAGGAAGAAGAGTGAAATGATGGCACATGGATTCCTAAATTCTTAGTAAAAGTAAGATGGAAATTTATTCTTTGTTGAAAATAATACACATATAGCAAAAATCTAAAACATGTAAGCTAAGTGTATTAGAATCTTCTTTTGACTGTATATTTCTGTTTGTTGGGTTAGTTCCTATTTCAACTTAGATCCTGTTTATTTCCATGCTGATGGATGGAGCAGAGGCCTCGCTGCTAACTCCATGCTATCGTTCTTCTACATGAATGTATTCCAGAGAAAGTTCATTTCACGGAATTGCAATATGAACGGAAGGTAAAGTCCTAAAATGTACTTGCTTTGGGAGAATTACATCCATGTTCTAAACGAAGGTTTTATTTTGCATTAAAGAGGGACTTCAACTTCTTGAGATCTGTAGGACTTTTATCATTTATTCTGTCAAAGAAACAGATTAAGTACTTAGCGGGAAGGAACCATACGTTTACTCTGAAAGATAAATAAAAGTCTATTTTTGTTTGATAAAAACCATGTTAAATATAGCTTGCAAATAAATGCTGAAGCTCTCTGGAATTTTTTTTTTCACAACATAGTAAGTCTAAAAGAGCAATTAATGTAATTCTTGCAAACAGTCCTATAGCTGTGACTGACTATAATTTACCTTTTCTAATCTTACTTGGAGTGAATTCAGTACAAATGGTATGCTTGTTTCCTCCCCTTTCAGGACCAACAAAAGGGTTACCTAGTTCTTAATCTTAATCCAAGATCATATAGTAGAAACCATGGAATCATAAAGGTAAAGTCACAGAAATATAGATAATCTATATAGCTATAGATATAGATACCTCTATAGGGAGGGGGAGAGAGAGAGAGAAAAAGAGAGAGATGAGCTTTCAGATTCTTTTAATTTTTTATTCTCCTTTTCCAGCCCTGCTACACTTTCAAAACAAGGAAATTAAGTCTAATTGTCATGGACACATATCCTTTGTAACCCCTGCACAGCTCAACAGTGAATAATGGTTTTACCTCTGTCTAATTCATTCTTTTTTTTTTTTCTCTAGGAATTAACCAATTCATTTTAAATAAAAGACAACAGCCATTTTAGGGGGGTGGGAGGACTGGTTTCCTATTATAGCAGGTGAGAGAAACCTTTAGCTAAGAGCCCTCAGACCCTAATGGAATCTTTCAAGCAAGCAGAATTTGTAAAATGCAAACCATTTAAGAAAACACACCTTTCTTCTTGATAAAACAAGTGGCTCTTCCCCCAGTTCTCACTCACAAGGCCCCAAAGATGGAGCTAGTTTTCCCTTCCTTCTTCCTTTTTTCTTACCCATGGAACCTCTCAGTTAAGCTAGTTTGGAAAACCCACGGAGCTAAATCCAGCTAACACAGGATTTGAAAGAGGAACCTAAAAGAAATAATTCCTACTTTTGTTTTGTTTTCCTTTCTAAGATGAGTGAAATAGCCATATATATTTTCCACCTTCCCTTCCTGCAGCAGAAGTAGGAGATAGAGATAGATAGATAGATAGATAGAGAGAGAGAGAGAGAGAGAGAGAGAGAGAGAGAGAGAGAGAGAGAGAGAGAGAGAGAGAGAGAGAATATGAATGTTGGGGGTTGGTCCTAGATGGGAATTACAGAGAATTTCCCACCTGGTTGAACCCATTTCTCTTAGGAAATCTTCACCCAGATGCTGGCTTGTGGATGTTCGCTTGCTCATATTTGGAGAGACAAGCTACGCCTTTGACTAAATCTGATCAGAGTCTCCACCTCCTCAGCCAGCTCTCCCATGATCAGGATGCCTGTACTGCCTTCACCACATATGTCATATTCTAAACACCGTCTTCACTGCATCTCCTACTGCTATCCTTTTTTTCTTTTAGTCTTTACACCTCCAACAGGACAAAGTTTGTATTGTTACAGTCACAACCACTAGTGGCTGACTAGCAGGAGAGAGGCAAGGAGCAAAGACAAGGGAGCCAGGTTAAGAGGGGTTAAACAGATATCTAATGCAAAGATGACTTTCTTTCCAGTGACTGCGGACACCAAGCACAATGCTCTCTTGGCAGAAAAAAGAAAAGAAAAGAAAAGAAAAAATTCTTTGTTAAATTTGATCACGCTTCTCCCAACCCAACCTCAGCCACTTTGTCTGGAGAGGGAAATACGAATTGCCAGCCAGCCATTCATCAGTCAGCACAAACGGGGGAGGGGGGGAGAAATTTAAAAAAGCAAAGATGTACACATGCTGTATTTTTAAAAGCATCCCAGGGGCTGGTTTGGTTTCTTTCACCTACCGTCCACTCATAAGACCTCCCTCTTCTTCATTAAGGAGGAGCCAAGAAGGAGATCCTCACATCTCAGAATACAGACCATTTCCCCCAAGAGCCAGCAAAGCTCCAGAGACTGATAATGCAGCTGCAAAGTTGCCTTCGAATTTCTTCGGGAAAGATGCCTATGCAGAATCCCCAACACCCTTCGGCACAGTGCCTGCAGAGCAGCCCACTCCCCCGATGCCTTATCTCTTTCTCTCGCTCCCCCTGCCCGCCCGGCCACACCTCCCTCCTCTCCGCAGTCCGTGGGGAAGGCGCACCCAGCACTAGCCAGCCGGAAAAGAGAATCACAAGTGTGGCCTTTGGGGAAGACCCCAGGGATTACCACGAGGAAGGATGACCGCGGAGTAGAACCCAGTGGGTGGGGACGCCCGAATCCCCAGTCCACCATTCGGGGTGGACTTAGCTCTTCGCGCCCTGATTTCTGAGGGGCGAGCGCGGTGCGGGGTGCAGCATCTCTGCTCAGCAGCCCTTTCTTCCTCAGGCAGCCTGCACTGGCAGACAGGCACACTCACGCCCAGACGTACCAGCCCTAGCCATGTCACTCCCCGAGAAGCACGGACACCCCGGAAAATGTGTGGGGACACACGCCTGGACACACGCTCACACACGCTGTAGGAACCGGTCCTTGCCCAGCGTGTAGGTTGGGAGCCACAAATGGAAAACAGTCGGCGGACCTTCCGCTCGCCCATCCTAAGAGCCTACCTGGTTTGGGGGAGTGTGGAAGGATTCTTGCCGGGTTCCTCCACGCTAGTAGGAAATACAGCGCACTCCCTCTTTTTAAATAGCTCCGGATCAGGAAGAGGTCGCTCCCATCTTCTGGGGAAAGCACAAAGCAGGCGGCGGCGGGCTGGCTCCCGTGCAGCGCCGGCGCGAGCTGGAGCGGCGGCGGCGGCGGCGGCGGCGGCGGCGGCGGCGGCGGCGGGCAGCCGGTGCGCGCGGGCGGGAGGCAGGCGCGGAGGCCGGGAGGCTGGGAGGGCCGGGGCCCGGGCGGCGCGCGCGCTCCCCCTCCCTCCCGCGCACACTCGCCCGCCCGCCCGCCGCCCGCCCGCCGCCCGCAGCCTCGCACTCGCTCACACGCGCTCGGCCTCGCCGCCGCGGCCGCGGCCCGCCGAGTCCTGCCGCCCGGGCGCCCCGCGCGCCCCCCGGTGCCCCGCGCGACGGCCCGGGAGTCCAGCCGGCGTGCTTCTGGAGCCCCGAGCGAGTGGGGGGCCCTTCCAGCCACCGGGCCGCCGGCTGCGAGAAAGAATTTCGACTTCCTCCCGCCTCACGGGCCCCGCAGTGCGTTCTGGCCGCGCTAGCGCGCTCGCTCGCGCCCGGCCCATTGATAAGACGCGCGACAGGCGCTGCAACTTTTCTTTTCAACCTTCCTCGACTCACCCACAGACAGAGCCCAAGCCCAACTCGCCTACCCGTTGCTCACCTCTGAAATGGTTAATCCGGATGTATCTCTCTTCTGCCCCTTTCTACCCCTCTGCTGAAGGTAGCTTTCGTTTAGCCAACAGATCTGGGGAATCTATCTGTATCTATCAGTGCTTTGCTTTTAAATGCTCACTCCATGTTTTTCCTACCTAGCAGACATGCACAGCAGCAATACGTTGACTAGTAACTGCTGACACAAGCAGATAAGGGGGGAGAAAGGAGGGAGAGGTAGTTCCCTGGCCAAAAACTCTGAACGATTCTCCGTGCTGGTATTTTCCCTCAATAGATAGCAGTTCACCTGGGAATAGAGACCAAGACGCTGTTTAATGTGAATGCCCTGCAGCTTTTAAACGACGGAGAGGAGTAAAAGCTGAGCATTAGGTTGAGCTGGGAAAGGTCTAATGCAGCAATCGACGAACCATTTATTGCCCTTTCCAAGAGAAGCATTATCATGGCCAATATATCACTTCCCCATAATTAATAAAGGAGCGTTGCACCAGGCTCTTTGCTCTCTTGACAGCTCATTCATCCTTCCAAACCCTTAATGACTTGGCAGGATGAAAGGCTAGACCCACTGTGGAGTTCACAAACCTGGCTGCACATCAGACACACCTGGGAAGCTTGTTAAAAATGCCGATTCTAGCGTCCCATCCTGACACTCTGATGTTGGTGCTCTCACGTGGACATCCAAGTTAGCGTCTGTGAAGCACCAGTTGAAATTCACCACTGGTGTGGTTTGCCAGGGTCTGGGGTTCAGGGGCAATATATAGGGAAGGCTAGAGAAGGACAGAGTTGCAGTGTTGAAATTAGTTCCTTAGTAGGACCCCCTCCCCCTCCGCAGTACTTACAGTGCAACACTGGGACAAACAGGTAATAGGAAATGAGAGCTCCTGCCTCCAACAGTCCCTCAGTGTGACTAGGAGACAGAGTGAAGAGAGGAAAGTGGCCCTCCTCTGCCCCTGTGCCAGTGCATTTCCTGCACTGTGACACCTCCTGGGGAGCTTTAAAAAATCCCAGTGTTCAGGTCACACCTCCGATGGATTTACTTGTGATCTCTGATCTCTGGGGGTGGGACCTAGGCTTCAACCATTGTGTGTGTGTATGTGTGTGCGCGTGCGCGCCCGTGTGTGCGTGTGTGTTCCCTTGTTGATCCCTTTATGTAAACAAGAACTACATTCTAGGTTAATACTTCTCAAACCTAAGTGGAAATTGCCTTTCATAGGTTTTGTAGGCTAGGCCTGGGATCTGCATGTTGAGCAACTTGCAGGTGATGCCTGTACTGTCTGCATGGGACCGCATATTAGCTGGCAAGGTCTCTTGCATCCACTAAGTGATCCCAGACATTGCATGTGAGACTACACTGGCTAGCAGCTAGGGCCAGCACAACACACACGCAGACATAGAAGGGTATCATCTCTGTATGTCCTCTGTGAAAAATGACCTACGCACCTGACTTCAGGGGACTTTGAGGCAGAAATTTGAGTCATTGCTGAGGGGAAAAGGGATTAGGAAGGTTCTTAGAGAGAAATCTCACTGTTTTCTAAATAACACAGAGAAAAGTATCAACTAAAGGCTTCACCCATAACAAGAAAGACAAAGGCAGACAAAGGAACCGAGTGAAAGAGTTAAATGAAAATATATATGAGTGAACATCTGGTAATAGAGTTTGTGGGAAAGGTGTGACTTGTTGCTAAATGGACCACTTAGGGAGACTCAGATAGTCTTAAAAGTGTAAACGTACTTGTGACAAAGGACTTTGGAGCTCTGTTTTAACTGTCTACATTTCACGGGTGCCCTAAATCCTGTCCACCGCTGAGAAATAGCTACATTTTGGTTCTTTTTTTTTTTCTTCCTTTTTTTCCAATTTAGTTTGATATTTACATTGGACTCTCCGGTAAAAGCCTATATTAAATGATCCTTTCTTTCCCTAAAACCATTAAAAGGCAGACTAGTGCCTAGTGATTTGGCATGTGTGTTTATTTGGCTCAATTTCTGAGGCCCTGGTTGTTATGTTTTGTTTTTTGGTGTTTTTTTTTCCCCTTTCATTTTCCATTATAAGGATCTTTATAAGGATCCCAGGACCTGAGGCAAATCAAATCTTCTGCTCTCTCCTAAATGTCATACATGACTGAATTTTTATTGGGGGAATTATCAAAGGCTACATCGCTGGCACCAGGCTCTAGGTAAGCAACTAGTGAGAATGCTGCTGCTGGTGGTTTGGAAAGAAGAAATAGTGTATCCAGGAAGGTAGGTGGTTCATTGTGCTCTGAAGATGGTGGTTTTCTTACTTGTATGGAATATGGATAGTTATTCTTTTCTTTGGACTTGAAATTCAGAATTCTTGGTCATTGTTCCCTGTCACAATCAGCATAGCATGACAATTTTGTGATTCTCTCAGAGATATCACTAAGATTGGTTATGTTCTAAAGATGGGTCATATTTTCATGAACTAGTTCCCAACAGTCCATCAGGGGATCTTTTAGTAAACTCATTTCCAGAGCAAATATAAATATTATGAGCTAAGATCTACCTCTTCTACCCAGTTTACAGAAGAAATAAATGAATAGTTGGGATATACCAAATATTTTTTATTATTTCATATTTTTAGTATTTCATATTTTACTTAAAAAGTCCTGATTTTCCATTATCAGGAAAACAAGCATTTTATTATTTTCATTTTGACTTCAAGTCAAAGTTCAGTTTGACTTCAAGTTACCAGTGTTGTGGGGTTTTTTGTTTGTTTTGTTTTGGTTGTTGTTTTTATTCAGTGATTGGGTTTTATAATACAGGGAACATTCACTTTATTAGAGTTTGAGTTGTACCTCTTTGCTTTACCTTAATATGTTTTTTCTAAATGAAAAATAAACAGGATTTTTGCCTTACAAGTAAGAAGTAAGAAAGGAGGGGGGAAGGAAGGAGGAAGGAAGGAAGGGAGGCAGGTGGGGAGGGAGGGAGGGAGGGAGGAAAACAGGAAGGGAGGGAAAGCATAATTAACATTCAGCCTTTGCTTCACAGGAGCCCTTCCAAGGCAGTATGCATTCTAAACAATAAGAATAGCACTGCCAGTCTCCTTCCCCAAGATCTACATTAAGCAGACTGTGTATCATATTAATCTTGGTTTAATTACTTGTTAGTTTATGTTGGGTTTTATGTGTTATTTGGTGTGATTTGATAGGCTATTTTCTGGAATGTTCAACATCTTTTCATATACATTAATGGCAATTGCTTCTTTGCCTTAAGCCATTTGGGCCTAGGCAAGTTTTCATAGGAATGCTCTGCTTTTTGATATGGTGGAAACCTGTATTGCACTAGTCATTCCCCCACCTCATTTTCTACTAGTCCAGCATTTAGTACTACCACATACCAATCTACTCACTCATGGCTGAGTCTGACATTTATTTCTACATAATAAAAATGTACTATATCACCCCAGCCTGGTCAGCAAGTGGAGCTTAGCATTAGTCATTTTCCCACACCTGTAAACCGCAGGTGGCCCACTGGCTCCATATGGCCTTTAGATGTTCTTTGCTGCTGATTAGATCTAGAGTATTTTGCTTTAGGGGTGATTGTGGTAAAATCTTTTTGACTTCTACATACCATTGTTCCTCCTTTCTCCAGTCTTGTTCCTGCAATTAAACTTTTACTTCTCTATATTATTTTGGCCAGTTGAATACCACCTTTGAATTCTATCCAGTAACTGGGCCCTGTTATTGAGTGACAGTAGCTTTCTCGGTAGACTTACAGTTGTGACCCATCTTCCCCTGTGGTCCATTTCCTACTTCCTCTGATTGTGTCACTCCTTGTATAGCAGGGGCCTGCACTTCTGCATTTGAGCCCTTAGAGTCAAGGGGTGGGTATGTACAAAACCCTGACACTTTCATTTTCCATTATTCCCCTTGTAAGGACAGATCTACTTCGTATCCCACAACTTCACCAATGGTAAAGTTATCAACAAGTAACTCAGTAGGTGAATTATTATCTGGGTCAGCATATAGCAGAGACTTGTGAAGAATTAAGACTATGGAGTCAGAATATCTGGGTTTGAATCTCACTTTTGACAGCAATAACTTGAAGAAAGTCTTTTCCTATCCAAGTCACGCTCCTTTGTTTGATAATACTTCAAGAAATTATATGACAGGTAAAATGATTATATTGGGCCTGATTGAGTTTCTGATGATATTAGTCAATAAATGGTTTTGATTTTGTTGTCATTACTGGTAAAACTCCATAAAAATGATATCCATAATGTTAAAAAAAAAGCTTCTATATTTCGGTTCTTTTAATGAAGTGATCTTGTTATGAATAAGGATTATGTTATATTATCATTTTTGTTACATAAAATTCTATGCAATGAATAGTCCAGGAAAATAACGCCTTTACTCTATGGGAGTACTTCCCCTCTCCATAGTGAAAAAAGCTGGTCGTGTACTTTCTGACTGTAAATATAGAGTGTGGGTACATGACTAATAAAGGGTGTATCACATTCTTTGCTGCATCACAGTATTTCTTGTCAGTTATGTCTGGGTATCAGCTTGATCCCATCTCTATTACAATCAGCATCATTTTCAACAAATTCACTACAAAAAAGGTCTTGCTTTCTATATATATATATATTCATTCTGCTATCAGGGAGGGGACCTTCTCTGTGGGAGAGAAACTTCTTCAGCAGGTTTGCACAAATTTTCCTCAACATTGATTCAAGGACTCTGTATCAGAGAGCTCAAGCAAAATCACCGGGGTGCTCTGTACCAAAGCACAATCCTGTTCTGAAGTGATGTCCCTGATAGAAGGCACTTCAGCTTTCTTGATGAATCTTTTCACTTAGGCATCCTCTATAGTACTCAGCTCCATCTTCAATTGGTCACTGATGAGAAGCATCTGAGAACTGCCTGTGTTCAGTGGTTCCCACAGTGCCCAGGCCCATGTCCTTGAAACGGGCTCAACAAAGATACCTAAGAGGGAAGTAGACTGAAGTTATGGTGTTTTTAGCCATGGTTTTGATGATGCTGACTCTGATACTACTGGAAGTGTCTGGATATAATGAAACTATGCTCATGTGCCTTAAAAAATTCAGAATCTTACAATGCGTGAGCTAATGAGTCCTTAGTAATCATGAGCAAGAAAAGTTCAGAAACTATATTCTATGTCCCCTTTCTTTAAAAAGAAAACATCTTATCATGCAAATAGCTGAGCCATTTTTGGTTTTGTTACAGAATTTGTCAGAGTATACACCAAAACTGACAAATTATTTGTGCAGATATTGAAGTTCTTTGACATCTGCAATCTCATTTTATCTTAGAAATCCTTAATAACTGTTTAGAAGATCTGGGATTACACTTATTGAGAATGAGAGTACAAAGACATTTTCTCAACCCTGGCTATGCATAAAGTATCCAGTCCTGACTACACAGAAGTTTCAATTGTAATATTTTAGTATTGTATATAATATTTTATGCAATATCATATTTTATATAACATAAATATGCCTTATATAGTACATTTTATATAATATATATTTTAATATAGAAATATATTTATCTTTAATACTAATAAAATTAAAATATAAATATGTTTATATTTATATGAAAACAAGTGGTATTTTAATATGATGCTTACTATATATATAATATGTCCAATTTTGATATACTCTGAAACCCAGATCTATGCTTTGAGATTATTCCTATTGAAGTAGAATATGGGCACAGTATTCTGTTAAGTTTCCTGGGTTGTTCTAAGGCTGAACCATTGCTGAGAACCACTCATCTAAAGTCAAATAGCTAATTAGTGGCATAGTTAAGTGGAAAAAAGTCTCCTTACATCTGACACAATGCTGCTTTTTGAATATTGATATTCAGAAGTACATAAAAATGGGGACTTTCTTTAATAGCTAAGAGGACTACATAGTTGAGCGCCTATTTGATTCTCTGTGAGGCACAAATGGGTATTTTAATTGACCTGACAAAAGTATGCAGGCAGGCTGAAGGATGTAAATGTGAAAAATATGAAGATAGAGCTACTGAACTTCTGTCTGTTGCACTCTTGATCCCCAGCATCAAAAGCAATTTTTGGTGCTTGGTAGATGAATTAATGAAACATATTTGTCTCCTATAGGAAGACCTACTGATGTGGACAGAAGACAGATTTTGGTTATAAGGTAAAGTAAACTCTTTGGCCCTTGTCCAGAGCAAATTGCAATTCAATAGTGATCACCATCTTGTAGCTAGAGTATAGTGCTAGGTTAGCAACTGACATCATCACCATATCCACACCCATGATCCTGCCTGGCCACCTGCTCTGCGATGACAGACAGATTGTCTGTGGCATTGCAGGAGGCCAGACCACACAGAGATGGCAATCTGACCAAGCCTCGGGCTTGCACCTGTAAGATGACCCTTTGTCAGTTATCTGGGGAATTTCTTAGAAGCTCTTCCCAGTTTGGAAGCACGCCAGAGAACCTCATTTCTTGCTAAGAAGTGTTCTTTAGGCATATATTTTATGGGCACTATGCTCGTATTTTCACTTACTATTTTTCAGGAATCAAAATACTGATGAGCTTCTTGATACATTCAACATCAGCCATCAAGCAGGTTTTATTAAAGGCAAAAAGTTGCCCATAGCAGAGACAGATAAAACAGAGTTGAGATAAAATGTATTCATTTGTTCATTCATTCATTCTTCAATCAAGTCAACACATATTTCTGAGGCCCTACTATGACCATGCACTATTTCAGACCCTGGAGATATCAGTGAGAACATCAGCAAAAGTGCCTCTCTTCCTGGGTCTTACATTCTATTAGAAAAACAAGTCAGCAAGCAGAGTAACCTATTAATACTGTAAAGTATCAGATGAAGATAATGTTATGAATGAAAGAAGTCAGAGAAGAAGACAGAGCCTTCAGGGAAAGGATAGTGTAGGTGGTTTGTTTTGGGGGGGACCTGAATGAAGCTAAGACTTCTCATTGACAATGCCCTACCTTTGAAATATTCCAAACAGATGAAATGCTGGAGAGCAGTGTTTTATTTGCTTGCTGTTATTTTTTCCTAAATTCTAATCTGAGGTTACACATTACACATAGCACACACACAAAATACATATTTACACATACAAATTCACACACATGGTTCTAAGCACTGGCTAAACATCCAGTTATTAGAGGATTGCCTTTTGCAAATTCATGAGTGATGCATGGGATTAATAGCTGACCTCTTACTTTCCTAATTTTACTTAAACTAATGAACTTTTACTTATCAGATCTTATGTATTTCATTTCAAGGTTACATATAGGCTCTTGGTTAAAGTAGATTGTGACCCATATAGTATGCTCTTTTTAATTTAAAAGTGTTAGGTTTGAAAACTGAAAATTATACCTGAATTATATTATCTTATGGATCTTGAGACAGGTTTTGTCCCTGTTTAAGTCTTTTTTCAAAAAAATTCTTTGAATGTAGAAATTACTCAAGGAGGAGATTTTGGATGGGAAAGTATTCAGTCTAGCAAAGTTCTGACCTAAGTTCTATAGACAATCAATGTAGGTGTGTTAAGTGTCGCAATCAATGAATCATGCCTCTTTCTGGTACAATCATTTAAAAGAAATTTTGCAGTAGATATACTGGCTGATTTAAGTCATTCAGGTAACAAATAGTGAATGAATACTCCATTCAGAACCATAAGTTGAGTCCTGTGTTGATTAAAAAATAAATTACACGCTGTCTATGACCTCTAGGAATTTAGTCTCATAGTTAGAGTTACACTGAAGATTTTTGAACTTGTGGGTGCAGTCACCAGATATGTACTTTGCAAGGATACATGTTGATGGACTATGAGATGTTAAAGTGGAATTTGTCAGTCAGGACATGACCACTGTCATCTCACAGAAGTTCCAAGGAAGAGGACTTTAAGCAATAACCGGAGAAAGAACAATAATGTTATTTTTTTCTCTGGTTCAGTTTTTTTGGCAGAGGACCATTACCCCACCTCCCCATGCATGTTCAGCATTTTAAAAAAAATGCTGAGTTTCATTTCTAGGGAAGTCATTCTGGATGGCTTCATTTGGAACACATATGATTTCTATAAGGCTTTTTAGTGCTCTAGGAAAAAGTCTTCTTTAAGAGTGGTACACTAAAGGGGGCAAACTGGGGTTGGAAGTGTGTTGTAGTAGACAAGGAGTTTTTCTTCACTGAGATGACACTTGGTGATAATAACATTAACAACCCTTGCTTGGTTTTATTATTACACTCAATTTCTTTGTAAACAATATGTCTCTGTATTCTTTGTACCTTAAATTTACCGCTCCCACTTCCTGTCCTCTTTGTGTGGCTGCTTTCCAAATAAGTAAGAGGACACTTACAATATCTTGTCTTCCTTTTTACAAATGTCACTAGGGAACAGGTGTAACTTTTTTTTCCCTCTCACGCCTTTCTCCACCACCATTTGACCTGTAAATCTGCAGACACTGAAATCTACTGCCTCTGAACTAGAGCCAAGTTTGATTAAGAATGGGCTTTATAAAAAAACATAAATACAGCTTGCTTCCCCTAAATACATCTGCTTTTAATATTATTTTAGTTTGCTGAAGAAATCTGAACATAATTGCAACCTTTACTCAAATCTTTTTGTATTTTGATCATATATATGTATACATACATATTTATGTATAGTCTGAAAAAATATTTTTGGCTGAAAGCAGTCTTATTTTTTGGATGACATATCCAAAGATAATCAATTGGTTTGACTTTTCATATATATTTCTAATAATTGCTTGTGACCTATCTTAAGCTGAAAAAAACAAAAATAACGTGTCATTAGAGAAGTCTACTGTTAATTTAACATTAATACTATTTGATATCACAAGATATTTTTTAATGGAAAGCATATTCTAGGATTTTATCCCTTTGTTTAAAGGCAAAGAGTTATTATTTAAATAAATTTGGTACATTTAATTAATCAGAATAAATAAATTTAGATAAATGTATTTACATAAGTAAAATAAAGTTATATTTTTATATAAATACTAATCTTAGGAAAATGCCTTATGAATTTCCAGACAAATAAGGAAACTTCTGTTCTTTTTTCTGTGAGAGACACTGTCATTATAAGCAGAGTAGATATGAGCCTAGATTTTGTGGAAATGGACTTGACTTTGGTAACACTTGCTACCCAAGTTATCATAGATAAAATTATTCATTCACTTTTCATTGAGTATTTTTGAGTGACCATTTAATAAAGATGCTGTTTTATACATAAGGGATTCATCACTAAATACATAAACAAATATGACTTTCACCTTGTTGAATAAAAGTGACTTAACCAGTAACACGAACAGAGGGAGATGCCCTTTTTCAGGAGTGTCTACAAAACTTTAAACGATGACTGGGGATTGAGTAAGAGAAGATGATAAGCTCTGTGTAGTCTTGCTCAGAAAAAAAACTGCAGGTGCAAAGCCCTTGTGGTGAGAAGGAACAATCAAGAAAACAGAAGGTCAGATGATGCAAAACAGAAATGATACAGGGTGGCATCAAGATGGGCTACAGAGTAGACACACCTGAGTTTCCTAAGTTGAACGACATATATTTTATAATAAAATATCAATTTTGTATTCATCTTACTTTATCATTAGAACATTATGTAGAGTTTGAAAAATGCATATATTTAACTGATTATATAATCAATTTTATTTCAAAATAAGAAAGGTTACGTAGTGTATTAGTTATAAAAGTGGCAAACTGGACAGAAAGAATTGATCTCCAAATCTGTAACTCTCAAAGACTTGTAAATATAGTCTCTTATGGTAAGGAAGGAGTTGGGGAGAAATTTAACTCAATTATGAAAGTAAATTTAACAATGAATAACAGTGAGTCAATTACAAAAATGAAACTCTTTCAGTACTGAAAATTGACTGAAAATTTTCTAGATTGATATGCCCTTCCAGGAGCTGCTGCAGAAAAGCGATCCCTCAGAGCTCTACTGAAGGCCATCAGTGGAAAATGACTTCAAGTCTTCCCTGCAGCTTTTATATCTGACTGGATGGTCTGCCATCTGCTACATACCTGAAGAGTGGAAAGAATGGGCAGATGTGGTTTTGCTGTCAACTGGTTGCTGGTGAACTCATTCTCATATTGTACTCACACTCACTCTTGCACTGAATAATATTGAAAGAAGCAGATTAAGCTATTAACATTCACAATTGTAAATTCCCTTGTAAATTATAACTGCTAATAATTTGTTTGCTTTTTTCAATATTATTGCAAGAATCATTCAATGCAATAAATACAGTGTCTTGTACTATGAGGAAAATGATTGTGTACCTTCTTGCTTTCTGTGCTACTCAGACTCATGCTGGGCACATAAAAATTCGTAATAGTTGCTGTCGGTTAGGTGACATGTCCTTTTCCATCACCCTTCCCAAGGAGCACACATGCTGGAATTGGTGACTTGGACTCTATTTTCAAATGACAATGCTTCATTTCTTCACTCACATGTATGATGTGCCTGAAGAAACAACTTATGATTGCTTGCTATCAACACATTTATAAGTGGCCCAAGATAGCATTAAATATTATAGTGCCTAGAAACTGAAATCAGCTAAGCCTATATTTTATAGGAACTGGTGATCTAAAAACAATATGTGAAGATGAGAAAAGAAGCTAGCTAAGTGCTTTCAAAACCAGCTTCATTTGGTGCACACCAGGGGTGCAGCTAATTAAATCTTCTGAAAGGACTGGAGTGGCTCCCCAAGGTGGGCTTGATGTAAGTTAGTTAGAATATGGTGTTTATCATGTCCTTTCAGCCTTATATCTGACCCTCAGGAGAACTCTTCAGCTTCAATTATTACCTGACCCAAAACTTCACTGTACACCAAAAACTGTTCATCTTGAAATTGTCCTCCTTCAGCACAGAGTTGCATGTGTGACGAGCAATAGATTCAAACCTACCCCACTACTAAAGGAACTACTCGAAGTACAGAAATTCACCTTATAGAGCATGACTCTGCCAATACCCAGCAGCCAATTCCTTTAAGGGAATATTGCCATGAGGAGACTCCTTCTGATGGGGAGAAGATGGTACTATTAAGTTTGTGGAGGAGAGCAAATATTTCAGCTCTCATTCATGCCTCTAAATTGTCTTTCTCTTAACAATTAAAATTTTTGGTAGTCTTCTTGTCTCTTTGTATTTCTTCTACAGAATTGTGCATTTCTGCTTTTAGTCTCTTCCTTAAAGATCATGTAATGTCTCTGCATTTGATATTCAATAAATAATTCCTACCTTTCCTTTAGAATGTTGTCTACATTACTTAAATTCTGTATTCATTTCTGCTCTTTTCCAAAGGGTGCATATGGTGGCTTTTTGGTGACAATTTTGAATTTACTAGTATGTTTACCATCACTTTTGTATTCTTCCCAAAGTCATTTTTTAAAAATTTATACATAAATTTCACAACATTTTAATCCCAGGGGTTTATCCCCCCCTCCATCCCACCCCCTCTTTCCTTCCTGCTCAAAGTTGCGCACTTCAGTTTGGTGCTTAGCTTATTTTGACTTTTCCATTTACCATCGCACCAAAAATATTAAATACTTGAGAATAAACCTAACAAAAAATGTGAAAGAATTATACAAAGAAAATTTTAGAATGCTCCTAAAAGTGATAGAAGAAGACATAAGGAAATGGAAAGACATTTCTGTTCTTGGATTAGAAGAATTAATATTATCAAAATGACCATCCTACCAAGACAATCTACAGATTCAATGTAATTCCAATAAAAATCCCAATGACATTTTTTAAAGAGATAGAACCAAAATGACTGAAATTCATATGGAATAACAAAAGACCTCGAATATCAAAAAGCCTCCTGACCAGAAAAAAAGAGAATGGAGGTATTGCAATTCCAAACCTTGAACTATATTACAAAGCCATAATAATGAAAACAGCATGGTATTGGTACAAAAACAGTCAGACCAATGGAACAGAATTGAGTGCCCTGAAATAAAACCACACATATATAGTCAACTAATCTTTGACAAAGGAGTGAAAAACATGCCTTGGAACAAGGATAGCCTCTTCAATATGGTGCTGGGAAAATTGGACTAAGACATGCAAAAAATGGACCAAGAAAACTCTCTTACTCCATGTACAAAAATCAACCCAAAATCATTTTTGATAACAAAAGTAGAACAAAGATGAGTTTATATATGGCCATGTCACTGATAAAATTAAATTTAATTACTATGTACCATGGTTATAACTTAAAGCAAATTGCTTCCTCTTCTTAGATCTCACAAGATCTTCTCATAGATCTAACTCTTATAGTTGACTATAAAATGGGGGTTTGGAGCTGATCTCTGTCTTTTTGCCCCTTTAAGACATAAGATTTCATAATAAATAAAGTCTCAAAACTTATTCTTTTGGCTCCAAAGCTAAAATTCTATCACATATAAGATGAGCAAGAATACAAGATTATTAGCACTTCCCTCCATAACTAAGAATCATCTTAATCTTCTTCAAAAAACAATCATTCATTTTCTCTGGAGTAACTTTGAGGTAACAAAAATTTCAGTGGCATTTTCTAATTTAAAAACAAATCATGTTTGTGTACTTTTTTACTGTGTACTGTTATTGCTAAACTAAAGTATATTATTTTGATTATAAAGTCTTTTCATGTCTTTCCACATAGTTCTTAACATTGTCCACTAAATTTAATAAGTCAGCACCTTTGGAGACAGAATTTTTAGATTATCACAGTTTCCTATTTTTAATTAACTTCCATATAATTTAAAGTAGCCTTTGTGTATTATTTTGTACCTTCCCACTGTGCATGCATCTTTTGTATATAGTGCCTATCCTTATCAACTTTTTTTTAATGATTTTTAATCATTCTAAGTATAAACATACAAATCAAAGGAAGAAATAGAATGGAGCCCATGTCTTTATCTTCATTTTCACCAGTTAATAAAGAGGAAATCTTATTACATCTACATCTCTCTTGATCTTTCAGGTTTTGTTATTTAAAGTCAGTCCTGGGTATTACATTATTTTATCAGCAGATATTTCCATGTATTAAAAAGAAGACTCTTTTTAATAAATGCAACAGCTTTGTCACACTTAAAAAATCACAATTATTTAGTCTTGTCAAATAGCATAAGCTTTTTATAATTAATAAAGTTTACTTTTGTCTTATGAGTTAAAGATCTAAATAACATTAAAACATTACATATATATAAAAATATATATAAGCCCTCTCTATAAGACCTACTCTCTTTTTATTCTTGCAATTTAAAGTTATAAGAAATCAAGTCTTCTGTCAAGTTTCATACATTCTGGATTTGCTGATTGTATTGCTATAATACCTTTTAATGGATGTTTTTCCCTAGCATTTTCTGTAGACTTGGATGTTTATCTGGCATGACTGTGTCATAAAGAATTCTGTGTATCATCTTCTATTTTGTCAAGCAGTTCCCCAACTAGTGTTTTCAGCAGTCAATAATGATTTTGCATCGATCCTTCACTTATTTGGGGTCTTCAAATTGTAAACATTCTATCATTACCTCATAATCTGCAATTCTTAAAAGAACTTTCATAAACTATTTGCTTCTCCTGAAGTTTTACTTGAACAGTATCAATATTTTCATTAATTTCTACATACACATACTTTTTCATATTTTCTCTTTTTTATTTCATCCACATTTTAATTCATTCATTCCCCTTTTGGAAAACATCATTAAAAATGGATGTAATAACAGGTTTATAATAATGTGGGTCTATATTGTGTTGAAAGCAGGTTATAAACGAATCCCATACTTGTGAAAAGAATAATTTGAATAAGTGGAGACAGATGTATAGTTAGATGCCTAGAAAAATTTTGAAAGCCTAGCCTTCATGATTTTTGGACGGTGACATTTGAACTGTTTTCTATCCCTTAATTTCATTAAAACAATAAGTTTGAGAATTAACAACATAAAATTATATAATACTATTGTGATTAAAGAATTACTATTGATCAACAATAAAAGCATTTTTTTAATTGCGAAAACTCCATCAGTCTATTTTCCATTTGGAAATAAGAAAGATCTCTGATTACTGCTCTTTATATGAGCCACTGCTTCTTTTGTTCTTGAATCTCATGGTGCAGATTGAAAGTAGGAAAGTGGCTTATTAGTCTGATATTTATACTTCGGTCTTTAAATTTTTGTGCCAAATTTGATCCTTTTCAATATCTGTGAAATTTTTGGTTTTTATAACAGAGCTTCTGTAAACTTTATACTGAAGGCTTAGTTTCTCAAATAGAAACCTTCCCTACAACTAAAGTGATATCTATATATCTATACACATTATGTTATGTAATCTTTAGAACCACTCTCTGATATAAATTTAATAACCTTATTTTAGTCTAAAGTCCTTCCTTTCCCTGCCTGGTCATTATGTACCAATATTCACCTTATTCACTTCTTTCTGCATCGAAAGTTGTAGCTGACAAATCTTAACCATACAGAGAATATCTCACTTAATTCTCTGCAACTGCATTTCTGTTGGAATAGATTACCTTATCTGTCAATGTCTAAATTCTCATAGCACTATCATAATTTTAACTCCTTTGAAACAGACACATACCACTTCCCCCATCACCCTATGTGCTGTGATGGTGATAAACTGTGAGCCAGCACATGAGATTGCTATTGCTGCTTAAATGTAATGTTTCTGCATTAGTCATATGGAGTAACAACACATTTTTATTAAAATAAGAAGATACTGACCTAAGGTATCTGTCTGGAAATACCCTATTCATAAAACCCAAAGCAATAAAGTTGTCAAGAAATCTGAAATGATCACTGAAATTGCTGCAATAAGTTAAAACACTTTTTTAAAAATCACACATAGAATATCAGATAACTTTGGCAAGATAGGGCATGATTCAGTTTTCAAATCAAAACTTTTAAAAATAAATTAAACACCTTTCTATATCATGCTAACAAATCTTTAAAATTTAAGAAATAAAAAAAGATGTTAATCCATCTATGATGCATCAAGTCTATGGGGTCAAACATTCTTCTGACTTAGGAAAAGATTAAGTGAGGTCAACTTTGAACACAACTGACCACATCTCTAAAGCAGGGTAGTACTAAACACATAGGCAAGAGAGCAGAGGACACAAAGTGGTATGGAAAGTGAAGTGCAGTCAGCAGTGACCTTCTGACTCACATTTAATATGGAAATGTACATTTTTATATGACAATCCTGAGTTAAACTGATTCTTGAATGCTGTGGAGGAAAGAAACAAAACCTTAATTTTCAGTGCAGATGTTAAACATAAACCAATTTAGGGTTAAAAATATGTCATACATTTAACTTTCCCAAGTCAAATTATAGTGCCATATGAAAAATGATTTCCATAGTCTAAGACCATTCCACTCAAGACCATTCTCACTGCTGTCCACACTCTCCCGTACAAATGAGAACTACCTCTCAATAGATTGCTTTCCCACAAGACTGATATTCATTGACTCCCTGTGTTAGTATTCTATGCCAGGACAAAGATCCTCTCACTGCATGATTTTGAATAGAATATGGTTTCCTTGCTTGAAAAACAATGTTACCAGGAGATATATTTAAGGTGAACAGATTTTTTTTTCTGTAGTTACTACTCTTTATAATATGCACTCTCTATTTTCTTTTCTAGGATATATATTTAATCCGTAGGATGTAGATTTATCACATGGTCATTCCATAAGGTTTCAAGAATTTAATTTTAGATGAAAGCATGAATTATTTTTTTTTAGAAAACGATACTGATTCAAGAGTAAGATTAAATTTATCTTTTAATTTCTAAGGACTTTGAAATACCAATGCTTCCTAAGATTTTAATGTCAGCTTTTCCAGTTTCTGCTAATATTTAGAATTATTCTTATAATGATTATAATGGTAATTAATATGTCTATATTAACTATAATAGTAGCTAGCATTTGTTAAATTTACCTGGAACTATCTTGATCATTTATAAACATGATGTTACATAATCTTACCAGCCCTTTGATTTAAATACTGACATTACCTGTACATTAGAGTTAAAATACATAAATAGATAAAACTTGAAGAATTAAGTAAATGTAGGTAATTTGATTCTGGAAGCCTTTGTATGATTACATTTAGACTTTAAATTTTACATGGGTTTTCATGCTTGCAAGGCTTTAATTAATTTTATCTGCAAATAACCTGAAATAATTTTCTGAATCTATGATAAATACTTTTGTGGAATGAGGCTGAAATAATGAATGCTAAAATGGTGATTTTCATGAAGTCCTGAGAAACTTATTTAACTCTGGTGATCAGTGCTAAAATACATATAAAATGTTAAAATACATATGTACATATAACTATGTATTTAATAATATATGTATATATGTAAATATACATATATGTATATGTATACATGTATAATTAGATGCATGTAACTGTCATTGCTGATTTTTGCATGATCTAATTTATAAAATATTTATTTAGGATTCTATTTTTTGACATTTTAATGTCTGAATCAGTACTGTTCAAATTTTGTGAACCTTATTACACCCTTACAAATAAGTGAAGGTCCAAGAGATTTTGCTACATGGGTTATCTCTATAGATATTTATCATAATCGAAATTAAAATTAAGAGTTATTAATATTTTATTATACCTTAATAAAAAATACTAGTATATCCATTATATATTTAGAGAGAAAAATGTTCTTGTTTTCCCACTGGCAAATATTTCTAATGCTTGGCTCAAAATCTCTGGATTTTTATATCTTGTTTTTCACTTAATCACTTACAATATCACATATCAGGAAACTCCAGTTTCCTGGAAAACTCCAATGGACACTTGTGATAAAATGAGAAAAAAAAAGGCAAATAATATCTTTCCACTATTATGAAAATAGCATTAACCTTATGGGTCCCTAAAATAGTCTCTGAGATATTCAGGAGCCCCTAGATCACATTTGGAGAACTACTGTCTTAGAATGAATGACTAGGGAAAACAAAATAAAACTTAGGACTTCCTTCAGATAATTAGAGAATTCTTAGGTTTTTTTTTGTTTGTTTCCAATTCTGTTTCTAATCTAAAACATAATTTTCTATGATGATTCAGAATTTTTAAGGGTTTTAGGTAATTTCCCTCCTCTAATTAACTTCCTATTCAAACTATAGTTTAAGAACCTTAACATATTCCCAGACTTATTTTATCTCTAATAGATATTGCTTTGTTTCAAACCATGGATATAAATAAGTAATGAGAAATTAAAAGCATTATTTACAAATCAATTAAATCATTATGAGACTAGTTATGGAACATTCTTTTTTCCATACATGTCTAAGGTTCTCTTTGAGGAACTCTGATTTTTTCACACCCATAGGTTGCAAGAATGAGTTTCCATTTGTTTTCCTCAAAGGAGGAGTGGGTGGTCTCTGCAGCTATGCTGAAAGCAGAATGCTGTCTGAGCTTAGGAAATGGTGAAGTGGTGATGAAGGGGCAGAAATCCTGGTCTATGATATCTAAAGCATGATTGGCATAGGAGGGCTACTTAGGAAGTGGGTCAGGAAAAAAAAGGTTGGAAAACTCAGAGTGAAGATGTAGATAGAGAATGCACTGCATGTAACAAATCTAGTTGGTCAGGCTCCTTTGTCTTCCTATAGCTAAATGAGACTGAATTGCTGACACTTCCATTATTTATGTTAGGGTAAAGTCTTACTCTTATGAGGTGAGTCTTTGGATGAAGAAGACTAAATATAAATAAACAAGATTTATGGAAATTGTGACAAAGAAGGGATTTAGGTAAGGTGGTCAGGTAAGGGAAGGCCCCTCTCAGGATGTAGCATTTGCCCAGAAATCTGAATATGGCAATGGAGAAAAAACTATTTCTGAATCAATAACAGTCCTGGAAAAGGTAGGTTATTGAAAATATACATTCTCTGAGGTCAGAAGAAAATCTATCTAGCTGCATTCAAGACAACAAGAGCCATTATGGCTAAAACCAAATGAAGCAGTGATAGAAACATAGGAAGTGAGATGAGGATCAAGAGAGGATGTCACAATTTGTTCTGTGTCAGTAGCTACTGGGGGGAGAGGTGTTGAGTTAAAAGAGTGTTTGAGGATCTCTATGAGTACTGTAAGAGTAAGCCTCGGTGCAGGATGGAAGCAGGGAGATCACTTGGAAGTGAGCTGTGGGTGGCATTCACTAAAGGTTAGTAGCGCTGGAGGAGAGGTACAGCCTAGGATCCATATGGATGGTAGATGAATTAAGTTATAGATCACAATTGGAATATATGGAAACAAAAGTAAACAATGGCAATGAGACTTTTCTGCTGAATTGCTGGATGAATGCAGCTGATATTTACCAAGTTTGAGGATCCAGGGCATAGAAATAGTTTTTTTTTTTGTTTGTTTCTGTTTTTATTGTACTAAGTTTAAGATGCCTAGAGATTGACTTCTCATTTGAGCATATGAGTTGGTAACCACGGTTTCAACCTGAGATAAAAATGTGAACATTATTGATATCTGCATGGTTACTAAAATTCCATAGCATCATCAAATTAGAAGAGATAAGAAAGAAGAAGAGATGGGATCTAAGAGCTGAGCCCAGAACACTCCTAAAGACTGAGAAACAGAGGAGAATCCAGAGGAGAAAACCAGGACAAATGGCTATTGACTTCAGAGAAGAACAGGGGGAATGTGATGTCCTAGAACTCGAGTTATGCAAATGTTTAGAAAAGTGAGCAGCAAACACACTGGCAGGCTTTGGGCTTTAAAGCTCTACCTGAGCATCTAGGCCAAGTCCCACTTATATACTTTTTTTTGTGCAGTGAATTCTCTAAGTTTTCACTGTGAACTGACCAGCTTTCATTTTTCTCTGACCCACTTCCTAGATAGCCCTCCTATGGCAAACATGCTTTAAATATCGTAGAGTAGGATCTCTGCTCCTTCACCACTCAAAACCCAGCCATCTCCGGCATAACTGTTCAGAAAGAAATTTCTCATGAAAAAGCACTTTATTCATCAACTACAAAGAAACTGGTTTGCTATACTCAACTGAAAAACCACAAAATAACAAGTAACTCTTCAGTGTTATTTTCTGGAATGCTATATTTATTGGACCTTTTCCAGATGGGAAAATAATTGATCTTCATAATGATAATCCCAAATTAATATACAGTCCCCAAAGCCATCTGAATCATTAAAGAAAAACTAATTACAAGACTATCCTTTAGGATTAAGCATAATGTCTCATGTTCTAGTTCTTCTAGAATCAGAAATTAATTTGTGATCATATAGTTAAACTCTACTAACTAGAATAATTGATTGAACAGAAAATGTGATATTCTAAGCACAGAGAACAGAAGAGTTTACTGCAATTTGAATTAGCAGAAAGGAGATTAGCAGAAAAGCAGGATGCATTTCTGTTGCAGGTTGTATAAGGCTATGATTTGTTAATGTCCATAAAATACTTGAATCAAGCTTCAGCTATTAGTCTACATGGAGAATTGGAGTCAAGGCTGCCTGGGTAAAGCATGCTTGAAGACAGGAGCTGCCAGGAGAGTTCCTGGGCACTTGAAGAATGGCAGACATTAGAAGAAAGACAGTCATAAAAGATGCGCATTGTGGTTCAGGCCTAATTCATAAAGGTTGGCACTGAAGACTCATGTCCTGGTGAGAAATAATGACATGAAACCAATGAGTACATAAAAAACAATTTTGAGAGTCTAAAATCAGTCACAGGAAGAGTAGTTGTTTTACCCTGTGAATGCTTTAGACTCTCCCTGTTCCACCTCGCATTGGGGAACTACTTCCAGGGAAAGCAGTGCAGAGGTCCCAAGCAATTGGAACATTCCTGAAATAGTACAGATCTAAAGGATACCTAGTTATTTCCTGCTACACATTAAAGGAAAAAAGTTCAGTAAACACAGGTTCTCAATTTACACAGGGAAGCTGCTTTTCAACTCATTTAAATTCCAATCATTCAGTCAAGCACCATGCACTGGGTTCATGGAGAGAGGGAGAGGTGAATAAGTAAAACATTTAGTTTTTAGGAGTCTCCAGTTGGAATGAGGAAACAGACAAACAGGCAAGCAAATGCAGAAGCAAACCATGTTCTGGTGTGGATATTCTGGTGTGGATATTCTGGAAGAAGGCAGGCACTGACACTGTACAGAGAAGACTGGCACTGTACAGAGAAGACAAAAATTCAAGGAGAATTTTCAAGAGAAGTGGATGGCTAACCTGAATCTTTAAGGACCGGGTTTCTAGATGATTCTCCAGGGAAGGCAGTGACATGAAAACAGGGAGGCCTGGACTGTCAAACTGCCTCCTGAAATGTGCAGGAAGCTTGATGTGTTTAGAAGGGTTGATGCTTATGGAAGAATGGTGGGAAGAACTGCCTGAGAAATCATGACTGAGTGGGTCTCCAGCATAAATACAGGAGCTTAATTCAGAGTCAAAAAAATCAAAAGTATTTAGACAATCACTTATATTATGTGATAATTTAGAATCCTGAGACTTAGGTTCTTACCTCCCTATCAGGAATTCTGAGGTTTGAGGATAAGATCCTACCTCTCAGGGAGGTTTTCATCTAAATGCAATTTAGTTGGTTACAGGTTCATGCCAGGGGCTACTGTAACAACTTTCTGAGTTCAGATATGGAATGAAATTTCTTTATCATCTTGAGGCTAGAGGATTCCATTGCTCCTTTAACAAAGAATATTGTCTACTAAGAAAAGGACTTTAATATCATGTCTAAAGCTATGAATGAAAACCTACAGAAAATGGGGTACACACATTGAGGCTGGACCTCCAATATCATCTTCTGTTTGGGTGGTACAACTGTATAGAAGAGTAAAGTAGTTGTCTTACCCTAGATTATTTTCACTCTAGAAGCTAATTAGAACATACATTTTGTTTTGCATATACAAACTTTTGATATCTAAGTATCTAAATATAGTGATCACTTATTTCAGATTTTTTAATATAATCATTTCCCATAATCTGTTTTGTTCACTCCTTTGCTATGCCTATTAAGTACACATTAAATCTTGAAGGGGTACATAAATTATTAAATCAATGAATATAAGTTATTAACTATTTTTTCTGATATTTTGGTCTAGAAAATAGGATAATGATTTATCTATAGTTTCATTTTACTATCACAAGCATAATACTGGTAATGATATTATCATAGATTATTTGTAACATTCAATACTTAAAAACATATAAAATTATTTTCTAAACATGGGAGTAGGGAGTCATTAAACATTTAAGTGAATTTCTTGGGCAACATGATCTTTTTCAGTTAAATTTTTTGGAGGATGGTCTACCATGGAGTTTGAAGAAATTCAGTTTTCATTATCATTATTAAAGATAGAGGAACTTAGATCAAAGTCTTAGAGTGAGAACTGAGGTTTCTCCCTATTGTTGTAACTCTCTGAATACATGTGAACAAATAAGTTCAAACCCCTCTGCTGTAGGTTATTTTTCTATAAAATGATCTACTTCCTCCTTACCCAAAGCCCTCTCCCTATTAGTTTGTCCCATATTATAAAAAGAAGATGATTTCTTACCACTTAAACAATATCTTCTAGTTGATTCCCCAACTTTTCAGGCACCACCAAAATTCAAAAGACTCGACCTTTTGCTTAAGGAAGAACAGGGATCAGTTAGCATAGGAATTTTGCCTTCCTCTGGTTGGAGATGAACGTATTTGTATTTATCTCTGCTCTGTACACTTAAGCTGTGTGAGTAATTTGTCTTTGAGTTGAGTTTCAATAAACTGCTGAATTTCAATATAGGTGTGTGTGTATATGTGTGTGTGTGTGTGTGCGCGCACACGTGCTGTGTCAGTGTGTACTGGCACCTTGGTGAATGGAAAGATTGTCAACATGGGAACTGATTGAAAAGATGCTAGTTGATAAAGTTTACAGGGTCCAGAAAGAAGCTCAGTAAATGTCTGAGTTGGGGCATTTTTATGTGGCATGCTAAGTTTTCAGAATAATTATGATTCAGTACTTTTCACAAACTATTTGGACAGCAGCTCAAGAAAAGATCAGATCAATGATGATAATGTATTAAAACTTCTCTGAAGAGGACACTAAAGAACAGCCATGTTATAATCCTTGTCTGCCTCCCTCAGGCACACATTTGACATCAAATTGTGAAAATCCAGTGAACAGTTAGGGAGAGTTGTCTTATACCCTCTCTTTTTTTTTCTGTTCATTAATACTATTTGAGCAGTAATTTCTTTATTCTGACTTTTTCTGTTCAGCTATATCTTGTTTTGAGTTGATAGAAGCACCATCTCTCCTAGCTGTTTTAATCTACACACACACACACACACACACACACACACACACACAATTACTATTTTTCTGAAAAACAAAACAAGTTATGTGTTTAGGGAGGTTCTACCTGTGATGATGAGGACAATTGTTTTTGAGTCATAATCAGCAGCACACTAAACTTCAGACCAAATATTTTTCATGCCCTTTTGACATATTGCTGAGGCCAACTAAACTCAATATGACCTTTACAGAACTAAATCACCCTGACCAATTGCAGCAGACAGTCATCCTTGCATTTAAAAATCCAGACATTAAAAAGAAAAACAAAAAACCCAATTATTTAAAACAACATGCATTTGCTTATCAACTATGTGTTTCATTTAAACATCTATGATATTGTTGAGAGATAAAAAGCTCAGGTAGTTTGCTTTTGCAGCAAAAAGCTCTCCTATAAGAATAGAATATATTTCTCTTTTCTGAAAACTCAATCTCTGATGAGTTCCAAAGGATCTCAGACACAGCAAGATTTCAATATGATTTTTATACTTTAATGAAATTTCTGAAAGAAATTTGCATCAATTTATTTTTGGACTTTGCATCTCATTATCAACCAGCTAATTTTAATCTTTAGGAAAACTTTCAAGTTTCATCTCTTCAGCCCACTAATTTGGAACATACAAATATTTAATCATGTGGTTATTGTTGAGTAAATATTTAAAATATATTTGACTAAATATGTGGTGCCCTTTTGGTGGGAATTCAATTCTAAATTAGTAGGTTTTTAAATAAATATTCAAAAGATGTCAGAGCTTGTATCTTTGTATTTATATTTAACTTGTAATTGGAAACTAATTTTTGTCTAATTGTTTTATATTATAAAGCAAATTCATTATCCCAGTAGAACCTGAATCCCAAATTCTTGGTATGCTATTTATCTTCTGATATTATTTTCCTCAGGCTTGGATAATTCACAAATTTTCTTTAAATTTACAAAAATCATCCTGTTGGTTACTTGACTGAACATTCCATTATTTTCAAGGACAAACCCTTCATACACACTCCACAGATGAGAAAGCACACAGGTTCTCAACTTGGCTAAAAAGAGAAAACATTTCTGGACAATCAGTAGGGGTTTAGTCTTCTCATCTCTTATAATACTGATTCTATTTCTGGTTGGAAAAAATCATTATTAAAATATGAATAAAAATGAGTATTTCACTCTTAATTTTGATCAGAAGTTATGTAGGCATCTTAATATGTCTGAATGAAGACATTTTCAAAATTATTAGTATTCGGAGAAAAATACAGATCTTCTTAACATCCTTTGTACTGTTTATCTCCTCTGAGTGGTCCATTTGGTAGCTGGGTAGCTGTGTAACTGCTTATCCTCAGTCTCCACCCATGGAACAGCAATTAATGTACCAGGGTAATTTCTTCCTGATGCCACAGTCTATTGATAACAGTTCTGAAGATTGACTGAGTGCCTTTGATAAGGTCTCCACAATGACTTCATTTACTGGAGAAGGGCAGAAAAACATAACAAGAAAAGATCACAGGATAAAAATTGTGGTGTTTTATTGTCGTCTTTCAAATTACATTCTGATTTTCTCTGGTGCCAGTAGAAAAACCACAAATATTTATTCTCTAAAACTAAAACAAAAGGCTTCATGAAACACTGAAAGAGGAAGCCAAAAATTACTCTCCTCCCCAAATAAACTGCTTTTTACTGCCAAAAATTAAGCTTCCCTCACCTTGCTTAAATGAAAGAGGTTGGGTGTATTTGTTGATCCTAACCAACAAGTCTTGTTGAGGTGAAAAGGGCTTAGAAACACAATTTTTCAAGTTTGCTGGAAGTACATGAGCAACCATGGGAGCAATGAATATTTTCCTTAAAAATGGCAACTAACTGGTTCTGAAGTAAAACATACTAAATCTTTCGAAGGATTAAGCTTTGATTATCACCTCAAACACAAATGAATACCAATATTTCTTTGTAAGCACCATGGTGTTGGAGGGACAAAACAATCTTTGAATCCAACCATTCCTGTTTTTAAAACCTGCTGTTACAGGATGCATCTCCATGGCAGGGGAAGGAGAGTCACAATGCATTGTCACTAGGAATGGGCACCAATTTTCCAAGCCTCCACTGGGAAGCCTGCCATGGACTACGATTCCCAGGATGCAATTAACTATATTTCCTGGAAGGGAAAGAGTGTGGAAGAAGGCAAAAATGAAGCAGATATACGTTGAAGATTAACAAAGGAGAAGAGACACTTGAAGAGACATATAGATAAGAGATAGGGAGGCTACACATCCTTGGTCCTGGCAGCTTTAGTGTTTTGACAGAGATGATGGCAGTCATTATCTTGACCTATTAGTGGTCTATTTGATAGATTTTGAAGTTTTGCTTTCACCTTCTATGTTAGCTTTCTGAAACCTACTAAGCCCTTTCTTGAAGTTTCTGTTAGTCTGTGTATTGACTTGCTCTACTGCTTTGGGATCTTATTGTCCCTACTTTGGATTGAGTCTGTGAGTCTGTTTGGCTGGGCATTTGTCCACAACGGATGGATTATACCTGGAATCTGACTAAGAAACTGTTAAGTGAAATCCCTTTTCCTCTCTTTTTATCTCCTTAAAATATTCACATCAGTTGAAGGTATTTTAGACCATACTTTCTTTTGTTTACCTTTGCCTTTGTGGGCATTGGTGACTGGACCTTCCAAAACACACAAAATGGCTTTTTTCCCTAATTAATTTATGGCTCCTGGGTACCCATCAGCATACTTTTATGCAAGATTATTTGTGTGAGTTTCAGTTTTCTTATTCACAAAGACAGAAATGCAACTTTACTTGCAGAACTTGAGAATTCAGTGAAATACTGCTGTACACTAAGAGTGTGTCTAGAACAGGTTAACAGCTTGTCACTCATAAGATCCTTTGTTTCTCTAAGATAATAGTTTGTCTCAAGTATCTCTGATTAAGTTGGCTCATGCCCACCTGGAGCACCACTGCCTTAAAGACTGCCTAATCCAAACTTCTGCCTGCTGCAGCACCATCTGTGGCTTCTATTCCAGTGCTGGCCTGCCTTGGAGACTTTCAGTTTTGTAGAAACTATTGAAAAAGGAACAACAGGTCCCAAACAAGTATTACATGCCAAGGCTTAAAACCTGAACTAACTGCAGATTCAGTCTTTCCCAAACGTAGAAATTTAAACAAATCACTGTGGTGTTTCCTGGTCAGCACTAGTGACTGATCTGCTTCATGAAAACAGGCTACCCCTCTCCCTCACTCCATCCTGCCTTTTCCTAAGGGAAGGTGGCTTTACTTGAAATAATTTTCTTTCATTTTGCTAATAATCATGTCCCACCCTCTTTCTGACTATACTGACTCCAACTTCCATTTTGCATATCAATTTGTGGTTCCTTTTCTAGGACATAGTTGTCTGATGCATTGTTATTTTAATAAAGACAATCAGATCTTTAAAATGAAATTGGTTGAATTTTTGTCATTCACTAGAACCAAAGTTAACCCAGCTTGGAAGGCCTGCTTTAGGAAAACTAAGAATACCTCACTTGTAAATGTTGCCAAAACATATTTAATCACATGTACATACTGATTGAACTTCTTCCAGGACACAGCCACTTCCAAGCATAACAGGACAATAAACACTTGTCATGGACTCTATTTGAAGATGAAGAAACTAGGGAAAGAAAACATTAGGTAAATGTATAGTCACAGCTAGCAAGTGGCAGAACTGGCATTTGAATCCAGTCACCTTGCCTCCAGAAACTTTGTTCTCTTTCTACCTTGACAACATAATACCTCCTATAGATACCTTCTGTTTTCTGAATGCCATAGGGAAATGATGCTTTTCCTTACTTCCCTTAAAGGATCCCTATTAGTTATACTTTTATAGGAGAAAATAAAATGCTAATAAATGATAACAAATAGATACAATTATTAGTCAAATTCTTTTCCTTTTGTAGACAATTAAGTTATACTATTTAGATACCTATTTTTATATCTTAAAACCTAAATTTAAAATACACAATCACTCCAAAAATATAGTTAAAAAAGCATCTATGATAAATAATTGATGATGATATTGATGACTAATAGAAAAAGAAGCACATCTCTGATACCCAGAAATTTCCAGTCTCAATGTGGAGGGTGGGTGAGATAGCAATGACTTAGCAGCTGCATGAGGAAGTGGATGGAAATTTTCAGATTTTAGAAGAGAGAGAAAACATCATACTAACTTACATTTAAGAATAGCTCTTTTAAATGAATAAAAAGAAACAAACAAACAAAACTGACAGAGATTGTTAAATTGCCTGCTCCAATACCGTTAGTGCCTTATCCCTCAATTTTAACTCCTTAAACAAAGCACTGCTTTGCCATAAAGTGAGGCCATATGACTAAGTTCTGCTTGATGAGATGGAAACCGAAGTGTCATGTGACAACTTTTTGAAAACCTTACATGACTGCTGACATGTTCCTTTTGTTTCTTTCTCTTCCCCTTTCTCTTTTCTGCCAGCTTGAATGAGGATGGCTGGCTGGTGTTTGAGCAGCCACTGTGGTATACAAGACAGCAAGATCAAAGAGTTTCCAGTGATGAAGTCCAGTATCAGTTCTGAATTGTTCATCTCCAGAATACATTCATGAGAGAGTGACAAATAATTATGTGAGTTAAGAAATATTTATTTTAGGTTTCTGTTGTTTGCATCTGAACTTAATCCTGACTTATAAACCTTTATCGAGAGTGCTGACCCCAGCTATCATTCTGTTTAATTTCATTACATTGGACAGATAAAACCACATTTAACAATACATGAGTATAACATTTTTAAAAACAAATGTATTATTATAAATCCAAATGATCAACCTTTACAAAATGTCATGTTGGGAGGATATATGATTATTCCAATCATACTGTCATCAAATTAATTTCAAAAAATTTCCTTTGAACTGTCTTCAGATGATTTCCGTAGATACTTAGTACAAATTAAGTCCCTTCAGTGGACGTTTATTTCATTATTCTAATATGTAAATATTGGATCATCTTTTATTTGCGATGTTCTCCACCATATGAATTTGGGTAATTCCCTCTGGCCACTATTTAGTGATCTTGCACGCTTTATTTCCTGCTGCATCTTTATTAACATTACCTCATATTGTCCCCTAGACTAGAACTGTAATTTGCTCAATCCCAAGACCTAGTGTGCATTTGTACCTGGTACATAGTGGCTGTTAAGTCATTATTATTCAATCAAATAATGTTAAAGTAGACCTTGTTTTTCAGCATAAATGTTGCAAAGTCTAGTACCCTAAGCATCTAGAAGATGGGCATATGTTGTGAAATCAGCCAAAAGCACCTGGCTCTGCATCTCCATGGGTTAGTGAGATAGGAAGCAGGAGCAATAGATTGTCTCTCCTGAGGTGTTGGGAATAGCAACAACATCCATTTTCCAAACACAGTAGTAATCACAGTGCCTGCTGGAAGGACTAGTGTTATTCAATATGGGAAAAATGGTATCCTGAGCTTGCCATGTTAGGGGGCAATGACCTTACTGGACTTATGTGAATGGAGTCTGACTGCCCTTATTTCCCTGGTTTCTACCCAAGCTCCAAGTCAGTTTCTCTATTTTTCCTAGGGAGCTTCCCAGAACATTACAATATAGTATTCTTATACAACTTTATCATCGTGGCCCTTGTGATGATTCTACATAAATAGCATTCCACTCTCTTGTATTCTTTGTCTTCACCACCCAGATATAGTAAGCAGAGCTTTTAAGAGCCAGTTGAGAGCTTGAAATGTGTCTCCTGCAATTTGGGAAGCACAGTGTCCAAGATTCATTGGATAATGTAAAGCAAGAGTGGTACTGTCACCTAAGTTAGGACAGAGGGAGAGGGGACTGAGGTCAGAATTTGGAGTTAGGTGGACAACCTCAGGCAGCTTTTAAAGATGTAATAAATGCTTTTTGTGGACCAGATGTGAACTGGTGAGAACCGTGTTAGTTCCTATATTTAAGGCCACCTCATATGTTATGGAACCACAGAAAAGGATGTTAGAGATGAAAGGATAAGCCAGAAGAAAACATAATGCATAACTTAAATCTAGGCAATTTTAATGTAAAGCTTCCTGTGGGCATCTCTTGAGAATCCAAGACAGATCCAAGAAGAGAGACACCTGCCTGCCCCTGAAAAGGCATACACCTAAAAGGGAAGCCCTTTTTGGCATTTTCTTATCTCCACACACCTGAGTTAGAAGAACAGGGGTGAAGTGGATGCAATCAGGCAAGGAGCTCATAGCCACCCCCCTCCCTTCTCTAGACACTTACCCTGCAAGTCACCAGCTTGTGGCCAACTGAAGAGTGAGAAAAAGGTCTTAACTTGATATCAAAACACGGTGAACATTATGTGGCACCAGGCATTCTGTTTTCTGAATTGAGATTATGTTAATGTCTTAAACTGACTGCAAACTTTCTATTAAGAACCACCTCTTACTATTTATTATCTATTCTTGTATCTAGGTTTAAAAAAACTTAAGTATCTCAGGACTCATTTCACTGGCAGCTTCTCCTGAGATCATGAGGCATCATAAATGCACAAATTTCATTGTTAGACTGTGTCCAATGCCACAGAAAAAAAATGAATAGTTCAATAATTGGTAGAGGCACAGACATTTTTATTCATTTATTTTCCTTCACAAATGTTAATGATAATGAACCAATCAACCATTGTTTTAGATTGATCTAGGTATTTGCTCATCTTCTTTATCTAGACCAGATTGGTAATTAAAAAAATGGCATTTTTTATGTTGCAGTATTTTAAACAAATGATCAATCCATCTATTCAAAGAGCATTGGCCACAAAAATACACTCACAATATAAAATAAATAATATGGAATGTCATCAAGGGCATTTACATCTTTTTTTTTCTTCTATTCTTAAAACTTACGTATATCATAATATTCCTCTAACAATTAACTCTCATGTCCCCTAATAATATAAATATAAGATAATATATTTTTTAATTTGTTGCAATGATAAAATTTTGGGAAACATAGAAAATACTATGAATAAGTAAATGTTAAGAAGAATATGTAGAGCTTGGCAA
The DNA here is from genome assembly GCA_004024945.1 of Uropsilus gracilis. Classification (NCBI taxonomy): domain Eukaryota; kingdom Metazoa; phylum Chordata; class Mammalia; order Eulipotyphla; family Talpidae; genus Uropsilus; species Uropsilus gracilis. The sequence continues at coordinate 90,874 of PVHY01000687.1, forward strand.
AATATGCTTAAGAATACCATATAAATGAGGCACCTTATTAATATCACCCTAACCTATTATATATAAAATAACTTTCAGTGGAAGTTGTATTAATCCTTATTGAGGTGTCATGATAAGTCAAATATTGTTCAATTTCCCATCTTATTTTTTCAATTATTTATTCAGTGACATTGTATGTAGGAAATATGCCGGATTACCAAAGTGCCAATGGTGAAAAATATATATTGCCAAGTTTCCTTGGGGAGGTGGCATTCAACATGACATGTAGAAGATGTAGAAATCCACACTATCAAATATTGACTTGCTTTCTTTCATATTTCTATATTTGACATTTTCAATACTCTTCATATTTGACATTTTTAATATTTCAATATTTTAATATTTCATATTTGACATTTTCAATACTCTTTTTCAATATTCATTTTCAATACTCCTTATGTGTAATGTCCACTACCTCCAATAACCTAAAGATTACTTCAACTCTAGAGAATAACTAATTGAGAGGACTATTTCACACTGCTTCCATCAATAAAGGTAGAGTTTAATTTGGATTTCCTTTAAAAAACTAAGTTCTTCATTTCCTTTTATTTTGCTTAAGCAGCACATAGATTTTTGACTATTCCTGTTAGTGAGACGATGCTTAGATGCACTATCACTAAATCAGGGTGAAGGAGAGGTAGGGAGGAGTGGGATGGAAGATGATTTCTGTTTTCTACATAAAACAGAGACCCAGCAGTTCAATGGACACACTTCCTTAAAATAACTAAAACACTGCTAATTCTCACTACTTAAGTGTTTACCCTATCTTCAAGAGAGGGGAACAGGAGTGAAGGAGTTTATTGCAGTGACTGCTGACTCAGACTGGTTTTCCGATGGCTGCTAAAAAGGCAGATCAGGCTGCATAATTGAGAATGCCTAATGGCAGCCATGGCAGTGAAACAGACACTATTGCCTAAGAACTATTGCATGCTCCAGTAAGCAAATTGTTAATGGACAGATAACACCATCTTAATCTCTGATACTACTTCATGGAAAAACGATATCACTCAGGAACAGAGTCCCAGTCCCAGGAACAGAGAATTTAAAGATAATAAGAAATGAGGTTAAAAAGTTTAAAGCCAGCTGACTGCCTCTCTGACTCTGAGTTTGGCATTAACTTTCAGAGAGGAATGAGAATTTGAATAAAAGTTTACCCTTTTCGAAACAAGAACTACTAAAGGGTGGATAGATGGAGAATGAAAGGTCTTTGTACCATGTGTAAAATATCACAAGATTGAATGAAATGTCAGACTAGCTTTTGCTGTTACCACAAGGGGGACACCTTCGGTGGACAGAAAATAAAATAGATCGAAATAAAGTAAAAGGTTCTTTTTTTTTTTTCCATCTGTAATCCTCCTCTTCCCTCTCCCCAAGACTCACCAAGAACCCTGGTGAAATACTATAAAGGTCAGGGAATTGCGATGAGGTGGTTTAGGTCCTTTAGGTGCATTAATATACCCTTGGGATTGATTCCTGCCATTTCATTCCACAGACGTGCAGGCAAAGTCTCTCACTTCCCAAGCTGCTTGCCCTTAAGTTGTGTGTGTGTGTGTGTGTGCTTAAATTTTGGTTTTTTGAAAGTCTGTTCAGCATGTGGAAAGAATGAGCATGTTCCCTTTAATTGTCAAAAGGGAAGGGAAGTCTCTTGTGTCAGTGGGTTTTTGAACAAAACCAACTGTTTGTCTTTATTTTTTTTTTAATAGAGTGACCAAAGGCAGGAGGAAGAAGATAGTAGGAAAGGAAAATTGAGCATTTTTCCTCACTAAATCATTCATTTCTTCTTATTTTTTTCACCACCCCAAATCATCTTTACTTGGAAAGTTTACTTAAGTACACAGTCCTTCCATTGTGCTATTTTCATATAGGTTCAGTTGGATTTCTTGACGGAACGGAGATTTTTCAGGTCTGCTCTCACTACTTAGAAATCTTAGTATCTTCAGAGTATCTATCCCCATAATATTTCGGTGAGAGGAGAGGGCATGTGGTGCCCTACAACCAAGGTAGATGCAATACTAAGGTAAGCCATGGCTCTGTGATAGAGAAAAGGAAGTTGGGGGTTGGTAATGGAAGCTGTGTCTGCATCCCACAAGGTAATCATAACTATAGTCATGCTAATACTTCAAGAAACTGTCATTGACAGAATTTTCATTCTGTGTAAGATGTAGCAACATAATGGGGTCCCTGCTTTACAGAAAAGGCACCTAGGCTTAATGGACTAAAGAAGCCTACCTAAGGTAATGCAATTTAGAACAAAAATAAAGTCAGAGTTCATATCTATCTGCTCAGTGTCACCACAAAAGTATAATTAACTTCAAATGTTGTTTTTATTTTATTTTTTACTTTCTTGTGCTTAAATGGGATTTCATAAGCCTTACAAACAAAAATACCATATACCTGCAAAAGTATGTGAGTGCAGATCATCATGACATATAAACCAGATGCAAAATGGGAAGTGAACTTCTCATGAAGTGGGGTACTAGGCAGAAGAAAGAGGGAGGAACATTCCCTCCAAGGTCATAGTTCTACACCCTCTCAGTAACCAATAGATTTCTTCTGGCTTCTCTGCTATTCAGCACTGCTCCTTTAAGATGCTGGAGCAGCTTTTTCTTCTCTAGCAGTAAGAGCACTATGGCATGTTCTTGGAAGGGGAAGTGGGGAGGAGAGTTAGTTTCACTACTTCACTAGAGGATTGGAACACTTTGGTTGGAGGAGAGCAGAAGAAAGTTTGGGGCCAAAAGAACTGAGTCCAGGCTACAAATACTGTGCTGAATTCTCAGGGTTCCTCTTTTAGAAGAACCATCACGAGACTCCCTGATAACCTTCCCTGGGGTAGGTCTCTGAACACAGGAAGGGATTAGAAGATTTGTTGGCAGGATTCTCCCATAAGAACGATCCTAAATCTTTAGTTCATAAAAAATACTTTTCTAAAACTGCAATGAATCAGTGCAATAGTGCCTCATTAATAAGTCTGTCCACAAGCTCTACAGCCCACTAATATACTTCTTTTAACGAACTACTTTTATTTTAATTTATTGTGGAAAATACAAAGAATAGGATATTTTCTATCTTCAGGGATTTAACTGCTATGAAGGATATTTATATTATTTTGCACCCATCATGATTATCTGCCTCCAGAAATTACTTGCAACAACATGGATGAAACTGAAAGACATTATGTCAAGTGAAATAAGCCAGACACAAAATGACAAGTATGCATGATTGCTAGGATCCCATTTACATATGTAATTAAAAAAAAAAAAAGCTAAGTTTAGGGTAACACAGGGTAAAGTTCTGATTACCACAGGTTGAGGGGTAAAGGGAAGGAGATTTTAAAAAGAAAAGAAAAAGAAAACATCACAGTGTCAAAGAGTAAAGGAGACAGGCATGGTGTCCCTTTATAAGATTTTAGCCTTTTAAATCCTTTAACATTTTAAATCATCATCAAATCTGTGCTCATCAACACATACAAAATACCATTTCCTTCACTTATCAAGTCACATCGTAAAAACTTTGATCACATTAAATATGTATAAGTTTTTCTCCCACCCAAAAAAATGATGAAAATATGTGTATATTTTGCTTATATCTGGTGAAAGTGTGCATAATTTCAAAATCATCCATCACTTGGAATGTGCAATCACATATTTATGAGACAGATGCAACAAGCTTGACTTTAAAACATGTGACTCGTTTTAAAATATGGAGAGGTATTTTTCTTATTATTCCTTTAGCCTCTGGTTATTGATGTGGATTGTAAGCCAAAAGTTTTGGTATTTCAGAATGTAATACATCCAGAAAGATTTTACTGTAATTTTGGATCTTCCTTTATTTCTTTTATATCACCCTGGGAGTTGGTTTATCTAAATCTCATTTATAGGATGCATAAATGATGTTTCTTTTAATAAATACAAAAGTATTAATTTATTCAATACTGATAAGAAGTGCCTAGATACCTAACATTCTAATATGTGTTAGGGAAACAAAGATGAGTATCTTTTAGACACTTAATGAACTTTCAATAAATTAAAATTTTATGTGTATGCTGAAGGTGCAAAGTTGAATATACATAGTAATAAACTGAATTGATTTGTGGGGAGTTGGATGGATTCACATGTCTTATTCAGAGAAATTCTCATTTCAATTGACAGAGATACTGAATATAAGGTATCAGTAACATCAACAAAAAGGAACAAAAATTAAAAAGAACAATAAAACTTTATGATGACAGATACCTAATCAGAAAAATAAAGTCTCACCATAATTTAGAAAAAATATATTCTATACTAAAATGCAGAAAGAATATTTATATTATATATCAGTAACAATGAGATATTGGTAAGCAATATTTATTTTTCAAATCTGAACTTGAAAACACTGCTGTTCACTATACTTCCTACTAAAATTATATTTCTTCAATATAATAGAGGGAAGATAAAAAACACAAGGTCAAAAACAAAGAGTTTTGATTTTAAAGGCCAAAGGAAAACAACAAAGAGGAGCTTCTCTCCATATAGAAAAAGGATATTTCATAAATTGTGTTTCTCCTATACTTTAAATTTAACAGTTGTGAGGAACTTAGGTCCTCATTCAGTTCAAGCTCTCATTTACTGGTCAAAGAAGCTTAGATCCAGTAACTGAAAATAAATTTATCAAGACCACAGAGGTAGGGAGGTGGGAAACCATGCTTTAGATTCAAGCTTTCCTTTTAACACAAGTCAACAATCTTTTCCATATTATTCACCATCTAATGAGGTTTCCTCTTACTTCATCTTCTGTCTCCCAAATTTTTTCTCTCTCCAGATATTGCAGCTTCAAAAAACTTAAGGTCAGACCAAATGTACCTGAATCTGTGTAACCTTCTTCCCTCTATAGTCTTCTGGAGTCAGTGCAATGATATGTTTAAGTCATTTGACCCAAATTCTAATAACTAATAGGTCACACAGGTCTGACTGTCCCACTGACTTTTGATGACTCATGCATTTAACTTGTAATTTCTTTTAGGTATCCAGACATTTTTATCTTCAATCCAATAGCTTTTGAAAACCATTTTTAGTGCAAACACTAAAAATAAACTCCAGGTTCCAAAAAGAAGCACAAATATAAGAATTTGCTTTTGACATTAAAGAAGTTATAAATACATAAAGACAAGTGAGACCTAAAGATTGTTTCGTTCCATCTTATTTTTTTTTAACTGATACTCAGAAAAGTTCATGTCATTCACTAGTGAATGTAACTTGTGTCAACCACTGGCAGAGTTGGGCCCAGAAGCAAATGTTCCTACCTTCCGTCTGATTTTTTAAAGAAAATCAGGGGTGAAAAATGAAAGGCAACTCTTGGTCACCAGGTTCACACCAATGAAGTTCATATTATCTTCATTCATTTACAAATAAAATATTGAAGCCAGAACTGTAGTGAAAATCATTCTGCTGGGACATGAAGGCTGTGCTCTTGGTTACCTTTGAAATAAGCTTTAGATACAAATGCTAAAGGTTATATGCCATTTAATACAGAATTTCTTCAAAGTCCCTTGAATGGTTCTTCTTTCCTGTTTATAATAATTAAAGCTGCAGTTGGGAGTAATATTTCTCCAAGTAATATTTCTCCACTGACTATGGTGGAAAGAGCATTACATGAGTCAAAGAATCATATGTTCAAATTTTGATGTGTCAGAAAGAAAAAGACAGAAACCAAATGGCTTCACTAATATATTGACAACCAAACGAAAGTACTCAACTAGGGTGGGGGGGCCAGCTGGAATGTCCAGGGAGGGGAGATGATGGGTGACCCCGGGGATTACAAAGATGTGAAATATATATATATGCAAATTATTTATATAATAAGAAAAATTGACATGTCTGTTCACAATGCAGTAGGTGAATAAATGTTAATCATACTAAATTTTCTCTTTATTATTATTATTCTCCTTTCTGATAGGATCTTCTCAAGAATAATATACCCTATGTAATTGTGTAGAAGAAAAGAGAAGGATTGTAATTCAGAACAAATTTTGAAAGATTATCTTATTTTCTTTCCCAAAGAATGGGTGCATGGGAGGGGCATGACATCAGATGAAAACGACTAGGACAATTTGTAAAGATGATAAGTGAGATCAAAAACAAAGAGTGCATGTAGGAGCAAGTCACAGATGCAATTAGGGAGTAAAACACAACATGTAAAATTAGAGCCTGCTTACAAATCTGAGACACCATTGCTGCAAACAACTTTAACCACAAACTTCACAGAAAGGAGATATTTAGTTGGTTATGAAGACCAGCCTCATAATTTCATGGAGGAAATAGAGGCCTGGAGAGTATTAGCCACTTTAATTGAAACTGGAAGCCAAGACCTAGAATTTTGCATGTAGTAGTTTTCCATTTTAATTTCCAGGCACTGAAACTGTCCGGTTTTTAAAGACATAGCTCCTTGTTGATAGGGCTCATCTTTATCATGCAGCACTGTCAGTCACTATTCAATTGTTAGGTGCCAAAAAGTCTTTGACTCTTGAAGAGTATTGCTCTATGTTTTGTAATTTATTTAATAAAGAAAAATGCTGATCCATGGGCTGTGTTTGAAGAACTTTGGGAAAACTCCGTTCTTACAAGGTACCCATTCCTTATTTATTTAATTTTCCCCCTACTGGCAGGAAACATGTTGATTTCAATAAATGAAAGAATACAAAGCCTAAATCAAATGTTAGAAGCTACCTTATTTTTAATTATTATTTAAGTGGAATATCCACAGTGCTTTAAATATAGAGAATATTTTACTAGGTTTAGTCGGCACATCTATTTGTGCTAACTGGTAACCTACACTAGTTTTCATAGCTAAGTGGAAGAACTAATTTGATAAAATGATATCAGACCATTTTAATCTGATCTGATTAAAGTACATTTGTAAAAAATATTACCAAAAAGGACTTCATCACTCTCTTGGAAAGTGAACACGCTGGTGGATGGCATGCACTTCCAACAGTTGGATCAAGATCTGGATGCTGTTGCTAAAAATGTTAATGGAAACTTTATGCTACCAACATGTGCTGGTTCTGCACTTTAGAACCAGATAAAACAGTGCTTGATTTTTAAAAGTTATTCTGGAATTATTTGTGACTATTAGTAGATAAAGAGCATAACTGAAAAGGGAATATTCATCCAAAAAAGAAAAAAATCAATCTCTCTCCCATGTATGTTTTCTCATTTCATGACTTGTGAATTTAATAGCTTTTGAGATTGACTGGCTTGGATAGTCTTGCAAAAATTTGACTGTGTATTTTATATGTAATCAACCACTAAACCCACATACTTTTCAATATATGAATGAGGAAGTTTACAAAAATCTGTTTATAAGTCATTCAGATAGACTTTAAAATGTAAAAACTAAAATTAATTCTTAAATTAGCTCAACAGTTTTGAAATAAACAAAGAAAAGATAGACCTGCTTGGCATATGTGGAAAACAAGAAAAATATAGCCTCATAAAGTACATTATCCTCTAGTTTTTTATCTAGCGAAAATTATTTTGACTTATTCATTTCATTATTCAATAAACACTTATAGATGGCACTCACTTTATGTCAGATATTGTGCCAAGCCCTTTATATATTAAGATGAGTAAGATAAGTACATGCCCCCCAGGTGCTCAGAGCCTAATGAAGAGGCACATTGACAAATACAAAGTATTATTACTGAGATATATGTGGGGTACAGTGGGTGCACAGAGTATACATCAGAATTGGATAATGAGGGTAGCATCCCAGAGAGAAGTTTTTAGACTGAGTCTTAAAGCAAAAGCAGGAATTGTTAATGAAAAGAGGGGGGAAAAAGTTAAGAAGGTAATGACATAAGATAAAAAAAGAGAGTGGAGTCACTTTTGACTATTTCAGTGAACCATGGCAGACTGGTAAAACTGGGACAAAAGATTTTTATTTGGGAGATAGCAGACAAGCTTAGGGACACAGACAGGAAAACAATTTCAAGGATCTGTGATACTAAGCTAATGAATTCACATTGTATCTGGGGAGTTATAAAGATTCACTGAGAGATTTTGCATAAGATTGTGCTGGATGAAAATTGTGTTTTAGGAAAATCAAATTGGCAATGATGTGGAGGAGAGCTAGGTATGGCTATGCCAGAAGGAGGGCATCCCTTAGATGTTGCTGCAACAGTTCACATCATAAACCATAAAAGACCAGGGTAATCGATATTAAAGATATCCATGAGGATAGCTTTGGGGACTGATGCACTGGGGAAACAACAAGTCAAGGAAAAGAATACAAGCTGAATTTTGGCTTAATGGTTAATCAAAGGGGTAGATAAACCAGAAATCATCAGTCAATGGGTAGTAAAGATTATTTTAATTTTGAACATACTAAGTCTGAGTCAGGAGGTCTGTGGTAGTGACTTGAATGAAGAGTTGAAGATGTTAATGGGCAGGTGGGCAATAAAAAAATACAAGAATCAAAGATAAAAGTGATGGTAAAACATCACGTATTTGTTCAAACTTTGTTCAGAAACTTTAGATAAGCAAATTACATTCCAGTCTATAAAACTTGTAAAAGAAAAACATTGAATCCAATGAGCATTTTTTGAGGAACATGGAGAGAAGAAGAGGAGCTGTAAGTTCTAATGTTAAAAGTAAAATCAGCTTAATCTCATCAACTTTAGGGATCTTATACTAACTGGAAAGAAAAATGCTCCAGATAGATGCTGAGTTTTATCAGGACACCTTACATAGCTTCACACAAAAAAAGGATAGTTGGCCAAAAGGAGAAATTTGAGTTGAGTTACACAACTATGTAGAATTCTTAAAAGCAATTAGTCTCAATGATTGTTGACTTGGGATGGATAAAAAGTGAGTGGTGTGCCTTATAGCACTACCCTTGACTTTGGCTAGATATTTTGTTTGGAATATTGAATAAGACATAAAATCCTATGTTTTCAATAAATAATCTCAAAGATGAGGAATAATAACAGAATGGATAACACTTAGGGTCCATTAAAGTTCTTAATGGATAAAATTTGATAGAGTTAGGTGTCAAAATCCTGCCCCTGGAACCCTAAAATTATCTGTAAAGTACTATTTGACTGACCCATGAGTGTCCATTCTCTCAATATGCCAACTGAGTAAATAATAAAATAGGCAAAAACTAGTATATAGCCAAAGCATAGTTTTCAGGCATTAATGTAAACAAGAATTTGTATGTTCATCATAAAGATTCACAAATGAAATTGGAGCCGTAGAGAAAAGTTGCAAGAAATGGATTATTTCTGGTCTTCAGAGAGTGCAGAAGATGTAAGTTGGAATTGGAATCATGTTCCATATAATCATAAAGACTAGAACTAGCATTATTAGATGTTTTAAAAGGTCCCTTTTTACATCTCTGTGATGCATTTTTCCATAATGGAGTGTATAACAATGTAGACCCCACATTTGTCCAGATCTACTACTATTAGCTGTGTGACCTCAGCAGATTGACATAGCTCCTTCCTGTCTCATTTAACTCATCTGAAATGGAGAATCATTTGTTCTACTCAGCCTCTGAGCTAATAATGGGAACTAGCTCATAAGGATATCGCCAGGGATTAAGGAGTTGATATCTTCCAAAGCACTAAGAAAATTGTTTGAAACAGAAATTGATTTTGGTGTTAGAAATATTCATAGCTATAGGAAGATAGATGGTAGGAAATATTGGGTTGAAATAGCACCTTAGAAAGTTACACTTTAGTCATCTTTAAACATGCATGGATCACTTGAAAGTCACTGTCTCTACATAGGTGACAATTCCCAGGCATTCTGATTGTTATCTCCAAACAGAGTGCAAGTGAAGGTATCTACAGGCAATAATCTTCATTCTAGGGCCCAGGACAATATTTCACTCATGTATCTGCCCGGTGCAGGTTTCTCTTTCATTCATATCCCCCTTCTTGCATTCATACCTCAAATACTTGAGTTTCCTGTGCATGGAACTGGCCTTTGTGTCAATGGACAGTTCAGAATCTGTTTTCTTTTTTTTTTTTTTTCTTTTGTTGATTTACTGTGCTTCACTCTGATTCTACATCTTACTGGGGGAGAGGAAAGGCCTGTACTTTTCAGAAGTCTAAGCATAAACTAAAGTTCATAGAACCAGAGACACAGAAAAAATACTAGATTTTCAACAAAAATGGGGAAAGACATTTTTGCATCTCCAGGTGAACAGAGCTATCTTGACATTTTGTTAGCAGTTGACTCAGTCTGACATTTCTTCTAGATTGTGCCTTCAAGTTTCTCACACCACTGTGTTATCCACTGAGCAATTGAAAATTTCAGGATGAAATCGTTTGTCTACTCAACTTTTGAGCTATCCCTCCCACCTAGACCATAGCTTACTCCTATCTAGAGTACCATGGAAGTTTAGAGTCACATGATATTTGAAAAAGCTAAATTTTGGGACAAATGATTTTGGGAAATATTGTATACCATGAACAGTGCTCAGATATTCCCCAAGCAGTTTAACTTACTAAAAGCTCTAACAAGTCCTCCAATAAACAACCAACTTATCTGAATTTCATCTAGTACTCTCTAGTTTGTTCTCATAAAATTATTTTTAGTTTACAACTCATTAATGTGTTATAAATCTAGTATTTAGGGAGTTTGGTAGCTATTAATTTTAGTTGCTTTTCTTTGAACACCTACTCAGTACTCACTTATGCTTGAAATCAGCCCATTAATTAGGGCAAGCATATGTCCTAATTTGCCTGAGACATCCCCAGTTCACTACTGTTGATCTAGTATAATTATTAATAGCTCCCTCTTTCACTTCCAAGAATGTCCCAGTGACCAATTATATAGAAATTCAACCTATAAGGTATCCAATATTATCACCTGCTTTTTTAGGCCTGCTTTTCTAAAGTTTATCAACCCTACTGGAGCCAGAATTGACTTAAAATGTAAATTAGTTCATTTCATTTCTCAGCTTATAATCTCCCAGTGGATTCTTAACACCATCATAATTAAAGTTCCAAATCGTGGACTTCAAAGACTTAATGGAGTACCTGCTAGCTAGATCTCAGGGTAATTTACCACTGTCCTTCTTCTCCAATCTCTGACTACCCTATCTTGATACTCCTTTCCTCCTCTCTTCCTTTCTCTACTATCTTATCTTGCTGTGCTTTCTTATTTGGTATTAGTATTATTATATGAACAAGGCCTCTAAACCGCAGTTCACTAGCATTCTGGTACCTCCATTGAGGTGTCTACATATTCTCAGTATATGATTTTGACTATGCTCAGCTCTTCAATCTAAATTAGCAAAATAATGAAATATAACTATAAACTTTCTCAATTCATAAAGTTCATACATCTTTAGAAAAACTACTATGCATTGTAACATGGTTTATCTTCCCACTGTATTCTCCCTTCAGAGCTCAGCTATCAAGCCCTCTATGAAGGTTAAACATTTCAGCCTGACTTTCACATTCTCTCCTCTCTTCATCTTGTTTTTGACTCATTCTAGATTGTCTTACTTTCAGATGCTGGAATTGTTTCCTTCTTAACATTACATCCTTGGACTTTTAGAAATCATCTAAAAAATGGAATATGTTTGAATAGTCACTGAAGTACATTGTTCAGATTATAGTAGAAACTCACTGACTAAATATTAGTAATTAATATTTATTGACGCTGGGCATGGTGGCACATTTCTGTAAGCGGCAGCTTAAGGAAGTTGCGGCAGGGACTGGGGTACGCGGTTTGAATCCCGCCTGGGGTAACGCAGCAAGACCTATTTCCAAAAAATTAGCTGGGCATGATGGTGCATGTCTACAAATCCCAGCTACCTGGGAAGCTGAGGCTGGGGATTGCTTGAGTCTGTGGTAACCTGGGCAACGAGAGCCTGCGGTTCCGCGGGCAAAAATAGTGAGACCAAGTCTCAAAAAAAAAAAAAAAAAATATATATATATATATATATAGAGAGAGAGAGAGAGAGAGACTAATTACTGTATAATAAAAAGTAAATGTACTACATGTTTCATTTCATTGGTTCTTTCAATTAAAATGAGGTAAGCATTTTACAATTCTGTTTTTTATTTTAGAGTGAGTAAAGGATATTCATTTTCAACCTATTATGAATTAATTAACATTAGTGATTTACTTTGTATCAAGAAGTAGTAGTGCAGATACAAAATTAAGGGGTCACAAATATGATCACTTTCTTGATGAGAAACTTCATATGGGTCCCTTCTTAGCACCCACTCTTTGCCACTGTCCTCAGAACAGAGCACCATTTATTCAACAAGATACAGGAGAGGTTTTCCAACCCTTGCTTTTCCCATTTCTTCACTGTCCAGCTCATTCCTCAAAATGTAGCAATATACAACACTGATAGAGAAACTTCTAGCACATAATTTTTAGGATGAAAGTGGAAAAGACTGTAAGGGCTAAGGGGTCTTCTGAGTTTGTGGATAAAGGTTCCGTTTCTTGATCTTGCTGGGTACATAGTCACATGGATGAATTCCATTTATAAAATTCCATTGGCAGCATAGGTACATGTTAAGATATATATACACATCTTAGATAAGATATATATACACATCTTAGATATATATATATATATATATATATATATATATATATACACATCTTAACATGTACCTATGCTGCCTATATATATATATAGAAAAAAAGAAAGGAGAAAAGAAGGAAAATATATTATAAAATATAAAATATATTATTTCTATATATTATATATCTTATATTATATAGCATATATTGTTATATTATATAATATATATAGTAAATATAATAAATATATGCTATATAATATATAAAATAATATATAATGCATTGCATATAATATATATTATATATAATGTATATTATATATGTATATATAATACATAGTATTATATAAAGCAAAAACAAAACAATGCTGAACTATTTGTAGTTTGTCATCCCTAAAGTGGCACATTTTCCTCTTTTCTTCAGACTTTACCTCACCACGGGCCTGTGCTAGAAGCTTTTTGATCCTGGTTACTGTTTTGCAGTATAATCTTTTGCTCCCTCTTTGCTACACAGTTTGTTTCTACTCTTAGCCTCAACAAACTGCATTCTCAACAATGTGTCTCCTGATGCTTAGAGTGATTCCAACAGCTCAGGAAATTTGGTGGAGTGGCAGTCACATCATTACCCTGATATGGTCACAGACCTAGCTCAATTCGAGGTGATTTGAGAACATAATAAAAATGCTCACAGCTATCACCCCTAACATTAAGACACAAAAGACTTTCCATACCTTTAGAATAATTGTACAGTTATTAAGATGCAGATATTAAAGATGGAGCTTACACATTCTGGAAGGAAGATGTCTTAATACTTTTTACCCATACACAATCATTAAATACCCTGCCTTCTTGTTAAAACCATAGGTCTGTATCAAATTAATTCTTTTAGAGGAATGATTGAATTCAAGTTAACTCTTTCTAGAGATCTTTTAATGACTGAATGACAGCCATATTCCATCAGAATATTAACTCTAGTCAATTAGAGGGATTGTCTGCAATAAGCTATTGAGAGTGATCTCGAGAGAAAGTGAGGCTCAGTCAGTAACAATGACCGACATGGTTGATAATATCCTTGGGATGCTGCAAGGTTGGGAAAGTAGTGAACTGGCTACACTCTGTCTGAATTCTACTCCATCACTTCACAAATCAAAGTTATACCCAGCTTCTCTTTCTGCGGATTATTGAATTAGTGAAACGTTAGTATACCTCTGAAGAACTGAGCTAGAGATACATTTTATATAATATCCCATACATGCTTTACAATGATCATTTGACCCTTTACTTCAGTAGAATTATTGAAAAAGTAATTTTCCCTCAAACCATATTTTGGAAAATTTGGAAGGTTACAGCGTTGGTGAACTTTAGTTTCAATTTAGTTAATGAATGTTTATTTTAGATTTCATTAAAAATAGATTAATATGGTCAGCAACTTTGGTGTACTTTATTTTAGCTAGAGATCCAAATGGGCTTTTTAGCAGGATGGAATATATATTCTCTATTTTAGCTATAAATTTCATATATGCTATCAGAAGAACATGGGTTTAAATCTTGACGTTGGGAAGCAGATAATGAAAATAATCTAAGTATTTAAGTGTTACGTAATTTAATTTCTTTATAATGAAACTTAGGCTGTCTGATTTTCAGCAGTTTATTTCCCTTAATGTTTTGAACTGCTCAGGAAATGATGTTCCATTTAATAAATTATTATGGCTGTTTGTTGTTGTTATGGTTGTTGATTGTTGATAGTTTAACAAATATAACCTATGAGAGTTTATAGATCTATGGGAACTTCAGGAACTTAAAAAAAAATTCCTAGCTAAATCTTAGAATTTTCTTTCATATTCCCTGCTTGCAACATAATAGGTATTTATCTTTTTTTTTTTTTTTTTTTTGAGACTAGGTTTTCACTATTTTTGCCCTTGGAACCGTAGGCTCTCTTTGCCCGGGTACCATAGACTCAAGCAATCCCCAACCTCAGCTTCCCAGGTAGCTAGGATTACAGGCACACGCCACCACGCCCAGCTATTTTTTTTTGGAACTAGGGCCCCAGGCGGGACTCGAACCGCGATCCCTAGCCCTGGCCGCTTTATAGACTGAAACTTACAGGCACGAGCCACCGTGCCCGGCCCAGGTATCTATCATTTTATGGAAAAAGACTATTTAGCGTAGTCAGAACTAAATCATCTCCAAAAAAATAATATAAGCAATCTTAAAAGTGTGGCAGTGTGAAATAGAGTGCTAAAATCTGGATTTGACCTCTAATATCCTACACATGAATGAGAAAAAGTGGAAAGATAAGTTTTTACTATATTTGCCTTGTAAAAATACAAATAGCTACTTTTGTAATTTGTTTTGCCATAGCTATAATATATTTCAATATAATTTTACAAACTAATATAAATTTGTAATTCTATAATATTAGTGAGCACAGTATGTTCATTTTCCAAGTCTTATGCTCATGAGCGTAATGTAAAATGTAAGTTGACTGTCAAATGAAGTTCTTGTTCTTCAGTTTATGAATTAGAATTTTAAATGTAATTCAATTTACATGTATATGGGACCCTGAGTGAAATACTAGTTTTTATTTAAATGAGTTTTATTTTTTTGTCATTTTTATCCAAATCATCTTTGGTATATGAGATGATGAGTGGGAAGAAGGGTGTTAAATTTTTTGACACACATATTGAAACAAGAGTAACATGACAGAGAGAGGAATCAAGAATGATACAGTGGAAAACAATCTAATTTCAATTTATGTAAAATGTCTGGTCAGCAATTTGAAAATATTCATTTATCTAGAAAAATCAATATTTTTATATAATGGCATTCAGAAATTTTATCTGTTTACAATATTTAACAAATTCATTAAACAGAATAAAAGGACAGTAAGCTGAGATTAATAACTTTTTTGCAGACAATATAATGAACCTGTTTTGTACTTTAATTTCTTCCATTCTATTTTTAAAAGGTGGTCAGTAGAAAATTGTGGAATAGTGTAATATAGATACTAAGCATAGATCAACCCTGCCTTGTCTACTTGGTCATATTATTTATTAGTCTTTCTGGTTATCAGTTTTTATCTGTAAAATAGTTCCTCATTCTATAGGGGAGTTGTAAAGGTTAATAATTTAATATGAGTCTCTTAGTAGCTTGTCTTGAAAGTAGTAGAGGTGAATAGATCAGAATAATTATTAGTAACTTGCCATTATGACATGAAGAAGCACAGTTGGGATTTGATAGATTTATCTGAATCTGGAAATCAGATTTTAAGAAAAAGGATTTGTTAAATAACATACATTTTCTGTAGATGCACAAAGCAGTGATTTTTTTTAAGATTTAGAAATAATTTCTTAAATTCTGTATCTTTAAATAAAAGTCAATAATAGCTTTTAATTGATAATAGCTCATAATGATTTTATATGAGTTAGGACTAGTTATAATAACTATTGCATTTTATTTTTATTAATAGTTACAACACAATATATTGTTCTAAATTGAGAAGTATTCACCACACCTTGTTAGAAAGTGATTTAAGAAATTTCTTGTTCATTGATAATCTATTATCATCTGTATGACTTAATTTTTGAAAATTTATGTGGATATTAATATTCATGATTGTATTTATTTATTTATCTATGAAATAGTATCTTCCAGGTATTCTCATGGTGTGATGTGAAGTGAGTGGAGAAATCAAAGTTCATAATTAAGTAAGCAAAGTGATCTTAAATGGTATCGACCAGATACTCAATGTCAGTGCTAGGTTGATCTTAAAAACTTTGAGTAGGCAGGCATTTAAAAACTCATCTATACTCTCATCTAAATATAATCACTCTTCTGTTTAATATTTCTAGTGACAGGAAAATAGGTCTGTTAGGAAAAATCTATTTGATTTTAATATTACTTACAAGGACAGCACCACCACTATGCTAAATTCTTCATTTGAATTTTGCCACTTAATCCCTTCAACATGGTTATTATATTTCTGACCACAATATACAGAGAAGGAAACTGAACTTTACAAGATTATGCCACTTCTCCAAGGTCTCATAGCTACCAAGTCATCAATACAGTGAAAGCCAATGAAACACAGGCTGACTGACCCTGCCACCTTCAGCGGCTCAAATTGTACTCCCACCCACTATAGTGAATAGTCTTTACCTTACTGTTAGAGCTAAAGGAGGTATTTGTGCTATCTCTATTTACATTTGGTCCAGAATGTTTTCTTTTTTTGCAAGGTCTGAAAGCCCAGTGTTCTTTTTCCAATGAAATAAAGGAAGGAGTATTTTGTGGCTCCTTATATATCTTCTTAGTATTTTGGTTAATGTTTGTTTCTTACTCATATATTTTAATATGTAATAAATTAATATATTTTCTGCATGAAATTGTGCATCCTCACTCAAAACTCCTTGACATTTAGAAAGGCAAAGGGCAATAAAGGCATGATTTGCTTATTCCTTAGAAACCTTTTCTATCCAAAATTAATATGCCCTTTCAAGATGACTGTTTGATGATTTGCTAAAACAACAAAAATTTCATTTAGCAATAGTATTGAAGAACCATAATGCCATATAATTTTTACTTTCTGATAATTGTGGCTAGCATTCCCTTAGGCCTAAGGGAGCTATCAAATAAATCCATATCAATCCTTTATTATAGAGAAAGGTTCCTTTTAAATATGTTAAAACTTTGGACAGAACTTCCCCATCAGCAAAGATTGCCTTAATGAAACTTCTAAGAAATGGCCTTTTGGGGAAGGCTATTTCTTTTATCTTTAGCTATGTCCTGTTCACTTCCCTGGTTGAAATAAATTGTAGTGGTTATACTTCAAGAGAAGTGGTTCTCAATGCTGGCTGCCCATTAGTATTTCATGAGTTCAATTTTAAAAATAAACTGCCATTGTGAGTACACTGAGTTCATCTAGGGTTTGTGAGGACATCACCTACCCTACTAGATTCAACCATACATTAGGTTTGCAAACTGTGGCTCATCTCAGGGAGAAGTCAACGGAATAGGAAAGCTTATTTGCTCTTCAGCAACGCTAAATGGTGTGGAAACTTTCACTACTTTAATTTTTATTTTAAAAATTCGGTGGCAAAGGATTTTCTTCTAATACCTGGTCTTGCCACTTGAGAATATCATGTAACTTTAAAATTAAGAAATTAAAAGAGATCCAGCGTGTATAGATCAGTTCTGACCAGAGAAATGCTGTGATCTGAATGTTAGAGACTTTTGGCTCTCTATTGATTAACCTTAGAATAGGTAGATAGCCTTCCTGTTTTTCAAGTTCCTTACTAGTCCCTTTGCCTCGGGCTTCCTGTCATTTTAAAATTCTTGAACTCAGTGGTCGTCTGGGACCATTCTATGGAACCATTAAAAGCCCAGGTTTTAATCACCTAAGAAATTTTTACTTCAAGTGCCTGAGGGGAGTTTTTCCTTTGAGTAACCTATGCTATCATTTCCTTGAAACTTGATGACCTTTCTTCAAGTCAACATTTTCCATGATTCAGAAAAGTAAGTCCTCCTCTTGCTTTCACACAAACTGTTTTCCAACATTCAGGTGCACTGTTTCTGACAAAGTCCCCACAACACTTAACCCCTGTTCACAGCTGCCATGATTTTGCTTCATATGTCAGTTAACTATAGCATAGAACATTCAAGTCATTTTTTACATGACATAGTCAACATATTAAATTTCCTTCTGAAAATATGATCTCAAAATGATCTACATCTATAATCATCATTGAATACTTAAGAAGTTGTAAGTCAAAAGTGTATGTAGCTTGACTGTCAATTTTTCCCATAGGTGTTGACATACTACACATAGAAATAGTAGTAAGTCTTTTTTTATTATTTATATTTCTTAAATTTGTTCTCTAAAGAAAAGCAGGAGCAGGCATTTCTCAGGGAGAGGGCACATTTGAAATGTAATTGGCACTAAGAAAATGGGAAGGTAGGTGATTTCATATGCGCACTGCATCTAATCACAAATACTAGTGACATAATTTATAATAATCTTTTAACATATTGAAGATTGCCCAGACCCCTGCTGTGTTGTTCCTTTTGGAATGGTGGCTGGTGTATATTATTTAATTATTTTAAGACTATCCTTTCATAGGGTCTGTTGCACGTTGGCTAAAGTTATGACAGCTTGTCTCTGTTAGTTTAGAAAAAGAAGCATAGTTTATTCTCCACTCTTTCTGTCCCTCTCTCGGAATATTAGTATTTCAAGGAAGTAAAATAACCTATTTTTGAGATGTGGAAGGGTAAGCTTGAAATGCTGTTAGCTTAGTATGCTGTCAGCATAAATAGGACATTGAGAAGGAATAATTCCACAAAACTATTCATGTTTTGGTATTATGATCATCTTATGATAATAAAGTATTACTATGGAACTAGAAACATATTTTTCTTTGTTTACCTCTTTTTTGTATTGTGGAATTTTCACAACTTCAGAGAAAGTATCTAACAAAAATCATTTCATCAATATGTGTTCAATGAATTGCCTTTCCCAGCTATATAATTCTTCGAAGAACATCTCCATTGTCAGTATTGCATGTTACTACATCATTTTCCTACACTAGTTAAATCATTTTATATTTCATGTCATCAGAGAAGGAAGAGTCATATTTTATTTGTTCCTTTTTCTCTTACATTTTTGTTGTAGAATTTGAAAATATAGTTAAATTACTAGATTCAAATCTTACTTGAAATACAGATACAATATTCTTAGCAAAATAAACTTGAGTTTAGATTCCATTGTCTTGCTTTAAGATTTTTAAAAATTCAATCTTGGAGAAACACACATTTTATATGTATGACGTATAATTTTTCCCTTTATTTTGTGGGCGTCTGGCAGAAGTTCACAGATTTTAGTAACAATTTAAAAAGAACAGTTTTAATTATCTGGTTATTCCAATTTGGTAATTAGCCGGAGTAGCAATTCCAAGTGCAATGGATATAATTTGGTTGCGCCAACCCCCATTCTGGAAAACAGAGTAGAATCACAGTTAACCTGCATCATCCTTGTCTTCACATTGCTTGTACTTCGAAATTCTGAGATACAAAACTTTTTTTTTATCCTGCCACCATTCCCGTTCCCAAAACATCACTCATGGCAAAACTACAATGATCTTTGGAAAAATGTTCCCTCCAATGCCTATGTTTTTAGTAGTAACAGTAAAAAACGGGAGGAGGAACTGAGAAAAGTCTAGTGCTCACAGCTGGTTTCAGCAATTTCAGCTTGCGCAAGACCCCGTGTTTGTGAAAGCAACCCAAGAATCTTTGAACAGGATGTAATCAACCTCCGATCTGCTGAGAAACACTGCAAAAATGATTTCAACTGCCAAAAATAATAATGTCGTTTGCAAGCAGTTCTTCTTACGTTTAAGGAAGAGCTAGCCACACGTGTGAGCTTGTGCTGGCTTTGGAGGAGTAGGGAAGGGGAAGGGAAAATCCCACCTGCTTAAAATCCCATTTTAAATCACGCAGTGAGTACAGAACCCGCGGGAAGTTGTGACCCGTTCCAAACATGCTGGCCATATCAAGGGAGAAATATATATCCACAAGAATTCGAATAACAAGTGACCCCGGACAAAGGGATTCTATCTGGCAGCAGTTCTGCACTGTCACTTTTCCTCTGTAACCAAGCAGCCCTGTCTTGTAAAGACAGAGCTCTAAATGCCTCTTATTCACCAGCTCTAACCCAAATCTTTCTTTTATTCAAAATATTATCTGGCAGCTTCCCTTCAGGGACACCAAGAGCTCAGGAGGGAATATGCACCGATGATCTTTTAGATAAGTTTCATTGCCAAAACCCTGCACCTACCTCTGTCACGTCAGGGCAGCTCAGTCTGCGTGGGCTGGATGGGAAAAAAAAAGACGCAGGCTGATGGCTTCTTCAAATTTACCAGAAAGAAAGGACCTGGGATACTTGTCCTTTAAGTGTCTCTAAACATGGTTTGCATAGCTGGATCTCTGCTTATCTGTGCCTTTCGGCTTTCGCTTCCATACATGGATCTGTTCCCAACAGTAACTCCAAGCTGTCGAAAAGGAGCTATCTGGCAGCTCTCTGCTTCATCCAACACATGGATGATAAAAATACTCATATAGAGATCTTTCCAGTCAGGCCCATTTCCTACCGCACGATCCTGTCCCTATGCTTTTTTTTTTTTTTTTTTTTTAAACCTGATTCTCACAAAGACCTTTTAGGATGTGGATTTGTTTCCTTTTAAGAAAATGGAGACACAACTATGGTTCCTTACCCGGGTTTTCAACTTTGAAGTTTTTATTAATAAATATGGGATTGGGAAGATGCTTGGTGAATGAATGGATGACTGAATCAATGAATAGTTTGTATGTGAGTAAATACATAGGCATTTGTTTAATTGGAAGAGGCTGAATTATTTGTCTTAACTGATAAGGTAGAGCAGAAGGTCAAAGTAATCACAACATCAAAGGGAGGCGAGGCAGGGTGTCCTTTGAACAGTTTTCTACTTAGTGCACTGCAATGGGCCCTAGGAAGTTACCATTAGTAGATGGTGTGAACTTCAGAAAGCTTATGTTTAATACTAAATATTTTTCATAGTAACTTGAAGAGAACACCAGCAGCTACATTAGTTGCTGTCAACTATATTGTAAAAGACACCTAAGGTTGACCTAAATTTTAAACAGGCATGAGAGATTCTGTACAGCAGAGACATTCTCCCTTAGGGATTGGAGAAATTCTGCATAGCCTT
The DNA here is from genome assembly GCA_004024945.1 of Uropsilus gracilis. Classification (NCBI taxonomy): domain Eukaryota; kingdom Metazoa; phylum Chordata; class Mammalia; order Eulipotyphla; family Talpidae; genus Uropsilus; species Uropsilus gracilis. Next base: position 112,180 of record PVHY01000687.1, read on the forward strand.
CCAGTGCTGTTGAAGCCAAGTTTCTCAATTTTAAAATCTCCTTTCTTTCCCATGTGACTTGATTAATATATGTGCATGTGATGTGTATGTGTGTATATACACAAGCATAGAAATTAATGTATGTATATGCATATGCCTATATGAATAACATTTCCACAGACAATTTTCTTTTGGCTATTTTTTAAAAAACTGTATTAAAATTCCTGTAGATCCTCCACTTTGAAGATAAGAGGTATGTAAGTGTAATTTTTTTTTGTTTTTTGCAAATTGAAATGCAATTAGCTTACTTGAAATATTCCAGAGGGAAAAAGGGAAGGAAAGATGAAATTTGGAAAAATAATTGTTGTGGCAGGTGACAATAGAGGCTTCATTATATTATTCTCATTTCTTTGTATGTATTTTAAGCTTTCTATAAAAGAATTAGAGAAAATTACAGAACAGATATATTGATGACAAGTTTATGGACGCCTGGATTGAATTATCTGTGTCCAGAACAGTGGGGAAGTTATGATTTTATCAAAATATTCTGACATTCCAAACTCACCTTTACTCCCTCCAATCATATATACATATTTATATACATATGCGCACATTTATTATATACAATAATACATATTATGGCATACATATATGCACATTCTCTATATAACCATAAATGTTCTGTACAATAATGATGGTGTAATGAAAATCGAGATAGAATGATTACAAAACACACCAAATGAAGCTCTGGAGGACATGACAGATACTTACCTCACTCAGGAATCATTCAATACATACTTTTCCCTTGACTCTTTCTATTTTAGAAATTCAAAAGAACCTTTTCTCATTGTCCCTTATAAAGAAGGATGATGTACTCAGTTCTGGCTATGCAGGTATAATAGGAATCCCCTTGGTGAGCTTCAGGAAAGCTTTGGTTTACCTATTTAAAAAGAGGCACAAGATCACTTTGGGTGCCTCTGTTTTCCTACACACCTCCCACCTCTTCCCTTCCCAGAGAGCAAATTTAAAGTCTGAAACTGCAGCAGCTGTTTGCTGACCAGGAGGGAACAAGCAGATCAAAGGCCTACAAGGTCAGAAATGTGGGTCAGCCAGACAGAGAGAACTTCACTTCCTGCCAGCATCCAGTCTGTTATCAACCCACACTGCTCACATCTGACTTCTTGTCATGTGAAAAGAATGAATCCACAATTCAGGTGAAAAGTGAATTCTAGACATTGAACCCAGGTTCACATTGGAGGATGGTGCCCTGGTCCTGGCTCTGCTCCTGGTCTTCAGTGTCACCCTGGTCATGTCAAAGAGTTTTAGTTTCTCCCATGATAGTCAGGTGAATACTTGACTGTCTCATATCAGAATTATCTCATATAGTAACATGTATAGTATATCTTTCCAAATTGTAAGGATTACATCAATATAGGGTATGTTAGCTAGTATCCAGGGTGATTAATGCCTACGGGTCCCAGTGACTCCACATCTACATAACGGGACCTATAAGTTTGCTTTCTTGTCAAAAAAGAATTTGCAACCCCATTGACAGTTTTATCGTAAAATTTCTTGGGAATTCTACACTAAGATTAAGAAGATCCAGTGTATCAAATATTTACATATTTCAAAACACATTTTCCCATTTTTGGTTTGTCAAGATGAGTAGATATTTCTTGATAAGAAATATAGGCCTATACTTCCTATTTCAGTGTCTTGCTTGAAAGACAGTGAGTCTTCAGGTATGAAGACTCCAAGCATCTGCTCTGTCTTTTATATTTTTCTCTGCTCTCCCTGAGTTATTTCAACAATGTTCATGTCGCAACTTACAGCGCATCAGCTACTAAGATTCAGACATTTATTCCTCTTCACCTCACCATTTTGTATTCTGTATATGGTCCCAAATTGCACTTGACCTCTCCTCTTGGATATGCAGTGGTGACATTAAGAAAAATATGTCCCATATCTTAACTCTCAGACCATTTTGTTCCATATTGATCTCTTCATAAATGAAATGCCACTTCCTAAGTCTTTCAAGCTGGGTTTTTAAGTAACATTTGCTTTTTCTCCTCCCTCCCTGATTTCAAGTCACCACAAATTCCATAAAATCAACTTAAATTACTCTTGAAACCAATCTTTATTTCCAAAACTATTCTCATGGCTTTTATTATATATGCCATGATAAGATCTTCTGACCTGAACTTTCTAATATAAGACTCCTTCAATTTAGATTGATTTTCCAAAATATAAGTATAAAAATACTATTATCAGTAACATCATATTTTCCATATTTATCATTATGGTAAAAACATCTCTGGCTTCTCAAAGATCACATGTAAACTTCAGTCTCAACCTGTTTTCCTTTCTAATTGCATGTCCCATCACTTTTCCCTCTGTAACTTATTTCATATTAAAAAAACCTCTTTACTTCATGTGCCATGCAATCTATAATATTAAGCTATAGAACATCAGAATGGACAAAAATATGATTGGCAGTCTGGAGAAGAAACATAGAAAAATTGGTTAATAGGGAGGAAAGCTAAATCAGAAGAAAATCAAAAAGAAATTTGAGAGTTCATGAATGCTAATGTGCACCAGGCATATTGAACAGAGAAATTAACCTTCTAACTTATGCTTGGATTTTTAAAAGCTGAATCAAGTTAGCAAATTATTAGCCATGGAAACATATCAAACTCCTATATCTTTGCCAGAGAGATATTATTCCAAAGAGATAGATAATTATTTATTTCTATTAAACCAAAAACTTATAATACATTAATGAAATCTCCAACCTTACAAAGTTATTGGTCAATTTCTCTATTTGGCGAAAGAGAGAATGATGATCAATAATGAAGAAACTTTTACTTTTACTATAGTATTTTACTAAGCTATCAACCAAAATAAAAGCAACAACAATGGACAGAGTTTGAGAAATAATAGAAAAATAATAGACAAGCAGCATGGTATAAAAACTATTTGGCTAATTATGAAAAGTACATTTCGATTGAAGCTTAGTGTAGTTGAAGAGACACTGGAAATTCAAATGTCTCAGCTGGCAGTCCACCATTTTGGCTTGAGATGTTTCAAGTGGAAGAGTTATGCTTCTAAATTAGCTTTATCCATTAAAATTGCTGTTCTATTATATTCAATTTTCTTAGCTGATGAAATTAGATAATAGAATACTAGACCAAGTATAACATCAAATTTTGCAAAGAGAACGAGCTGGGTGGGTTCTCACTTGATACCTTCTGGAAGAAGATACTTAATGCAATCTTTGTCACTAAGAAACATTATTATTGACTACTGAAATTGACTATTGAAGCTAATATGAAGCAAATTAGAGGAGCAAAAGAAAGCAAGGTTAATAGTGTGTAATCACCAATTAGAACATAGTACTGTAGCTTTAGCTTTTATGAAATGTAATGCATCTGCCATACTTATTTCATCACTTTGGTATTTTAAATTTTTCCCACAGCACTGTAAAACAAAATAATTGTACTTAACCAACCAGATTTCATCCAGGAGGTCTCTTAAATAATTTTATTATCTTATGTAACAAGAATATTTAATACTCTTGGTGTCTTTGTTGTCAGATATATGGTTGTTTGTATCTTTGTGTTTTGGATTACATTATCTGGTGCTGTGGAGCTATCATTGGAAATATGGCTCTAAATGAGCTGGCAGTATCCAAGGAGATGACCTTGTGTAAGTTCGTCTTATTTTTGCTGTTTCATAGGATTTGATTTTGCCCCACATGTGCCATTGCAAATGAAAGACCCTTGCATTCAGTTCTTTCCAAACTCTTGTCCCAGGGCCTATAAGAAACATTGCCTTTAATTTTCATCTATGAACCTTTGAACAACATTATTGAAAGTCCAAACTAATAATAAAAAAAAAGCCTCACATTCTTCCTGTGCTCTGAAGTATTTTAGCCTCTATAGGTGATACCTGGTGATACTCTTTTGTTTTTTGTAGCTCACAAAAACTTCTGCTGAGAGAAAGAAGGACACAGTAGTGCTTTATAATTACTTAAAACTTTACTTTGTATCACATTTAAAAAATAAAGCAAAGCAGTATTCAATTATTATTTTCTATCTAGAAGGACTGGAGACACCCATTTTAAAGTGGATTAAAATACTCCTGACTTCAGTAACTGAGAATATAATGTACTTTATGATCTATTTATAATGTGCTATACTTATATAAATACTTAACTAGATAAACATTTACCTTAATCTCATATTTTGATGCTTTTAAGGTAATTGGTCACCAGACACTAACTATAAAAAAGTTCAATGCTAAAAAGGATTTATTAATTATAATAGTATATATTTAAAGCCTATTGTAGTTTCTTTATGTAAACAATCTAGCTAAGCATGGTCATGTCAATGGGCTTATCTGTACAGAGCAGACAGGCACACTTGCTAACATAAAACGCAATAAAGAAGATTTGTTGTTGTTGTTAGTGACAGCAGGCAGAGCTTGAAAATAGTTGAAATAGGGATAAGTAATTTCAAGATGTTTTTGACTGGAATTGTTGAGCAGCTGAGTAACTGTTGGAATGTCATACCATTAGCACATGACTTAGGGGCACCGAGGACCTGAAACTTAAGGGGAACTCATCCTGATAAGGGATCCACTCCATTTACCATTACACCACTTAAAATTAAATACCTGGGAATAAACCTAGCAAAAGAAGTGAAGAATCTGTGCAAAGAGAACTACAAAATATTCTTAAAGAAATAGAAGAAAACAAAAAACATGGAAAGACATTTCCTGCTAATGGATTGGAAGAATTAATATTATCAAGATGGTTATTTTACCAAAATCAATCTACATACTCAATGCAATTCCAATAAAAATCCCAATGATGTTCTTTAAAGAGAACAAAAATTACTGAAATTCATATGAAATAACAAAAGACCTCAAATATAAAAAAATCTCCTGACAATAAAAAGAGAGAGAGAGAGTGGAAGTATAACCATTCCAGACTTCAAATTGTACTACAAAACCATAGTATTTAAAACAGCATGGTACTGGTACAAAAACAGACAATCAGACCAATGTAACAGAATCAAGTGCCCAGAAATAAAGCCACACACATATGGTCATCTAATCTTTGACAAAGGAGCAAAAAAAAACATACATTGGAACCATGAAATCTTCTTCAATAAGTAGTACTGGGAAAACTGGATGAAGACATGCAAAAAAATGAATCAGGAACACTCCTTCACACCTTGTACAAAAACCAACTCAAAAGGGATAAAAGACTTGGATGTAAGACCTGAAACTATAAAATACATAGAGTGTAAAACCCTCCATGATTTACACTTCAGAAATCCATTTCGGTACACTATCGCAGCTGGCAAGGAAATGAAAGAAAAAATAAACAGATGGGACTACATCAAACTAAAAGCCTCTGTACAACAAAAGAGACAATAAACAAAACAAAAAGAAACCCAACCAACTGGGAGAAAATTTTTGCTCTCCATAGAATCGATAAGGGTCTGATAATAATAATCCACAAAGAACTCACATAATTTAGCAAAATCAAAGCAAAAGCCCAGTAAAAAAATGGGGAGAAGAGCTAAAAAGACATTTCTCCAAAGAGGAAATACAGATAACCAATAGTTACATGAAAGACTGCTCTATATCACTAATAATCAGAGAAATGCAAATCAAAGCTACAATGAGATACTATCTTATACCAGTAAAAATGGCCTGTCGTAAAAAAAAAAAAAAGAAAGAAAAAAAAAAAAGAAGTGCAATTGTCGGTGTGAATGTGGAGAAAAAGGGACACTCTTACACTGCTGGTGGGAGTGCAAACTGACCCAGCTACTATGTAAGACTGTGTGGAGAACCCTCAAACAACTGAAAGTGGAATTACCATTTGATCCAGCAATCCTACTACTGGGAATCTACCCAAATGATACAAAATCACTAATAAAAAAAAATCACCTGTAAGTGCATGTTTATTGCAGCACTATTTACAATTGCCACGATATGAAAACAACCCAAATATCCCAAAACTTATGAATGGATGAATAAGATTTGGTATATTTACACAATGGAATATTATTCATCAATCAAAGAAGACAAACTTAGGTCATTCACAGCAACATGGATGAAGCTAGAGGGAATCATCTTAGCGGAAATTAGCCAGAAAAAAAAAGAGAAATATGAAATGGTCTCCCTTATATGAGATAATCAGAGAAAACAGACAAGAAAAATTTAAAACTGCCAACAAAACTGAAGCATAGATCAAAAGAGGGGAGGAGAGTTAAATCGAGGGAGGTGGAGGGCTTTAGAGATAAAGAAGGTACACGGGAGAATATGGGAATAAGCAAAGATGTAATATTTATATATGTGTTTGTATATATATGTACAATAAAAATAATTAAAAAATAAAAAAAGAATCCAGTCATTGCTGCACAAAGACAAAGGAAATTAACACTTAGTGAAAGATTCCTAATAGAATTAGCGTTTATAGAAAGAGAATAAAGGATATTCCTAATACTAGTTTTTCAATAAATTTTTCCCACACTGCAATTACCCATCCCTTCAGGGACAAATGCCCAACTTAACAGGACCAATCCAAGTGGTGCTGCTGAGACCCAAAAGCTTCTGTTAAAGTATCGCTAGAAGGGAGTTGAGCAAATCTGGGACAAAAGGAAAAATTCAGATATCAACAACCTCTGTCTCAGCCAAGGACAGTCTCCCCGTATATCTCTCATCCACATGTCTCTATTTTGTGTTTCTCCTCCAAGTCTCCTTCCCAGGAATGTCAGAGTACAAGTCGTATTGCAAAAGTCAAAGGGCTAGAACACACCTACCTTTCATAATATATAGCTTCACTTGGTCACTCAGCTCAATCTCGAGTTCCCAATAGCTTCCTTGATCAAGGAATCTGGTTCATGACATGCTGGAACTTGTACTCTAAGGCAGCTACATGTAAGAGGGGCAGGAAAAATGGCACTTCCCTTCATTGAATTGTGTCTGTAATATTATTATTATCTCTTAACACCCTATGTGAATCCTGGAGAATGTCTGTTTTCAGGAGTGGGGTTTATTTTCAGGGGAGATGAGTGAGAAGGCATCATGTCAAGTTGGAGACAGAAGAGCAAAGCCAGTTTGGTCAGTACTGACTTGGGAGAACTGAGTGGTGATGGTGAGGCTGAAAAGACTGGAAGTCATTTATCATAGGCACCTGGTTGTTTCTTCTAAATGAGTCAAGAGACTTTGCAAAATCTATATGCTGCTAAACATTTACTAGGAGCTAACCATGTCTGGATATATTACAGTCATCTAATCCCATAAATTATATATATAATATATCATGTAAACTGCTCATTTGGACAGGAAAAATACATGGCATTTACAAAGATGCACAGACTACACAGAGACATATATATTCCCTGAACCAGAACTTATCTTTTTCAATATAATTTAGAACAATCTACAAGTTACTTTCATGAGACTTTTTTTCTGAAGGAAACAAGTTCAGTAAATCACTCTGCTTTTCTTCAGCCCTTTTTTCTGCTTATACAATTTTAAACATTATGGAGGGAGGGAGTTTCTGGTTCAAAAAAACACACCTAATTTATTATACATAGATATAAGTAAATGGAACTATAGCTCTTCAATGATAGCCAGCAGTAGTCAACTGCGACTTGTTTTTAACTTGCTATAGAGTCAAAATAACACTGGTAAGTGCAACAAAATGCTGCATATTTGTTTCAAGGACATAAAGAGACAACTTCTTAAAGCAATGTTTTCTGATCAGGAAGCAGCTGGAAATGATAACAACCTGATATGGAGCAATCAAGAATTGAAGGCTTATTTTGAATGAGACGTGTTGTCCAACTGTGAGACTGAGTGATTACAGCTAAGAATAAGTACAAACACAATCAATAGTGACTCAGATATGAAGTTACTGAGAACCTGTCTCATTTCACTTGTATTTTTGCTGCCATGTCCAATGCATACATAGGTTGGAATACTATCTGTTGAGAACGGAAATGTTCTTTAGCTTATTGTTATTATTAATAGAGCTGCAAGCTGTCATGATTTAAAATTTCAATGATAAAATGACTCAGAAAAGAATATATTCCAAAGTCAAATTTTATGTTGAACAGGTAAGGATGCCTCACATTAAATGGTCCTTCATCTACATTGACTCTACAAACTATCATCAATGTTTATTTTAGCTGTTCTTCCTCTACTGTGGTGATATGGCTATATGCAACATCATTTCTTTTTTCCTAGTCCCCAGCAATAGAATTATTTTAATAATGTAGACCTTAGGAGCTGCTTATTACTTGTTGCTGCAATTGCAATATTTTGTATTTTGATACCATTTTAGGAGTCTGAGAAGCACTTTAGCATAGCTTATTTAATTAAACTTCAGTACAACTATGTTGTCCAGAAGAGGGTTTTATAAAGCTTCATTTTCCTGTAGTCATACTTCATATATATAGTACACATTTCACAGACATGTAAAAAATAGACCAATTGTAAGAAATATTCCTCAATTTTATAATTTGCACTTTGTTTAGGATTTCTTTATCAAACATTAAAAAAACCTCCATTCCTGTTTATATTACCAAAAAAATTGATGATTTAGAAGTGTTTTTTTGTCTCCATTTTCTGTTTTGGTTCCTATTAACTTTGGTATGGCATGGATGGGGCCAATCACCTCATAAAATACAAAAAAGAATAAGATGAAGATTTTAACCACAATAAATTTAAATTTTGTCATCTCCACCCAGTCTTTCCCAAGTAGTACTCTCAATAGTTTCGTTTTTTTAAAGGCACTGTTTCAGAACTACGGGATGCAAGTTGGAGCCTGGGCAACCTTTCTGCTTGTTGGAACTGCTCAGTTATGCTTAGAGTCACAACACTCTTTTTCATCTGGTTGCTTTATAAATGCAAAGGGCAGAGGCAAATTATTCAGAGCATAATCAGTGGGTTTAGGATATTGAAACACTCCTCTTAACACAATGCCACGTTACTTTATTTGTTCATGAAACACTTTAAAAAATAAGAACAGCAGGCCTTCAACAGAGAATAGAGGAAGAATTGACTTTCAATACTTTCATTACATAGAGTGTGAAAATGCATAGAAATGTTAAATGTCTTACTAAAAAAATCAAAAAGTGACATATTCAGTTGCAGCTCCCTCAACCCCGATTTAACCATCATTTGAGATCTTACAAGAGAATAGTTCTGAAGTATAAGAAGTATTTCAATGTCACCTGCTGGCTGTTAATGCATTTGAGATATTATAAGGGCAGCTGCCAAAGGGAAATGTAGTATCTGTACCACCATCTACTCTCTTTCAAATAAAATTCATAATGTAGCTCTTTGTAAGTACCTTCTGTGGAACAGTAATTTTTTAAAAATGTGTGTAATCCTGTAGGGTTGAAAAGTATCAGTTCTGACCATGAACTAAAATAATGATATCACTAGTTGGTATTCCTACAGTATTTTTCTTTTGAGGACCCAGAGCAATTGATTGGTATACCTCGATTTTGTGTTGCTGTTTGGAATCATAACCAGTAGGCTTCAATACATCTGGCAATCCAGAAAGTGACCAGGTCTTACTGTAGGTGAAATGTTTAGAGATCTCACGTCCTGTTCAAGCCAAAAACATGAGAGGGTAAAAATCCCTAGACCCATACACCTGGGCAGTGTCTCCACAACGTTCTACTTTATGTGCAAAAAAATTATTCAAAGTCCCACTCCAACACGGCTACACTCCAGTTAATACTCTGCCCAGTGACAAAAAAAAAAAAGGACACACTTTAAACTCAAGCATATCTTTGATAGGTCCAGTGCCCTTACTCTGAGACTGCAGGTGGTATAATCCAAAGAGAGAAAATCTGATGAAGAAGCCACATTAGACTTTCTAGTGCGATAGCAGTATTGTATTTAAAAAAAATTCTATTTAAAGCATTCATATTCCACATCAAGATTGCTATTTTAGGGCTGAGACACCACACAAAAAATCCTTTGGGTCCTCATGATATTAGGATTTATGCAAGATAAAGCACACTGTTGCCATGGGGATAAGTAAATAGTCTGATCCGAGGGACTAGTTCCCACTGCCAAAGGAGAAGGTGGTTCCCATAGACTCTATTTTCTCTAGACTAAAAATACAATATATTTCTATTAAAGAGCAATTAAAAAAATTTCAGTGACTTAGCCTAAAGGAAACATACCCTATCATTTCAGAACAATTAAGCAGTGAGCTCCTATCTGATACTTGGAGATTATATTTGTATGCTCTATTACTGATGCTTATACTCTGTCATGTTGCAACCATAGCTTTTTTTAGTGCCATGTCACATGGCTTTATAAACTAAAATTTTTTATGGAAATACACACATTGCAGGCATAAATTACTTCCTTTCAAGAGAGACAATAGAAGTCTAGCACATTGATTTTTAACTCTAAAAGTATTGTTTTGGTTTGTAAAATATGGCTCCAAGGGGTCTCGATGAGTATGAATACTATTAATTTTGTTTGTATGGCTTTAGTTAAGAAGTTCAAAACTTTATAGTTTTTTTCCTGAAATTTATTATTAGTACCAACAAATATGATTTACCTTTATGGGGTATTAAAGGGTTTGTAAAGTGATTTTTCTCTCATCCAGCTTTGCCTGGTATGACATATGATGAAATTGAAGATTATACAACTTTAAATATTTGTCTTAAGCTTCACAGATAAAAGTTTACCATTAAGTACCAAGTTCCCAAAAGAAACATTCTCGGATGTGATGTCGATCTGGCTGCGACATCTGTCACCCCATTGATCTTCAGGGCTGATTCGGCTGATCTGACTGACTAGACAGGTGTCCCCTTCCTCCCTCACCATTGTCCCCTTCCTCCCTCACCACTCCATGAAGGTGCGCTGCTTGCTGCTTGCTGGTGGAAAAGGACAGCCTTCCCCGAATAGAGACTGATTGTTCTTCAGTTAAGGGTATAAGAGTAGTTGCGCTCCCCTGCTAGAACCTCCAAACAAGCTCTCAAGGTCTAAAAGAAAATTCTCTACTGCAGTATTTAGAAAATGATGTATTTCATCGCATGTAATAATAGTATAATATCTATTAATTAATAATATCTATTAGTTATATAATCAATGATTAAACACTGGGTGACAACACTAAATAATTACCCAAATTATTGTCCGAAAATTTTGTCATGTTAAATAGCAGTTAAGAAATTATTCATTTCTTATCAGTAAGTGGAGTTGAATATTATAGTGGTTTTGCAAAGGGTATCTATTTTAAGAAAATTCAGCACACATGAAAGAAACTAATTTTCAGTTCTGTGTAAATTCTGCCCAAAACAAGTTTTACTTTCCCACTTAAAAAATAGGGTTCCTTCTTCCTCATTTCTCCCCTGTGACATTTTGTGACTTGTTAACTTTAGTAAGTAGATCACTGGACAACTTGTTTTTTTCTCATAATTTTGATAGAGATTGAGGTAGCAAAGCCAGGTTTTAAAAAAAGTTATTATTATTTCTCATGCTGTCTTACTTTAAGGTATTTTCTTTATATAGAATATTTACTGGACTTCTCCCAATTTTAAATGAGTGCAATCATCAAAAGTCCAACACTACCTCAAAAGCTGGGTTTATGCACATTGATTGACACTGTTTTAGTTCTAAGTAGGTAGTTTCTCTCTTTTACACATGTAGGTTCATATCTCCCAAAATCATTTATAGAAGCTGTCACTAAACTTCATAAAAGAATTATTTATTTCAACTCCCCCTATGAGAGACTTTCGTAAGGTCTCAATACAGGGTCCTTAGAATTAAATGTTTCATGTCTTTACTCAGCTTCCTCATCAATATACCTACTCTTTCTATGAAGTACCAACGAACTTCCACAATTTTTATTTTTTCTTTATTATAGAGTTGGGTACTCATAGCAACCTGAGTACTTACTTATCACAGAAGAGTAAAAAGAAAGTTTTAAGGCTGGTACTATTTCTCCAATAGAGCAATATTGTTGTTTCTGCAATCATCTAGATCATGTAGGTTCATCATTGATTGTAACAGCTAAAGAAGAAAGTCGGAATCCTCAGTGGGTTTCGCAGCCATTAATGCTCTCTCAGGGAACCAGGTCACAAGCACCCAGTCACCCAGCCACAGAGGCTGTCAGGCACTGACAGGGGGGCCTGGAGGCCAAACAAGCTCTCCAGTTTCCCAGGAATCTTCGCTATTTCCCTGGGCTCTTCCCATATTCCCTTTGTGTTGTTCTCATGCTCTCCTCCTTCACCCCCTTCTCCCAGACACTGCCTTTAACAAGCAGCTCCTAGGCCCATGTGTGCCCATTCAAACATGTGCAACACCCAACAGTGTCAGGTATGTCTAATCATGGGGAGGCCACAAAACAGCTGGTGCTGGTCATAAAGGCATATGATGGAAAAAGCCTGACCAACTCATTTACCCTACAACTGTAAATAATCAAATATTTTATGATCAACTATTATTTATCACAATGACATTATACTTTTTATCAGATGGTTAAGATTCAGTCACTGAGATATTGTATGTTTTGTTCGAATCACACAACATTTTTCACAGATTGTGTTTACTCTATTTGGGTAGGGTTGCAAGTGAAACCTGTACATTTACAAAACCCCCTGACAGCAGTTTCCAAACCAAATCAGACTCAACTGGGTTTGAGATCTCATTTAAATTGTGCACCACTTACAGGTCATTTAGGAGGCAAACTGAAGTGCTAGGTAGTTTCTTTAAGTCAAGGACAAAAGTCTTTTCTCCAGTCTAGAAATTGGTTTGCTCTACTAATTGAATACCCTAATCAGACCAATAATGTCCCTTCTCTGTAGAAAGGTGGGTAAGAAATCTATTCTGAATTGGTAGATGAAGTGCCTTTTCTCCCTGTATGCTGTCTTATGTGAAATTTGGCATAACAGCTACCGCTTGGCAAAAGGTTAGAGTATCAAACACAAAGCCATATGCTTGGTGAGTTCATTGATTCCGGACAGAAACTTAAGTGTTTCTTCACTGCTAAGTATCATCATGAAGTGAATATGTGGAGGTGCCTTCTTATCATTTTGAGATCTGGAGAAGTGGAGACAAGGGAGGAGTGAGAATTGGTGGCTCTCGTTGCCATTGTCCTTAGAGTTAAATTTTAGTTCATGTCTTTTGTACCTATGGGTTTATAATAAACACAGTTCCTTGGAAGTCTATATTGAGGGCAGAGTCAGAAAATAGCAGAAGCTTATCTTATCCTATCTACTTTATCGGTTACAAATATTTTTCCTTTGACTCGTTAGTGTGTTAAAGAAGACAAGGGGAAACCTTCTGGGGAAGTGACTAGAGCAAACATTCTCATTTACTATAATCTAGTGCACATCTGTATCTCCTACTAGTAACCATTGCAGCCATTTACACAATCACCTGCTTTGGAACTAAACTTTCCAACTGTTTGCCTTGAGTTCCTCCTATCTTTTCTCCACATTACATCCAATATGATTTTTAATTTTACCAAGCTGAGATATGATTTCATCAGTCCTCTGATTTAAATCTCTCAGCAATTCTCTACTGTTATGTGGTTATGCTCAAATTCACTAGCTTGATGTACAAGCTCCTTTATCACTGGGCATCCACCTCTTCTTTTGCCTGCTCCATCCCTGTTCCATCCCTGTTCTGCAAGCATCTTCTGCTGTGCTCACAACTGTTTGACTCTGTCTTCAAAGATTTCATAGTGTTGTTCTATTTAAGACCTACTTTACTTATATAATTCTCACTCTTCTTCAGAACAAAGTTCTTGAAAAGGAACCCTTCTGACCTCTGAATGTGCCCAAAATGGACCACTGGAGATTTTCAGATCTGGTTTCTTCAAGACACCTCACACTGGCATGCAGAGTATTTTGAGCTAAGAGCCCTTGGAACTGAGAAGTTTCTATCCTTGACTAAGTCCTTTGCTCTTTCCCAGTTGAAGAAAGGAACATCACATCCTAAATTTCTGCCTTTCCTAATCAGGGATGCAATTACTGCTGCCCTTTTTATGACCTGTAAGAATGCAGTTGGGGTGAGGATTCTCTTCCACTTTGTAGATTTATCAGTAAGCATGTCTTGTCCAGATCAGAGACTAGAACCTTGCCTTTACTTTCAGAGCATTAGTAAGGTAACCTCTTCTTGTCTGTCATGTAACAGCAAGCTCCCCTTACCTCTCCTTGATTCCCCAAGCCCATAAACACAGTATAAATATCCCCACCTACTTCATTCATCTATAGAATTTACAACTCTGTAAATTCACCATACATTCATCATACTAGTCTGTCTGATGTTGACTTGCTTGTCCCTAAATTCTAAGAACATAGATAAGCAGGAGAATTTCCCTAGGTTCAAATATATTTTAAGAATAAAGATGTTGTTTGTTTTTCTCTCTGCCTCCAAAGCACCCCAGCAACTATTTGAGCACCAGCCTCATAAATTATACCTGCTCATTTATAGCTCTCTGTCTTCCACAAGATGTAAAACTCTACGAGGAGATAAGTTCATATCTTCTCAGATGTTTGTTCCCAAACTGCCCTAATTATAAAGCATCCATTTTTCTTTACCCAAGGATATTGGGTGAACCTATTCCCCTAAGATATATTCAATGTTGTAAACCAATACTGTCTAATCTCAATAAAGAAAAACTTGGGAAAAATTATAAAAAATGAATAAACAAAGTGAAAATGAAATTCTTACAGACAAAAATCCAAACAAACAATTCTACCAGGGTAAAGAGTGCAGCATTTTATTGTTATATCCACAAACACCTAGAAGTATGCACAGACTGTAGAAAGCAATCAGATGTGCTTGGAATTAAAGAAGGCATTAAATGAGTCAATGAAGCCAGTAGATTGAAGCTGTGAAGGAGCACCTTAGGTCTTCCAGGAAGGCAGACATTCAAAGTGTGTTATCCCACAAACAATTCTACAGCCCAATATTTCCTTTTACAATCTCACTTCCAACCTTTCCTTCCTGCTGAAATCACACTTCCCAGGCCCAATCTGCTCATCAGATGCTCACCTCAGGATTCCAGGTGCTCATTTCCCTCTGTAATTAACATCTATTTTCTATCTTGTTCTCTTCTGAACCGAGGTATCTCATTTCCCTGAAACAATCAGCTTAAAAAATTCCCATCTCTTCTTATATGTTTTTCTCAATTCATTAAAAAGGAAATGCATTCCCAGTAGAACTCCTGTATCAACACATGGATCTCATCAACCACATCTTTAGTCCCAACACTGGGTGGCCACATTGCTGTGTTAGGCTTGTGCTAGTAATGGAAAGAATGACACCGAGAGTCAAAGACCACGTGTGAATACCAGGCTGCCCACTTCTATATCATGGAGTGTGTAGTGCATTTCTCTAAGTCTCAGGCTCCTTTCCATAGAGAATTATTGCGTATTACAATGTTTTACATGCACAGTTTTGATAGTTTGACAAGATGTGAGATCTATAAACCTCTGACCTCTGCGTAACACATAATATATTCTCTGTAGTTTCATACTAATTGCATGTGTTAGTGCAACAAATCTTTTAATTGATATTATATATTGTATATAATGAAATTCATTTGGCTTCCCATTCCTAAGTTATAGAGCTGTCAAATTTTAAGTTAAATAAGTAGAATATGTAAGACAAACATCTCTGAGTTTCAAATAGCAAAAGGTATTTTACTGTAGTTATAATGCAATTACATATATTGAGATGGATGTAGAGGTTATTTCACTTCTGCACTGGGAAGTACTCATTATTGTGCTTCAAATATAGATGTGGACATAAATGCGAGAGACACCAAAGCTCAAACCTGATCATTGACTAGGTAGCCTTTTCTTCTGCCCATGTGCTTCATCTATTCTGTCAATGGATCCATAGTTCTACAATCCCCCAATACTACCTGTTCTTAAATTTGCTCCTATCTGGCCCTTATCATTTTGAAAGTTTTATTGGACTGAAATATACAGTAGTATTTTTGATTATGCTAGTGTAAGTATTTATCCACTTGTTGCCAAATTCTTTGTAGTTCGTGTAAGTTCTGTGTTAGCAAGCAAACCCTGGATAACAGAGAATGCATTTCTTTATCTAATGATACTAATATTTGTTGACTTTTGGTCAACAAAAGTTGTTGGTGATACTAATATTTGTTGACTTTTACTGATATTCTTTTGAAAAGTGTGTTGCTGCTGATTTAAATTAATTCATATTTCTTAAATGTCTATCATGGAACTTGAATTTTAATATTATCAAGTATAAACTGGGGCAATACTCTGGAAAAGGGATCAGGAAAGCTTCAAAAGATACTATGATGTGTTTTTGTTAAATAGTCTGCATGTATTCTTGCCACACAGGACAATTCACTTAAACACAAATCTTGATTTGTCACAAATAAGAGACAGCCTGGATAGTAGAAAGAATATGAGATCTAGTTCAGAACCAACTTTCAGATCTTGGGCTAAACACCGGGTTTGTATTTCAGCATTCTTAGCTTTAAAATCATGAAACTGACTCGTCTACAAAACATCCCCTCTCATTCTAAAAGTCTGGGATTCTAGGTGCTCTATGAACTGTGCATCTCCATCATTTTTAATAGAAATGTGATTTAATTTGGGAGCATCTGTTCCAGTCCATAACATATTTTGCCAAGCCCTTGACCTTAATTTTACTATAGACATCACACGATTTTTCACAGATTATATTCTGCATTTGACTGCATGGAACAGCAAATGTGCTTGTGTCTTAAATACTGTCAATCTGACTAAAAAATATGCCAAATTTGTTTAGCATTATCATTGAGTGACTTCCTAATTAAGGTGCTAATACAACCAATGATATAGTTCAGTCCTCTTTTAGCATTAAAAATTACATAAACACATCTTTTACATTTGTTACAAAATAATTTTATAGGAATTACAGGCATCATGTTTTTTTTTTCTGAATAAGTATTTCAAAAATATCTGTCATGCATATAATATATTGATTAAATATAATTATGTTTCATTTTTTAACAAATGAATATTCCTTTCCTAATAACTGCAACCATTTTTATTATTTACCTAGAAACTTACTGCTGTCTGCTAAAATTTTTGTTTTTATTATTTCCTAGTTATAAAAGGAAAAGTTTAGTTTGGGCAATACACTTCTTTCAGTTTTCACCTAGTTATAATATAAAGTAATTTTATCAATCTTTATTTTTAATGTTTTTATCAATACAGCTAATTAAAGGGAAAAGTCAATTCTTTGCTAATTACTAAATCAAAGCAAATTTTGATCCCAAGAGAAGAGGATAAAAAAGAATCAAACTAACAACCATTAGATTCTGTGCACTTTCATGCTTTGCCTCTTTTAGTCTTCAGTTTCCAATTTGTAGATGATGGCAGGGAAATGGTGGAATATTAACCACCTTGTGAAATGTACTGAAGTTTGTGGGATAAAATCATGTCACTCTTGACCCACCATTAAGATTAGTAATAAATTTCTCCTATCTCTTCTTAAGTTAATATGCAGAATCAAGGTATCTTTAAGAGTGTTTCTTGAGCTCATACTATATTATGATTGCATGTTAGAAACATTCTCCTGCTCTTTACTTTTACAGTGAGACAAAAGTCAGCAGGCACATTGGGCTTCTTAATGCCAATTTCCTTCCTTCTGTTTCTATATTGTTGGTCATATGTTTTCAGCATCTGGGATCAAATGTGCATTGTCTTTCTCAATATAATTTAGCCTTTTCAAATGAGTTTTGTATTGTACTCTTTTAAAGTAGACTTGTCCCTATCCCTACTCCTTCATAGTATTCCATAAAGACAACTAAACAAGGTCATCAATCAGGTATACTAAGAAATAAATGATTTATTTCAAAAGAAATTCTCCTAGAGAGCATAGTGGAAGCATGCATTACCATTTCTGATTCTTTAATTCTATTAAGTCATTGTTTTCTCTGATATTCCTTGTTCCAGACTAACCTGTAGACATTTTCAGACTCTGGGTCTCCTGCTGACAGAGAGCTGTGTAAGCGGTGCTAATGCTTACAGGGCTAGTACTTCCTGGAGAGAAATGGAGACAAGTAATGGAGGGAAAGGGAATAAAAATTTCCCTTTGCATTGTGCTTTTGAAATGTATGTAATGTCATTGTAAAGGCAACCTATTTATTCAGTCACTCCATTGTTTCTATGGTCTGACTAGAGCAGGAGCTAACATCTCCATAGTGAAAACATTAGAATTCATAAGGGTTAAGTGATCTGCTCAAGGTCATGCAATTGGGAAGCTTTCCAAGTTAGTTTT
Organism: Uropsilus gracilis; assembly: GCA_004024945.1. Taxonomy (NCBI): domain Eukaryota; kingdom Metazoa; phylum Chordata; class Mammalia; order Eulipotyphla; family Talpidae; genus Uropsilus; species Uropsilus gracilis. Next base: position 130,468 of record PVHY01000687.1, read on the forward strand.
AGTCTGTATCTTCCTGCATGCAGCTTCAGGATTCTTTCCACTTGTTCATTTCAGCATACCTATTCTGGGGTTATTATCAGCAGCGCTTGAACTTGTCTTTGGGAAATCCCATCATTTACTCAAGTGCTTCATGAGCTACTTTGGTTATGAAAAAAGAAGATCTTAAAGCTTTGCTATGATGACAACTAAGAATGTTGTCTATTAAAATAAGAGGCAAGGATTTGAGAAAATACTCTCACTGAGATATTTGAGATACTCTCACTGTATCCTATCAAGAATAGAATGATTAATATTGGCAAAAACTTTCATCATTAGTAATGAAAATAGTAATACTAAACAGTTCATTCTGGAAAAGTTTTCTCCTATGAATCCAGGAGAAAGCATGAGAATATAATAGGTCCAATACTAACTGATTTTCATTCTGTATACACAGTGTAGTATCAGTTGTGGTGGACAATATATACAAATATCTTTTTAGACGTGCAAAAATTAGATAATGATTTTGGACTTTGAATCAATGCCTAAATGACTAAATTCAAAGATAACTTGAGCTCCTTGTAAGGTTATGGTAAAATTGAAATAAGATACAAAAGTTGTTACACTGTGCTTCGAAAAATCTGTTAAGAACAATTTACCAGATTCCTTTTATGATGTGAGTTGAATGAGATCAGAAAATGTTCCTGGATTTAATGGAAATAAAAACCTGATAGATCATAGTGGTCAAAAATTAGTTATGTAGCTGGAAACATACTCTGAAAATTTCATAAAGGTGATCCTCAGTCCCAGATCATATTATAATCATTTAGGAATTTAAAAAATATATACAGCATGGACTACACCAAGATTTACTTGCTTTTTGGTCTGCCTAGACAGTAACAACCACATGCCATAGTAAAGACTCTGGAATTCATAGGATTAAATGACCTATTTCAGTTAAATATGAATCTCCAGGGAAAGTTTTAGGTATTAATTTATTTTTTTTGGGGGGGGGGAGGAATATTAAAATTTTAAAATTCCCAGGTGATCCTAATGTGTGAACATAGTCAGGCAGCACTATTGTAATGTAATCAATCACAGGAGGTGTCTTTTAAAGACCTTCTTGACTTTTATGTGCCTAGTTTAGGGTCAGAGATAAAGAACTATTAATTTGTGTCTGCCTTTCCTTTCTAAGATGGTTCTACTCATAATTTCGCAGCTTTCTGAAAAGGTTCTGTAGTGAAGTGTCAAAAAGTAATGTGAGAAATGGTGCAGTCTGTCTTGTACCTGGAGGGAAAAAAAACAGTGTAGAGGTTTCTTAACACTTATTATGAGTTAACCATTGCAGTTTTTTGCTTTTCCTTCTTCTTCACCTGGATCTTCTTCCTGGATCTTCACTTTTCTTTCCTCATGACTGTCCTCATTTATTCATCTGAGCTCACTTTGCTTTCCTTTATATTTCTTTCACTTTCTTTTTAGACAATCTTGAGGATAAGAAGGTTAAGCTGATATACAACCTTTGTAATGCTAGCTAGTTCTACCAGATACAAGGTGGTTTGTGTTTCAGTAACTGTTTTGGGCTCACTTATATTTTGATTCCCTCTTGTCCTAGATTCCACAATACACCTAGCTTTTGCATTAAATGTCATGTGTAAGGAATAGCTACCAAATGTTAATTGGTTAAATTTTCATTATTATCTAATTTGTTGGTGTATAATTTCCAAAGAAGGCTCTTAAAATCCTCATTACTTCTATAAAATAAATAACAATATTCTTATTTTCAATTCTCATTTTAGTGAGTGAAATTTTTTTCTCTTTTTTTCTTAGCTCATCTAAATACAGGTTTACCATTGTCCCTGATATTTCAAAGAGCCAATGTGATCATTAATTTTCTCTATTGCCTTTATTTGCTTTACTTAATTTGTTTGGTTCTAATCTTTATTCTTTCTTTCTGTATGCTCCCTTGGACTTTAATTTGTCATTTTTATAGTTCCTTATGTTTAAATTAAGTAGGTTTGAAGTTTTATGAGATTTCTTATTTTTCTAATGTAGACTTTTATAACTATAAATTTACCCCTTAAGCACTGTTTTTACCTGTATCACATAAGTATTAGTAAGTTGTGCTTCTATTTCATTCATCTTTCTATTTTCTCTTTCACTTGTAATTTCCTCATGGATCCATTGATTGTTAAGTTAATTTTTAATTTCTGCAAAGTTCTTGCTTCCAGTTTTGTTTCTGTAATTAATTTCTAACTTTCATTGTGGTCAGAAGGTACTTTGATATCTATCTTTTTACATATATATTGGGAATCAAATTGTTACTTCATATGACCTACCCTAGAATGTGTTACATATCCACTTGAGAATGTTGTTATGTAGAGTTTTCTTTGTATGACTGTCATGTCTAGAATGGTTTTTAAGTTGTTTAATCCCTCTGTTCTTTCACTGACTTTATGTATGGTTGTTTTATCCATTATTGAGAATGGAGTATTGAAATCTCCAACTACAATTGTCAAACGTTATCTTTCCTTTCAATTCTGTCAGTTTTTGTTTTATCTTGATATTGATGGTCTATAATCACAAGCACGAAAGCTTGTAATTTTCAAAATCTTGTATTTGAATTTTAAAAGCATAACATCCTTTGTCTCTGGTATATCTGTATTATTTAAAATTTATTTCTCCTGATAGCAATATGCTATATTGCTATCCCTGCTCTTTTTTGGTTACTATTTTCATGGTCTGTTCTATTTCTTCCTTTTATATTATTTTATTTATTTCTTTGAATCTAAATTAAGTTTCTCATAGATTACATATAGTTGGATCATATTGTTTTTTCAATCTGCTAAGCTCTGTGTTCTGGCTGGAAAATTTAAATTATTTATATTTAAAACAACTACTAATAAAAAAGGACTTACTTATGTCATCTTACTAGTTGATTTCTCTGTGCCTCACAGCTTTTTAAAAATGTCTCATTTCTTGCATTCCTGCCTTTTTAATGTTTAGTTGATTTTTTGTAAGAACATGTTGAAATTCCTTTTTAATTTCCACAAACTCCAAGCTATTTTCCTTGTGGTTACCATGGGGATTACATTTAACATTCTAAAGTTGTAACACACTAGTTTGAATTTATGTCAGCTCAACATCAATAACACACAAAACCTCTGCTCTTTCATAGTTTCATCCCCACCCCTTTTGGTTATTGCTATCACAAAATTATCATTATACACTGTGTGTTAAAATCATAACCTTGTAAGTCTATTCAATGCATTAGTCTTTTAAACACATAGAAATTGCAATTTGGAGTTACAAAACAATATTAGCATAATATGACTTAGACTAATAATCTAACAAAATCATATATCTCACATATCATGTAGGAAACAAACTCCACAATTTTTGTTACACTAATACAAACCTTTAGATTTGCTCTTGGATTTTCTTTCATTGTTGTTTTTATTTTAACATATAACTTGGAGTCATTTCTAGTGTCCTATCATTTCACCCTGCAGGAATCCCTGGAACATTTCTTGTGGGGAAGATCTAGTGGTAACAAACTCCCTTCGCTTTTGTTTTTCTGGAAATAGCTTATGTTTCTCTCACTTTTGGAGGACATTTTTGCCAAACAAATTTTTTTGATTGAGAGCTGTTTTATTTTCGTTCTTTGAATATACTGTCCACTGCTTTACGACCTGCAAAACAGACAAAATGAAAACAAAACAACCCTTGGAATCTGACAGTAGAGTTGAGGTTGCCAGAAGAGGAGGATAGAGGTGGGGAGCAATGTGTGGCTAATGTATTGTGGTGGAGGATTATGGATGTTTAGGTTGTATCCATGATGTGTAATATATATGTGAATAGGTGCAAACTATATTACTGTCTCTAGTGTTGTAAGCCAGTGTTACCGATAAAAGTGTATTGATATGCCAGTAATACTTTTAAAGGTATGTAATATACCTAAGTCATTCCCTTTAATATAATAATCATTCACTAAAGGGAAACCATTTGATAAGAACTTAAAAGATTTTTTTAATGGGAAATCTGATTACCTTACTGAAGAACTCTTGCATATTAGGTGTTGTCAAAAGTCACTCTTTGTCTTTTTCCTTATACAGCTTGATTGCAGTGTGTCTTGATGTGGGTATGTGAATTCATTGTGTTTGGAATGCATTACATTTCTTAGATGTTTACGTTAATGTTTTGCATCAAATTATATTTTGTAACTATAACAATTTTCAACAAAACTGTAGCTTAATCATTTATTTTCTCTTCCCCATTTTCTTTTCTTTTCCCCTGTGCAGATGTTGATTTGCTTGGTAGTATTTCACTACCAAGTGAAATACTCTTCAGTATTGGTAGTCTCTTCAGTTGTCTTAACTCAATCAATTTTTCTTTTCTTTAGCATTGATCATTTTCACTGTTCCATTCTTAAGTTTGCTGATTTTCTTCTACTTGCTCAAATGTCTTTGAATCCCTTCTAGCAAATTTTTCTTTTTTGTTTATTGTACTTTCAACTGCACAATTTCTTTTAGGGTTCTTCAAAAATTATACATTTTTTGTGATAATATTGGTCTACAACACTATATATGTTTTAGGGGTATAAGTTCATAACTCTTCAGAGATATATTATACTACACCAAACCTAGCTAGGGCAATTAGGCAAAAGAAAGATAAGAAAGAAATTCAAATTGGTAAATAAGTAAAACTGTCATTGCTTGCAGATAGCATGAGAATATAAAATCAAAAAGACTACATCGAAAAACAGTTTGACCTGTCTCTTATATCTTGTAGGTATCCCTATTTCTAATTCATAATAGGCAGAAATGGGAAGAAATTTCACCTTGTATTTATATAAATTTCACCTTTTTTACAGCATAGGAAACCATATTTTTTTGTAATTTATATTTTTATAAATTTGGAAATCTATGACCCAATGTTTTTTATTTTGCCATAATATAATGGTTCAGTTTTGTATACTAAATAGATTGCTATGTCTTTATTTGGTATTTGTCATTTTTTGCTCTGGGAAAAAAGGATGATAAATTATTTTAATTTTGAATATATTCACTTGGTCAATTAAATAAGTTTTAGATTTTTCTTGGAAAAAATAAGGTATAATTTGTTTTCTCAAAGTAAAATCTGCGACATAGCACAGCAAAGTATTAGAAATAATAAATCAGTGAAGTACAACTATATGCTCCTGGTGTGGGCTTAAATTGTAAAAGACTTAGGAGATTAACTTTAAAGTACTTGAGGTTTTTAGAGCTAATAGGTCACTGTACTTCAGATGTGATGTTTGAAAGAAAGTTGAAGTGATATAGATGTATGAGATAAAGTAGAGCATGCCAGAATGGAAAGTTAAATTAGCCAAGAACAAACTCCAGTGGTATTGTTTACATTCCAGACTTCATTCAAATGTTATCTTTAGTAGACTCTCCATGTTCTGAATTTGATAAAAATTTTCAGGTTAGAATGGATGGATTATATTCTGATTCATCCTATGTTAATGATACTTTAGATAACTTTTGAATCTCTGAGAATAGTTTTAATAGGTAATATTGTACGTTTTATTCTGAAAAAGGAGCAATGGTATGATTCTTAATAATAATAATAATAGTAATAATGATAATTGCTAATCATTAAAAATGTTTCCTGAAAGAGAAGTACAATCATGGGAATTATATTCATAGTACTACAAAATAAGAATAATTTTCATCTCATATTCAGATAAGGAACTTAAAGCTTGAAAAGTTTAATAACTGGGATTTAAATTTAGGCATCTCCTATATCCACATTTCTTGCTGCAAACCAGTGATTTTAAAACACTACTGACACCTAGATCCACCCTCAGAGAATTTGACTTAACTGTCTCCAATGAAGCTCAGATATTAATCCTAAAAGTTCCCTTGGCAATTCTAATTGCAACCAAAGATGTAAACCATTACTTCATACTTTATCACTTCACTGCCTTCTATTTTGGATGAAGGTACGCCATCATAAATCTCAATGGCTCCCCCTGGAGCCCAATGTAAAGTTAGCCCTATGGAATTGTGTAGTACCCCAATATTCATTCTCTGAAAACAGCCGTTAAGTCCAGTGGTTAAGCATGATTAATCGGAATTCTGTATGACTATTAAAGCAATTAGAGTCCAGAATATTTTTCTCTTATAGGATTTTGTGATATTTTTTGTGATTTTAACAATTTAACAGATCCTATATAATTATCAAGATTAATGGTAATCAATGTTTTTATTTGATTATCGGTGCAGTCAATCAATAGAATCACAAATCCAAAATTCCTTACTTTTTGAAATAGCAAGTATGTCATAAAGTCAACAAAGTAAAGTTAAGGAGAAGGTAAGAATACTACAGCCATCAAAGGAGGGGAATTAGAATAAACTGTCAAGCTCAGTTCTTGTAGTTTTCTGACTTCATTTGAAAACCTCTGTCTTCACTTACTCATGTGGGGACTTCACAAATTCTGAACTAGCTATAAGGAATCAGGGACCTATTGAAAAAAAATAGCAGTAGCAACAAGGTCAATGACAATCAAGCGAGAGGGAAATAGAGTCAGATTGAAAGTCTAGTCAGAGTAGTTTCTGAACCTGGGTAGATGTAGTGTCCTCAGAAATCCATCTAGTAAATTCCTGAATAAAAAGAGAGGGGACAGAAGCAAAACCAAACATTATCTCTTATATAAAGAGAATGGACATTGGTAATGAATAGTCCAATCTAGCCTCATAAGTTCCTAACTGTGTGACCTTGGGTAAAACAATTAACCTCTGTGATTTTCAGCTCACTCTATAAATGAAAATGGTGCTACTTCTACTACAAGGTTTATGGAATTTCCTGTATGAGAACGTACCCAGTCCACAGTCTCTTCATGTATTTCTTCTATGCTCTTGTTTTCATTGGAAAGAATAGTAGTAAAAGCAGAAGGTATCAGGGAACAACAACCTTGGTGATAGTGTGATGTCAAAAAGAAAGCACAAGTGAGATGAACTGGACAAAAGCGTAATAACTACAGTCACACATCAGTTCCATTCTCTTTGTTTGCAAAAAAAGAAAGACCTCCTTAATGCTTCTGCCTCTTTTGCATCTGGGAATAACTCAGCTTGCACTGCTTTCAGAGGATCAGCTGGATCCTCAGTAAGGTTTCTTCAGGAAAAGTGCAGTCATTTCATTTTTTTTTATTTCATTTCATTTTCTAATGCTGTTGCCTGAGTTTGTATTTAATTAAGAAGGTTGACCTTTAAAAAAAAAAAAGGCCTTTTCTCCTACTTCCTTTAGCTTAGCTTGCTATGATCCTAATGGAAGATGAAAATCTGATAATAAAGAGGTCCAAGTTTTCACTGATAAGGTTAATACATTGCTCCTATCCTTACAAAGAAATTTAAGAGGCATAATTATAGATGCACAAGCCCAAATCCCTTTCAGATAAATCTGACCTCAAGTATGTGAGTTGGTGGGAACAGCAGGAAATGAAAGATCATGCCTAGAAGAATGTATATCAAAGAGAATAATCCACAGATCAGAAAAACCAAGACCCTAAGAAGACATATCCTTGCAATCAGACTTTATTCAAAACAAATTAAAGTCAGATCCTTACTTAACTTGTTAAGCCTTGAGATAAGGAGAAGCAGTCTCTTAAAGCTTCTATTATCTACAGCATTTGTGGCATTCTTAGAGTGGCTAAATGGACATATGAGAAAGGAGATGGTACCTGTTAGAGTAACCCATGGGTTGTAACCCATCAAGCTTTGCATTTGTCAATGATTGTTGACATTCTGCTTTACAGGATGTCAGGTAGGGGTAAGTGGGAATCCTTTACCACAGGTAGAGTATAGAAAATAATCTGACAATTTTCTGTTCTACACTTATCCACAAATAACTATGAGCTAGTTTCTACTTAGAAGACCTTCTGAGAGATTGCGTTAACCCTGACTAAAAGCATCAGTCACCCTTACTAGCTTGCTGTTTGTCTTCTTTTTGCTTTGAGTCATTTTCTCTTTCCACCAGTGAATACATTTTGTTTGATTTATCTTGCGATGGTTCACTTTCATGGAATAAGATTCTGTTAGCAAAATGGAGCTGACTTTTGACCACACACTAACTATGCCTAGGGACTAAATGAGTCCACCACCATCATTAGGGGTGTAATGCCTCATTGGTGGCAGTACTTTTGGGTGATGATGAATGCAAGCCAATGGAGTAAGCAACAACTGGTTTCAACCCATTGGCAAGCAAGATTTCATTAATCAGTTATTGTTGGTTTTCTGAAAGATTCAGCAAAACAAGGCAATGTCTATTGGGATGCAACCCTGAGCCTGGAGGATTTCTGAAGTATGTCTCCCCAAGTGTGAGAACTTCTACTCCTGTGTAGACACAAATGCTTAAGTGTAGGAGAATTTGATTCCCTTCTTTGAAAAGGTTTCAAATATCATTGAATACAAAATAGAACAAATATGAATGGAAACTTTGGATGAATGCTCCTAGGTCAGTACTAAGTCACATTATTGTGTCTCTTTTTTTCTAAATCAGCATTATCTTAGATGGCAAATTAGCATTACGTTCCCAGGTTCATTTCCATTCAACAACAACAACAAAAAAGAATATTTCTCATGTTGCTGATCTAATAGCCTTGTTGTCGGTGTTAGCACCACTTTAAAGGAAGTAAACATCAAAATTCTATGAGACCCTAAGGAGGACTTCATTGAGAATGGGTCTTCTAACCTTCCCAACAGTTTTCCTGCCCTTGTGTATCTTCAATTCATGATGAACTAATTTATTGGAAGTCATGTAATTGGCACATACATGAATGATTTACTGGGAGAAAGCTGTATAAACAGCCTAGTGGTATCTACTGCTTCTTTGTGTCTCTGCCTCTGCCTCTGCCTCTGCCTCACTCCCTCCCTCTAGTTTTAACTCACCCAAGAAATAAGCTACTTTTTAACTTTAAGCTCTAGTTTGTAATAGATGTCTTCTCAGATCAGTTTATTATATACCTTCAGTGAACTCTGTGGCAAAACAGCAATATCATGGAAGGCAAGCTTTCATTTTTAATAGCAGTGGCATGAAAGAATCTGATTATTTTTATTTGAGCTGACTTGGCATATTATCCTCATGATAATAACCAGCATTGTAGATATCACATTAGAAATAAAATTCGCCTACAAAGAAGATAGTAGATGGAAGGGATGTAAGTCCATTATATAAGGTTGTGGGGAAAATCCTATAAAGACTTTAACTTCTATTTTTAGTATAATAGATATTCTCTGACAGAAGGATCTTTATTCTTTCTTACCTATCATTTTTTTTCAGATATTAACACCTGCAGTATTTCTCCAGTTGATGCTATGATCCATGTGATGGATTTAGTTCCCTAAATGCCTCTCAGGAAAAGCAGTTTTGCACATACCTCTGTATGTATCTTCCTACCTTTTATATCTCTTTCCAGATAACACATCTATGAAGCTAAATGAAGCTAGAGGCTATTATTGCTATTCTGACTAGTGACACTGGATTCCTCCCCAGGGAACCAGCTGCATCTATTTAGAATACACTTTTAGGTCAGTATGTGGGAAAGCTTGGTGAAATACAAGCACTCTGCATAGAATACAGGCATCTCTTAACAACAGAATCTTGGTCTTAAATGTGCACATGAAGTTGTGTGGCATTGGAATGAGAGTCAGCATGATTCATGATTCAGCATGTCCTTTCCTTCAATTTCTTAACAGTTTCTAGCCTAATAACACCCAGGGGAGGGGCAATGGCTCTAAATGAGTCCATTTTCCTTCCTTGGTAATGGTTGCATGTGACCTTGAATGTATGTAGATGGGCACACAGCTGTAAAATCTGAGCCCTCAAATAAGTTTTCCTTCATAAATCATTAATAATTTTGAATTAGAAATAGGAATTATTTCATTTATAAAGATAAATTCTATTTTTGACCTCTTTTTTCTATTCCTTCTTGCCTCTTTTTTTCTTTTTTTAAAGAGCAACTGTTCATTACAATTTGTACTGTTTTCTCTTGAGAGGGAGAGGCAAAGAGAGCATGAAGGCAAAAGTCTGTGACAAAATGTGGACTGTGGCAATATGATACCAACAGGATTTGGATGACAAGGACAGAGCAAGAAAGGGCTGGGGTCATAGGAAGATAAAGGGAAAATAAGCTGTAATGGAGAGGAGAAGAAGGCTCAGTTTCTTTTAACAGTACATTTATATCCAGTTCTTGGCAGGTTCTGTCTTTAATAAGAAGGGTAGTCAAACTCACACACAGATCTTACAGAGGTAAAGTATTTGCTGCAACAAAGTCTGTCTGTTTCTGTGACTCAATTAAGTGTGCCCGTGTACCTGCCCAGTTTTCCCCGTGGTTCCCAGGAGCAAATGGTCTTTGGCTCATGCAGCTTTGTTTCCCCAGCGCAAAAGAGAGTTGACAAATATGTGATCATTTTTTATTTTTAAAAGGACTCAATATAGGGTGTTCTTTCATCATTCTATGAGTAAGAATATTGCTCAAGATCCCAAAATTTCAAAGCCTGCGACCTCCAAAAGGAATCTCACTGAGGGTGTTTTCTGTGTGATTGGACAGGGGGCATTGACAAAAAAAATGTCTTACTGCTCAATGCAAAGAAACAGAACAAAGCATTAAAGAGGAAGCACAAATACAGAAAGAGAGAGAAGAGAGAACCCCTAGGAAGAAGATGAGTTTGCTTCTCAATGGTACAGAAGTTTGGGAAATACAGGTTCAAGAAGGCAATGATAAGAAGGGAAAACCTGGCAAACTTGCGCATGACTTGCAAGGGAAAACTGGTTGTACATTTCAGTTTCTGAGGCTAGAAAGCTCTTCCTGCATATCCACTGTCGCATATGTTGTAGAAATTATTCACAGATTAATAGATAAAACTAGCAAGTTTAAAGTAAATGCCCATAGTTTGTCTTATGTATGTTTGCTTGTGAATGGGATGTAGGCTAAGGTGGACATGAGGAGGGTGCTGGGAGAGGGCCAATGGAACTTGAAACCATGTATTTATTAACTTAAAGGCATCGTTATCCTATTCAAATTGCTCTTCCTATTTTGCCAGTGTCCATACACTTGCTTATTTGTATATTATATATACACTTAGATATGACAGTCTTTCACTTAAGACATTTTGCTACTTTGTTTCCTTTTCCATGCTAAGAAAATTCTCCCCCTCACTTCCTGAAATAATTTGAATTAACATGAAAGTATAAAAATCTTTGTCTATACTTTTTAATATATATTTTATTTGCAAATTTTTATGACATTATTTTCTCACATTTCTAAAGTTCTTTTTCCTTCATTATATAACACTCATTTAATTATCTTCCTTTTTAAAAATAAAATTAAGAGGTTTTCATTTTGATTCAGAAAATCACATATCTGCAGAAAGGAGTCTGAATCATTTTATCTATTTATAACTATTTTACCTCTTTAATAGACCAGTGAAAGACTAAATTTTAAGTTAGATTATTCATTTCCTTAAGGAAGTTAGCAGACTGTGTTCCTCCAAACACAATCAGGAAGGTAAAAGGATGCTAATATAGTGTCGTGGACTGATTTTAGATCAGACACAAATAAGTTAATTTTGGGGATGAACAAGTCATTCACTAGCACTTAGTAAGTACAACATTATTCATATTAATTATTTTGGCTTTATCCTGCCCCTTCAACTTTGTTAATTAGTATATTTAGAATCTACCAATCAAAGAGTGATAAAACTTTACTTATGCTTAAGTTCTAGAGCATAGATAGAAAAACATATTCTTGCTATTTTACTATCAAACACTAAGAATAGGACATCATAGTGAATTTGGAGGTTTCATGGATTTGCCTGTATTGCATTAAGTTAAAAAATAGTATTTCGACTCAAAACTTCATGAACATTGAACTGTTCTCCATTTTAAGGTATTTTTTTAGCCTCATTTTATTTATTTCATCGGGTTGTTCATTATCAATTGACTTATGATCTAAATGAAAGATTTGGAAAATATTGAATAAAAATGTCCTTGATTAATCAGGGTGCTGTCCTGCATCAGTTTTTTGGAATCAAAAAGATTGAAAATTTTTTCACATTTTATTAATACTATTTTTCAGAGTAAAATAGAAAATTATTCTATTTGGCATCAGGCATATTTTTAAATAATGAAATTTACTATTAGAAGTAGCATTTTGGAAAAATTATTCTTGTCCCTAATTTTTCTAATGGCTAATCTTAGATATTTTAAACATTTAAAAAATAAAACCTACTTTAGCTCTTACAATTCCCTTTAATAATTTTTCTCACATTTTGTGTATGGTTTTTAGCATAAATAATTTCATTTACTTATTGGCATATATTTTGCATCTTTGTATTCCCTGGGGTTCTCCCAAAAGCTTCCCTCCCTAACTACTCCCATCCATTCCCCCATCACCAACTGTGTACTTCAGTTTGATTGTTAGCTGGTTTTGACTTTTCCTCCTCACCTTTTACTTCTTTTTCCTATTACCACACATATTAGTGAAACCATTTGGTTTCTGTCTTTTTTCTCTCTGACTTGTTTCTGCTAATATGATTTCTTCTAGGTTCATCCATGTTATCTCAAATGCATCAAATTTGTCATTTTTAATTGATGAGTAATATAAACAGCTGGGACTACATCAAACTAAAAAGCTTCTGTATAGCAAAAGAAGCAATAACCAAAACAAAAGAAACCCAACTGAATGAAAAAAAAATTTGCTCTCCATAAAAGTAATAAGGATTTGTATGGTCTTTCTGACATAAATCTTTCCTTTCTTCCTTTAACTTCAGATCCTCCTCATGGGATTCATGACTATTCCATCCTGGGAACAGAAATTGAATACATTGAGGTACATTTAGCATTTAGTCAATATTTTAAAAAATTGATGAAAGCATTCATGAACACTTTGACATATTAGCATCTATGGGTGTTTTTTGTTTTTTTTTTCCACAATAATGGGGCCAGAGTGTGTAATATTCAACCCCTTGGAAACGAGAGGGCCTGGAAGGAAAAACTATCTTGCCTTATCTGTATCTGTATTTATTTGGAACAGAGGTGAACAAATGACTATATGAAACACTATTCTGGATATCAATCTAACAATGTTTTGAATTGGAAGAAAAGAAAACTCAGTGAAGAAAGCCTTCAATAATTCAGATACAACAGATACAGACAAAAAATTAGCATGATGAGGTAGAAGTGAAGCCAAAAATTCTAAACAGTGATTTTAGATTTTTATTCCAAGGTAAAATGAGCTACTATACACACACACACATATGTGGCATATATATATACACACACATGCATATATATATACATAAACATATGTATATATATATATATATATACATAAACATATGTATATATATATATTCTGACATAATATCGGATAGAGACAGTGTTTGAGGATTATTCTCTCTGTCTTTCATCCTCATTACAAAGACTGGCTCAGTGATGACTGTGATGCCTGTAAAACTTTCATCCAGTCTGAGGACAATCCAGCTTGGATGAAGAAAAGTAATCCATTTTCCAGATGTAGTAAATTATTCGATTTTTAGTGGTCTTTAAACATATGAGACTACATATATTATAATTTACATCATTTATGAAGTTCTAGCTTTACCATATTTAGCCTTCTTTTGGATTAACTGGTCAAATCACTTAACCCATAGATTTCCTTATCTCTGAAACTGGTATGATAAATCTCATGAGAATGTAGTAAGATAGTAGATATAAAGTGTTTCACATAGTGCCACTTTCCTATTATGTGCTTAATAATTATTACCAAGTGTTAATTTTCAGAGATCTTTTTGCTTGTATATGAAATTCTTCTTTTATGTAAAAGCAGTTATAGTTCATGATAATTACATAATTGTGGATAATCATGTTCATATTTAAGTTTTATTACTTTAAAACAATTATTTTAAAAATAATTCACTATTTTAATTACTTGAGTACCAACAACTTCTCAATATCACCTTGTTCTGATGTAAGAGAATATGAAATTTACTACCACTAATTAATTCAAACTAATGGTAGGAAGAGTATTATTTTATTCAGTTCATGAAATATTAGTTAAAACTATGCACTATGTTGAATATAACTGTCATAGTCCCTAACCTCAAGGGGGCAAGTAAATAGATACAAATATAAATAAAAATTACAGTACAGTTTCATAAGCCCACTATTAAATGTGGGCATAATGCCTACAATCAGCATAAATATTTTGGGAAACAGAAATGACTATAAAGGAGTAATCTATAAATTATGCTGTTTAGCTATTAATCCATTAAGCATCACATTTATATTTGTTCTACAGAGTATTGTGGGGTAGAAATTGAAGAGCAAAACATTTCTAAAGCCGTCGTCCAGGCAGTGTGATGCTTTCAGAACATTTTATTTGTAAAGTGACAAAGCAAAATTCTCTAGTAAAAGAATAAGACTGAGAAACCCATGCTTCTTCAATTAGCTAACTAGACAGTGCTACCCACATAGAAATCATTTGATGAGTATCAATGACTATCAAGACTATTTGGTCAAAAGGCATGAGAAAAAATTTATTTCACCATAGGAAACTCCCTCTCATCAAAATGTCTTCAAGGAATGAAAACAAAGTCATATTGATGATAGTTGGAATTTTTACTCTATTTCTCCTGGGGCACGCCAAGGAATTAATCTGGATCCCACGGAGAATGCCTTCCCAAGCCATCCTAACTAATCTGGAGGTAAAACAGTTACAAAAGTCTGTTTAGAGGGTAAGACACCCAGACCCAAATTTGGATCTCACTACTCTGCAATGAGAAGAGGAAAAAGTTAAGACAAGGAGAGCTGAAAGGAAGTACCATGTAGAAGAGGGTCACTATTTTGGGGGCTGGAGTGAGTTATTTTCAGATCACTATTTTTGTGAGAAAGCACCATAAATGCCCTGTAAATGAGAAAGATTAATGTCTCAGGTGAGAAAGATAGCACAGTCAGCCTCCTAATTCTTACCATTTAACCCCTATGCCTCTGATCATTCACCTCTTATGGCATGGAGAGAAAAATATTTCAAAACCACACTGAGAGCATAAGGTCAGTAAACTGTTACCCTTTAGATATTATGAAAAAGTATCTTTGCTCACTAAGGAAGAAGTGGTAAGACGCTGGGAAAGATGTTTGAACTCCACAATGGAGCCAGTATACACTTCTGAATGTTCACAGAATTTGGAAAAAGTATTTCTTGACTTCAAAGGGGGAGAGAAACTTTTTTTTTTAACTTGCTTCACCAAATGATAGAGCATACTAGTTATGTGCTAAGAAGACCAAGTTCTGTTTCATATGTAAAAGTTCTAGTTCATTTCTTTTTATCTGCGTATCCTGTTTGATTTTGCATTTATCACATTAAAGTAGTAAATTTTTAGTAGCCGTATTAAAATAAGTCGGATTTAGTCACCTTTCACTTGTACTTCTAGCTCTGTCATGGTCTCATCTAAAGTAAATGAGATGCACAATGAGTAGATTCCTTACTTTAGCAGATAATTAAAAGAAGAAGACCCATCTGCTCTACACCAAACCTTTTCAGAATTAAACAAATCTCTCTCTCTCTCTCTCTCTCTCTCTCTCTCTCTCTCTCTCTCTCTCTCTCTCTCCTCTTTCCCAACCCCCCCCATAAGGTAAGTGCAGATGAAACTAAGTGTGCATCAATAGAAAAAGGTACAGTTTGTTTTCAGCTGGTAGTGGAAGGAGTGTTTACCTCTGCTCCTGGAGTCCGTAGCATGTGACTTGTTGCTGATTGATGTAGGAGACCTACAGCAACCAGTCTGAAGGTCCAGCAGAAAACATAGTGGTGGTGGTGGAGGCGGGGTGGGGGTGGGGGGTGGGACTTATGGGATAAGTGTATGTGAGCCATGTACAGGAAACAGCAGTTAAGTTGTTCTACTGAAGTTTATAAAGAGCAGTCTGAAATCACTTAAGACAGTGGTTTTGTAGTGTGAACCTACAATTTTTCCTTTCTGAATGATTCTCTTTAGGCATAAATGAGCTCAAAACATGAAAATGCCCATAAAATTTAAACAAAGTACTAAATCTACATTTCTCAAAGAAGTTAATGAATGATTAATACTACATTGCACAAACTATTTATCAACATCATTCTTCATAGAGAAGTGCAGAAATGTCCCTGAACATATTATAAGCAAAAAAATGAATATGCTGACTATGCATAGACAGCTACTTTAACAGCGAATCATTGCTGTTATCATTGCTTCATAAAACAATAATTTTACAGATGAAACTGCAAAAAATTCATTTCATATTACTATCATTTTTCATTACAATCAAATAATTAGTCATAAATTGTATTAATTTTTAATTTCAAGTTTTCCTATGCACGTGTGAAAACTGTTAGCATGTTAGATCTATTATAGGCAATTTGGATGTCTTCAAATGAATCATACTAAATAAAAAACACTTGATAAGCTTTGAATTGTAAACACCCTTGAAGAGTTCTTTAAATGGAGATAAGATGATAGGACTTGTGAAAATATTTTATACATTTTAGTTAAAATTAAATTAAGGATATTCTTCTTTCCTCATAATTTTCTATAAGCCTGCCAGGTATATCAGTACCTGCCACAGGAGAATTTATAATAAAAATTTTTATTTTCTATAGAGAGGAGCCAAAGGGAGATGCCTGCAAATAATTCACATTCATTGAATATAAAACTGAACCACTGAGGTAACACTACTAATTGTTATAAAAATTTTTAAATAGTAAAGCCATATTAAAATGCATTCTTTGAGAACAAATCTAATTACATGCAAGACAGCTAAGAGATTGATTTAGAAACATTGCAACTACATTCTGTGATTGATAATCTGCATTTATATACATATATTTAAACTTACTTTTGTGTTGAGCAATGTTGCTTACTTTGCTGTTTGTATTTTTGAAGTATAGGGTGCCCCATTTCAGTGCTGTTATCACAGCTGTGCCAACATTAAGGCACAATTCCTCTGAATGTCTCAGTTATATAGTCTGTTTTCAATGGCTACTTTGTCAGTTTGGTTTTATCCAATAATATCTGGTTTCTCTATTTTCCACAAATAAGTAGTACCATCCTGTACCTGTCTTTCTCCTGACATATTTTGTCTAACATCATCCTTTCTAGTTCCACCCATGTTACCACAGATAGCATGAGTTTGTCTTTTTGATTACTGAGTAATATTCCATCATGTGTGTGTGTGTGTGTGTGTGTGTGTATCATATTTTCATGATCCACTCATCTGTATGTTTATATTTTCAAAATATATTTTTGATGAATACATATATTGATCTATGCACTTTATACTTAGAAAAAATTAAACCATTTTTGAAAATTATCAACTACATTGTTTTGCTTATCAACCTAATGAAATTTTTGTCAAAATGTATAAGCAATTCAATAATTTTCATTATTTTTAATGCTTCATTCCACTTTCAACATTGTATTGTTTTGACAAATAAGAGAAATCTCTGCTCCTTGGGTTCCAAGATTTCTTACTACCCTTAAAAAGTTAGTTATTTAAACCACAATGCTACAGTTTCCTCATTTGTAATATGGGAATAAAAACAACACAAATTTCCTAAGGTTCTGAGGATTGAAAGAGTAACTAAATGGATTCTAGCTGCTATAATCATCACATCTTATAAAGTTGTATCTAGATAGTCTAATTTTCTAGCCTATTTATAATTATTGAAAAATGGCAAAGTACCAATTGGTATTGATGAAAGGGAATAAGATGTTAAGTAAGTAGGGAAATCTTAAAGATAAATAAAACACAGAAAATTCTCTTGTGATTTTTTTTTGGTAGATTAGTGTTTTTGAAAAATATCAGTGTTTTTATTAAATCATAGGCAAACAGGGATGCTATTTTTCTTCTGTGCCACTTGAATATTTTGATGTCAAATCAATCTGTGATTGTGACAGGTAATCTCTATCCAAATATTCTAAGAACTACTTTAAAGCATGAACAGAAAAATAACACATCAACTCACAAATGTTACTGCATGCTCTTTGTCTAAACGATCATTCCTTAAATAATAGGGATTTTTGTGTAACATCCACTATCTTGAAAATGGTCATAGTATTATGCAGGTTATGTTTCATCTTCAAACATTTAACAGTTACATTTAAATAATGTGGGCTACTGTTTAGAGATGAAACATTTTGAAAAACTATCCCTTATACTGAGTTTCTATTTCATTTTCTCTCCAAATATCATTTTTCTTTTAAATTAAATTAAAATTTGCTAGTTTTACTTTCCTTTTATATACTTAAGATTCCTAGATATTTTATATGAGTTCAACTTTTAATTAAGATGTTAACTAAATCTTTAAATAATTAGTGTTCAAAACAAAAGAATTATAAAAAAACAGAATTGTCACAGTTATATTTCATTTTATCTGTTCTTTGTAGAAACGTAAACACATTTTGATAATAGTTACAAAGTTTCATAGAGACAAGATTTATAATTTGTAAATCTAAGACTAGCATCTAAATCTAGACTGCCATGTCATATGTATGTATATACATATTTAATACCTTATTAGTGAATGAATTTGAGAAAAGCAACTTCTTATTTTCTAAATTTATATATTAATACGTTCTAAATAATGCATAGTTATACTAAAAACTGTTTTATCTAAAACTTGAATTGAACTGGGCTTTATCAGCCAACCTTAGTTTTTGTATTTGTATGTCTTGATATAAATAATTATTTGAATAATTTGGTTTTCAATATTAAAATCTTATTACGAGTATAATAACCTCACAGCATATACTTTGGTTCTCTATCCAATATTTGTTTAAAGAAAATGAAGGCAGGTGTAGGGGTAAGAATTGAGAAAGCCAGAATTTATTTATAAACCACAAAGTTGGTTCAGTTCTAATGTTAAAACAGTTGGAAAAATTCAGGTTAATAAACTCATAATTCTCCTTTATGGATAAAAAGTAGTTAAATACTTACATTGAGAAGTTAATAAGTAAAGCAAACCTCTGTAAGTTAATGCTGAATTGCATTTCTTCAGCGCTTGATAACAATCTTTTAGCGAAATAAAAGTGTGAATTATTTACATTTCTATTTATAATAATGTTAGAATAAATTAAAAATGAAAATGACTAGAGGGATGTCTTTGCTATACTTTCCCTATTCCCTCATAATTAAACTCTTATGTTACAAATTGATTAGTATAGAGTATGTTTATATAATAATAGATTTAATTGCTAACTGAAATTTAGCTGGATCTATGAAACATATTCAAACAGCTATCAAATGAGCATCTGATAGTTTTCATTTCAAATAAAGGTTAATTCAAGATTTACACATTTCACCAACATGATAATATGTTAATAAGCAAAATATGTTAACATATTTCACCAACTTGATAATAAGCAAAAACAGTTTTCAGAATTAAGAAGAGGATTTTTTTTTATCTGTTGCAGTTTGTGTCATTATCTACCTAAATAAGGAATTCAATGCTAAGCAAAATTTAAAACAAAACTTGATTGCAGTTTTATTTTGACTTTTTGTCTAAATATCACAATTCTATTTTTAGTAATATAATTTTATAAATTTTAAACATACTAAAATATGATGTGACATTTCTTTTTTTATTCTGATCACCATTTTCCCTTGTGCTCTTCCCTCCTGTTTTACCTTCTTCCTTCTTTTCCTTTGCTGGATGATTCATTTCTATAGTGAATTTACTAGCTTTTACTATTACTTGACCTCTTTTTTGAGTTATCTAAATTCCATCTATAAGTGAGACATCCAGTATGTTTCTTTTTCCTTCTGACTGATTTCAGCTAGCATAATGCCTTCCAATGTTGCTGCAAATGGCATGATTTTGTGGTTTTTTTGTGGTTGAATAATAGTCCATTGTTCCACAGCTTTTTGATTTATTCATCTGTTTTGATTATTTGGGTTGTTTCCATATCTTGGTTATTGTAAATAGCGTGCAATCAAGGTTGAGTGCAGGTTTCCTTTTGAATTATTGTTTTTTTATATCTTTTGGGTAGAGTCCCAGAAGTGGAATCACTGGATCAGATAGTAGCTCCATTTTCAGTTTTTTGGGATCCTTCACATAGCTTTCCACAGTAGCTGGACCAGTTCGCATTTCTACCAGCAGTGTAGAAGTGTTTCTTTTTCTCCACATCCTCAACAGCATTTGTTGTTGCCTGTTTTTTTGTTTATTTGTTTATTTTGTTTTATCTTTTAAATAGGGTCATTTTCACGTGTGTGAGGTGGCCTGTGTGAGGTGGCCTGTGTGAGGTGATATCTCATTGTGGTTTTGATTTGTATTTCCCTGATTATAAGTGATGTGAAGCTTTTTTTTCATATGCTTGTTGGCCATTTGTATTTCCTCTTCGGAAAAGTGTCCTCTATACTCTTCTGTCTATTTATCCACCATCATCAAAGGCAATCATTACAAATAAAATCTTCCTTGTCAGTTTAAATAAGTCCAGTGCATATCTTGTAATATTCCATTGTCTATCTTATTGTATATTCATGTGAAGAAACCTAAATCCAACTTATTTTCTCCTTAGAAATACCTTGAATTTTTGCGTAACTCTCCTAGCTATAGATTTTTGTAATTTTATCAAGATATGTCTTTTGAACTTTGACAGTTTAGTATTTTCTATGAAATAGTAAATAGAAAACAGTATATAAATTCAAATATTTTCTTTTAGAAAAGTTTTCTTAATATCTGGCTTAAATATTTGTTTGGTTTAGTTGTTTTGATTGCTATTATCATCTTCAGTCATACCTACATTTGATCTGTCTCCCATCCAGCACATATTCCCAAATTCTATTATATCATCATTTACATTTTATTTCCTACATTTGTTCCACTTAATGCTTTTTTTATTATCTCCAACTTTATACAACTTTTTATATACCTAAGTTTTGGTTTTATTTCTCCTTCCATTTCATTTTCCACCAGCTCATGCTAAAATTCCTATTTTCTTATCAAATTTACCCAAGTTTCTTGATTTTTTATTTAGTGGTCTTTCAAAGACAATTTCTTTTTATTTCAACAAATTTTATGTCAATTGTTCATCATGTCATCTATTCTATTTCACCATTTAATTCTAAAAATAATGCATTTATATAGAGATGTATTCAAAATTTAAATTTTTATAAATCAAGATCTTTGCTTAAAGCGTTAGAAACTCATCATGGTTAAAATAGCCAAAAAATGCAATGAATCAAAGGATGTTAGATAGCTAATGGGGAAACTGAAGAATAGGGCTTAGGAAATGGGCAGATATCAAAGGAAGCATTCTGAACAGAAATAGGCACTGTCCTACAAGAGAACTAATTTACTTAGCACATTGAAGCTAATCTTGCAACAAAAGCTAAAATCACTATTGTCTCTGTTGTCACTGGTTACCAGACTCTATCATCAACTGACAAAGTAAAATATAACCTATATTTTTATTCATATTCAATGCCTCAGGTAAAAGCATCCTTCGTTGATCACACTCAATCGCTAGACTCTAGGGTTTGTTTTTATTAGATTTCATAAGACTTCAACTTTGCGAGAATTTTTGATTATTTGAAGGTGCTTCAGATTCTGGGCAATCAAATAGCATTAGTATATGTACTCGGTAGGTTTTACTGAAATGTTTAAAGTATAATGTGAAATTTGAAACCACTAAAGGAAAAATATATAACTTAGAGAGTTAATCCAGCATACGGAAGGGAGAAAGTAATAACGGCAACAAGGCACCAGGATGTAGTAGACACATATGCCTCTTACTAATAGCATCAATTTTTTGTTGTTCTGATAATATAGCACACAGATTTTACCTTGATAGCAATCTCTTCCATTTCTATTCTGTGTAGTTCACACAACCCATTTGGTACTGTATCCAAGTCTGGACTTGATCAGTCAGGACATTCTATCTCATTGGTGACTGAGATTAGCTCAGAACAGGACATATTACTGTGCAAAGCAAAACAGATCATAACTGACAATATCAGGAACCTTTGGAACAGACTTGTCAGAGGACTTAATTTGTTTGTAATTGAATCTTCAAGCTTTAGGGAGTCATTTTGTCCTATAAGGGAAGGTGCTCATTTAGATTAAGGCCAATGAAAAGAATATAGGGACTGCGGTTTATATCTGACCATATTCACTACAGCGAATTGAAGTCCTGCCTGAAGTGGATAAAACTCATAAGAAAAAAAACCCTATTGACTTACTGAAATATAAAAGAAGTCTGGATTTCACAATGATCTTTTTTATTTAGTAAAGGAAATCTTAAAAACAAATTTTAAAGTTGAGGATTATTGGTGCTTTGATGGTGGACAAAGTGTGGTAATATATTTAAAGAAATATGAAATATATGCCCCAATCATATATAGTACTATAAACCTATATTACATCAACAAAAATAATAAAATTTTAAAAATTAAATTCAATAAAAATATCTTGGACAATTTAAAGACCCCAAATTTTGTATGACTGATAAATGTCAAAATGCTGGAATAAATTAATCAATGGAAAAAATGATAATATAGATGATTCATGAATTAATTGAATTACTTTAATATTTTCCTTCTGGCTCCCTTTACCCTTTCACCCATCCTTCACTCCCTGTCTTTGACAACCACCAATCTGTTCCCTGTATCATCAAGTTTGTTCTCTATTCTATGTTTAATTGAGAACACACAGTGCTTGTCTTTCTCAGATAATACCATACACTATAAGTTTTATTTGCTAGAGAATAGATCTTATTACAAAAAGGTCAACAAGTAGGTGATGGGTATATTAATATTAATTAACTCAATGGTGGGAATCCCCACAACAGAACTTGTATCAATCACTATTCTGTGTACTTTACTACAATTTTGTTTTACTATTCTATGTTAATAAAGGCTGAATAATAAAATAAAATGCATTGCTATATCCAGAAAAGAAAAGCAAAAAAAATCAAAATTTAATAAGTTTTGTAAACTTGATTATATAGAATTTGGAGACTTGTATATAATAGAAACTATCCAAGTAAAAAAAGAAGCAATATATTTGAATAGAGCAGCATTTGTTATATTAAAAAATTACTAACAGCTTTAATGTAAACATTTTCTAAAATAAATTTAAAAATTACTAATAATCCTATAAAATGGATAATTGATAGAAACAAAAAAATACAGAGGAAAAAATCACTAACAAACTTTAAACAATCAGCTCAACTTCTTTGCTGACCAAAGCAGTTTATAAAGAAATAATGATAAAATGTTTTTTTCCCTATAAAAGCATGAAAAACATGTTGAGTGACAATATCAAGTGTTGGTAAAAATGCAAGAGACAACATCTTTATGATTTGGACTATCTAAAATTAGTTCAGTTCTTTGGGAAGGCAATTTGGCAATAGTTATTGCAATTTAAAATATGCAAGCAAAATCCCATTAATCAACAACGCTCCAGTTGAGATTCTCTAATAAGTATCTTACTTCATGTGCACACACATACAGTCTTACTATAATATACATGCGATATGTTATAACATATGCAACATATATTATATACCCTTATTATACATATGTTTACTGAACATGCATATATTTACTGAACATATGTATATTTACTGAAACATTCCCTACAACAAAAATTTAAAAGGAAGACTATAAACGTCCATCAAAGGAGAGAGAACTAAATAAATTAGGAGACATCTTATAGGAGCTAGTTTGCAGGGGTAAAAAGACTATTTCTCTGTATTTATGGAGGAAAATTCTAATAAGAATTACTAAACATAAAAGTAATTTACAAAAACATGTATATGTACAGTATAAATCCATGTATGCATATTAAAAAACCTGTCAGTATATATGTGTATGTATGAGCACAAACTCATACAAGAAGAAAAACAGAATAAATGCCAAACTTTGACAGTATTTACCCTGGAAACATAGTAGTATGGAAGAAATCCTGATGCTTTTTAAACCTGTCTAGCTCAGCTTTACTACAATGAGTACTAGTGTAATTTAAAACATGCAGAATTAGCACTTATTCTGGAAAAGTGCTGGTAAAAATGAAAAACAACAGCGCCATTATAAAAACTTCTCTTTGGGGAACAATTATTTATAGAGAAGGAACCATAAATTATTCATTACTTATAGTAAAATATAATTGGCTTTATAAATTCTGTCACGTTACTTTATTTGTATTGAACAACTGATATTAAAACTGTGTCTGAAGACAACCTATGCTCAAACATTTACTTCAGTAGTTAGGTCAGGGTAGTTAGATCCTAAAAATTCCTATTCCTATCATTGTTCTTCAGCTTGCCCTTTCTTTCTGGCTACCTTGCCTTGGTTCAGACCCTTACAGCATACTAGCCTTATTTGAATGAAATCTTATATGATCTCTCTTCTTAAAGACTCTTCTATAGAAAATACTCTCTCATTGCTTTAGCATTGCCTTTTTACACCCAAAATTTACCTATTTTTAAAATTAGACATAAACCATGCCTTCAAAAATATTTAAATCCCTAAACATAATGTCTATGTTCCATATTGATTTGTTCCTTATTGACTTCTCTATCTTTTCTCTACAATCTGCACAGAGAGAAGTGTAGTTGGAACTAAAGATGTAAATGGAGTTAAATCAACTGGGGCTTTTCATTTTCACAGTCCAGCTGTATTTGAACGGGATGGGAGCTGAGGATGGAGAATAGTGTTTACCTTACTGTCATTTCTCCTTTCAAAACCATGCCTCTTGTTTTCAAAGACAATTTCAGGGCAGTAAAATGGAAGAGTGTATGAAGATACGGAGAAGTTCAAGGAAAACAGCTAACTCAATTGGTCTCAAGTTTGCATGCCTTTTGTATTTTTGCTCTTGGGAATGCTCTTTTGGGAATGCTATTTCCAGATCCACACCTACTCTGTTTTTCAAATTTGTTTTTTAAAAATCAATCTCTTTAATTGTTAATGTTAAATCCAGCACTCCAATAAAAATTAGAATTCCATGTCTTGGTTAATTTTTTCTATTGTGTCACAATTGGAAATAAAGCTACCCTATTAAAGCTCCAGATAGACATGCAGCTACCAAAGGAAAAACCTGGACTTTATGAACTGGGGATTATGAAACAAGATAAACATGAAATATTATCAGTGACTGCAAAATTAAAATAATCATCTTTCACATGCTACAATTCTAAATTTACACATAAATTTGCAAATTGTTAAAGACAAGGGAGGATTACTAAGGATTCCATTTAAAGTCCTCACAGATATGATATATTTTATAAAATATTCGATAGAAGAAAAAATACTTCTCAAAGATGTTCTCTAGAAAGCTTGAATATTTATATAGTTCCTGGCCTGACTGTGTTGCTATTCTTGTGGGTCTCCCTCTTGCTGATGATGCATGTACACTTAGCACATTGGCAGGTTTCCCCCTTGTTTTTAAGGGGAGGACCCAGCATCAAAAATAAACTGATTTTATACTTAAATACTGAAGTAGTAGTTCTGGGAATAGTTCAGAGTCTCTTAAGCTTTTTGATTTTCCTTTATGCTATTTGCTAAGAATATTATTAAAACCCTGCCAAAACCTTTTGGTAAGAAGCTAATTAACAATGGATGAGAATAGCCACATGAGATATTGTTATATAAGCAAATAAAACAATGCCAAACTGGATTGTTTATTATATAACATATGTCTCAATTAAAATTTCATGTGATACAGTGCATGCATATTTTCTAGAATAAATAGCAATATTCTCCAGAAGTTGGAGCCCTTATATAGCATACTAGTAAACCATAATATAGCAAATCAATAAAATAATCAGGCCAAAGAGTTTCAGAGGACAAAGTAATAACCTTAAATATGAATGCATTTTCATTTATAAATATAGTTGAAATCAATTTGTATAATCACCTTATAATTACATCCTGTTATTTATTTAGATGTCATAAATAGATCTTATTGACACGACAATATACAGATTTAATTTGGTTCATATTTGATATCATATTTAGTGAGATAATGTCAAATATAAACATGATAGCCATAACTTGTTTAAGCTACGGAAGTTTCTGCAATAGAAACTGCTTATAAAATTTTGAGCTCCCTGGGTCCACCTTTTCATCACTGATTTTCCAACAGCATCCATTCAATTATTTTTTCCTTATTTGAGATATAATTCCAAATCATTGCCTTTTACCTTTTTAGTGTTGTCAGTATCTCCACAATGTTGTGCCACCATAATCACTATACCCCATCACCATAGTGGTGATACATAGTTTATACTAAATATTAACTTGTCAGATAGACAGCTTTATGACTATACTTCCACTCTCATAACTGAACATAAGAAAGCTGTATCAAATATAAATAAAACTATTTTTCATATTGAGTAATTTCTTTCATAGGATATGTGTAGTATAGTATTATAGCTGTCTATCTGACAAATAAACATGTCGACATTAAATAGTTAAGAAAAACTCATCACTAGCCATAATCATCTCATCTCATCTTTCCTCTGTCCAGGCAAGCAAGACAACTCAATATCATTTGGATCAATAAAATTTTTGTGATCTGATCATCAAAATCCTTACCTAAAATAAAGGAGAGACCAAAGAGATTGGTAGAAGAGAGAGAATCTTGTTACTCTTCTTAGTTTTGTTCTCTGTGATGAATCATCTCTTCCCTTCAGGTATTCATATTAACGACTATAAATTTGGGACTCTAATTCTTTTCTTTTTCAGGTTTAATTAGATGCTTTGAAATTTACTCCTTTATTTTCTAGCATTACTTTATTTTATTAGTATGAAAACATCTCCATGAATATTCAGTCATGAACATCAACTTCTCAATTTAGACAGTTAGCTTTTTTTTATTTATATATAAATTTCACATCAATCTAATTCTTGATGTATACCTATAGCTGCTTTTGAAATGTGGAGTTATTATAGTATTTAAGAACAAATACATAATCCCCCACCCTACGTTTTGATTTCATTATTATTAAATGTAAACCCCATTTCTCCATTCTCTGTCTGTCTGTCTGTCTGTCTGTCTGTCTGTCTGTCTCTCTCTCTCTCTCTCTCTATCTATCTATCTATCTATCTATCTATCTATCTATCTATCTATCTATCTATCTATCTATCTATCTATCTATCTATCTATCTATCATCTATCTATCTCTCTTTTTCTCTCACATGTGCGTGTGCGTGCATGCACCCCCCCAACACACACTTCTTCCAAATACCTGGTGCAATGGCAGGAATTTAATTCCTTGATTTTGGCAACGTAAAGAATCATGGGTAGCATTCATGCATAAGAATTATTTTTAGAACATCTATCATTATCATCATCAGCACAGAAAACAGAACTTTCGCTGTAAAGCCCAGTGCTTTACAGGAAAAAAAGGAATGCTGTTTTACTTGGAGACCAGAGCCAGAGCAAATCACTTTACTAGTTAACATGGAAATGTCAATTTCTACCTTAGAATTATCTTTTCTCTCTGGTAATCAGAATCACATTTTGCCTAAGGAAATTAATTCTGAAATTAGAACTGGTCATTTGTATTGCTTCTTATTACATTTATAAAAAAAGATAATTACAGAATTTCTGAATTAAAAACCATTCTTGACTTTCAAAAGCAATTCTTCCCAAGATGAGCTAATACTTTCAGTTCAATGCCAGTAATTTTTCAATAAAATAATCACAGTAAAAATGGTTACAAAAATGTTGTTTCTCCTATTTTGTGGAGATTTCATAAATATCCTTACATATATTGATTATTGATAATTTTAAAATATATCTTAATAGAAATTCAGCCAATGGATTTCTTTTAAACAAAACCTAACTAGGGACCATTAAAATGTCAGCAATCAAAACATAGGAAAGCTGATATTTAATGATGACAAAGTCCATTTATAGAACACATTTCCATGAGATCAAAGCAGATAAATAAAATACAACTATCTGTTTAACACAGAGTTTGGAATTGGCACGTAGACTCTAGCCATTCGAGACAGGGTTAAGGAGGAGTTATCAAAACCAGTGTCATAACCATAAAAAGTTTATTTATAACATTACTATTATATTTTGGGGTTTTCATTTTGTTTGTATTCCATCCTTGGTTATAAAACATATATATATACATACTTTTTTTAGTACACTAAAATATTCTCTTGCACTGATTTAAAGCTAAATATATAGCTTTAAAATATTAATTGCATTATTAATCAGTGTAGCATATTCCTCAGAGATTTTCTTTTTTTTATTCTTAGTTCATGTCAATTCATGTTTAATAAATGCTTTCACTTATTAAAAATGGGAAATAATAGTGACATGCAGAGGCATACAAAACTAAGGTTCACTTTTGCTTTTTTTTCAGTTTTTGAGATTACACTCTTTGACAACAAATATACTCTCTTGACACTTTATGATATTGACAAAACACCATTGTGTGTAAAACAAAATAGAAAAATGTTTAGCAACACAAAATGAAAGTTCTTGTTTTGACAGAAAGACTTAAATGCTTCTAGTACCTTTAAAAGTTAATAATCAGAAAGAAGCTAGTTTATCCTTGTATATTAAGTACAAAAGATCATTCTGGAAAGCACTTTGGAGATAGACATTAAGATCTTTAACATATACACATATTTTTGTCATTCCTGAGACATTCTGGATAAAGTAATATTAAATTTTAAAAAAACTGTTTATAAAAGGAGTTTTTTATTATTATTCATAATAGTGAAAAATGGAAACCAACTGAACTGTCCAATCAGAATAGTGGTAAAATAGGTCATGCTGTATGAGCATCATGGAATAGAATAGTTATTAAATTATGTTAATGAGCATTTTCAATATGCAAGATATGTAAGCCATAATAAGAAGAAATTGTATACTTGTTATGATGACAGCATTATAAAAATACAGGTTTATTTAATAGAGACTATTTAAAGGAACATAGGTTATTTTATATATGTTATATAATAGAATATTTTTCTTGAATTTTTAAAAAAAATGTTTATTGATTGTAAATTATCATATAATAGCATTTATAATATAAATGTTTTTAGTTCTTTAATTAAATGTCTAAATAATGATAAACGTACAGGTTATCAAATAACCACATGATCTCTTGGACTCAAGCATAGTCTTTCAACAGAGCTCAGGTAATCATAAAATTTGGAAGTGGGGAGAGAGAGCGTTAAAAAATTTTAAAACAATGTAAGTAACTAATCTTCCAAAAGGAGAGGGAGGAGACAAGCACAAAGAGGGAAGAGGACCCAAGGTACTAAGAAGACAACTATAGATGGTTTGATGTGGTAATAAACAACTGATGAGGTAAACCTGTCCTACTGAATAATATGCAGGATTGTAAACCAGCATTGCCTCTAGATAAACAAACAATGAAATAAACAAACAAACAAGCAAACAGATAACTAAATAATTTTTTAAAAAAGAGATAGTAGACTTTCTAAAATCCTTGATGCTTTTTAAATAGCTATTACACATAAGGGCCATGGGTTGGCAGTATAGATGGACTAGCTTTATGATTCCATGTGGACTTAAAAAATAAACACCTTTGAAATATAAGACTTTGTAGTCATTATTATTATATATAATATATATATAAGACTTTATATAAATATAAGACTTTGCAGTCATCTTTGTAATATATCTTGTAATGTATCTTTGTAATATTTATAGTTTCTGTATCTTTAATATTGCTTTGTACCCTATCTTTTGGTAAATTCATTTTCTTTTGAAAATTTAATTAGTCCCTTAAGAAAGATGAAACTGTCAGCAGAAAAATCATGAGACCCAAAAGGGAGTGGTTTACTTTTCCTAGAATTATTTATTTTTCCTACTCTGGGGTCAATCTGAAATAGGACAAACTCAAAAATAAAGAAAATGGCTCAGTTAATGAGTTCTCACCCATATGTTTAGGAATGCAGGACACACAGAAAAAAATTAAAAGTATTTATTTACATAGGAAAGGGAAAGCTGAGAGACTTTATAGGCCAGTCTATAGCTAGCTGCAGTCTGTCTTACCTGAAGGTGGTGGCAACTAAGCAGAGACCAGGCTGCACTCCAAAGTCAGCAATGAAAGAAAGATGGGTCATGCATGTGTTCAGTTTTGTGAATCCAACATGGCCCCTCAGCTCCTTTCCTAGTTCTCAGTAAACCACCAACCTCCTGGTTTAGGAATGTTTATGGCCTGGTGGGAATTGTAGTTCTAGACTCTGATCTAGATGGTGATGTGTGGATGGGAGTGGTGTCTTGAAATAACTCAGAAGTGGAGTCCCAAAATCCCCACCTTTGAATTTGCTCCCTCCTTTTCCTCTAACAAAAACCATCAGAAGTCAATCACCTTGGTCTTAGAACTAGAGGTCAATGATGAGGTTTCTACTATCATTATTTAAAGAAGTTTTGAACTGAGAAAAGTTCAGAGCCTAAATGCTAAGAGAAGCTTTCATGACCACCTAAACTCTTACACCTCTCTAGTTGAAGGGATCCACATGTTCTAAGTCTCGCCCTTTTCCTAACTAGAGAAGCAATCAGGATTCTCCTTTTCATGACTTAGAAGAATGTAATCTGAGAGGGTCAGTTCTCCTTTTATCAGTAACGATGATCTCTCTCATCTTTACTCTACTCTTCCTTCTCTGTCATGTGAAGTCTCCCCTTCTCTGTGACTCCAGATTCTAAAATACAGGATAAATATTGCTTACTGTAAAAAATACAATGAAAGTAATACAACAATGTGCGAAATACTAAGGAATTCTATATTCTCACAATCTAAATATATGCTTTGCATGGTATAGTAATTTTATATGATGAAGTACATATGCATGAACATGTATATGATGCATCTTATGAAATTTATTTATAAATATTAACAGTATTAAAACACACACTATCTTCTTTAAAACTCTGATATTAAATGTTTCATTTTTTTGTCTTCTTTGTCAAAGCATATAATCTTCATCTTTCTTAAAATTTATATTTTATCCTATTATGAGAGTAAAGTAAAATTAGTCTTCAAAGTTTTCTATTATTATTTCTATTATTTGTAAATTAGTGTTTTTTGTCTGTTATAAACAATCTTGCAGTTAATATCCTGGCATATATGTCTTTCTCTGATTACATTTTCAAAAGAAAAACAATAAATATAATTGAGAAGTGGTCATTATTGGTTTAGATGTGTGTTATCAAATAAAGAATAGACAATACATCAAATGACAGTGGAGGCAGGGCAATGCAAATTACTTTTTCTTTAGAATTGTCTTTACAGATATTAGATTATAATTGTTCAATCAGGAAACTAAAACAAACAAACAAAAAACAAAAAAAAACTTTGTGATAATTAATCAAGAGAATACTGGTATGATTTTAATGACAACTTTCATTAAAATTTTATGATATGTGGTCAGTGAACTAAACCATCTTACATAATTCCTGCACAAAACCCTGTTGGTTAGATAAGATATTATTATTTCCACATTGTAAATGAAGATAATAACTTTAATTAATTTGATCCAGGTCACATAGTGGAAGCAATTCTTAGAGTAAGAATTCAGTTTCATTATATGTAATCCCACTATCTAGCATAGTAATATAAGTAGACAGATCACTAAATAGAAGTATTTCTTGCTACCCGTTACTATCACCATTTACTGACTTGGACTCTTGATGAAAATATGTCTACCCACACTGAGTGCTTTCAAAATGCATTTGGAGTTCACTCAAATGTGATTTTGCACTTGAAAATGTGGATAGATTTATCACATAAGGATACGTTAAAAATCAATATTATATGATATTACTAATTCGGAGACTTATAGAAATGAATTTGTCCTGGAGCATGAGTAGTATCTCTGCTCTGTTTTTGTCTCTGTCTCTGTCTCTCTCTCTCTAAATCCACATATATCTGTATATATTTATCTATTTTTAGTTATTGTTTATTAATTTCCATGATTGACTATTGTTTGATGCTTTTGCTATAGTGATAAATATGGTGCCACTTTAAGATTCAATATTTTTGGAGTTATAGAATAGGGGTCAACATCAAAAGAACTGATAAGAGCAAAGTCAGCATGATCATCTTTCTTCTTTGGCTCATTTCCTTAGTGAAAGCACAGAAAGCAAGCCCTTTAAAGGGTGAGAAGTAAAAACATTGACAAGAGGAAACTATCCATGAACTTTCTTCTTATCCATCACATTTTATCTGTTGACTATATGTCTATCCACTGTAGAATCAGGAAGTTGCAGTTTGAGAAGATGAGTGCTTTAAAAACGCATTGGGGGTTCACTCAACTTTGATTTTGCACTTGAAAATGCAGAATTATTAGATAAGAACAAATTAATATCACAGCTATAGTTGCCCCAAAATGATCAGTTAGGCTATTCTCATTATGCCCAAAACAGGCCTCTTCCAGTGTCATCTTCATATGAACTGGAAGTTAATGGAGACCTTGTGAGCCTGGAGAAATATTTTGCTATTAATTAAAGAATGAAGATTATTTTATAAACAGTTAAAACCCTAGGAGTTTTTTTGTTCTTTACTCTTTTCTTAATTGAAGAAACAATCACTACTCCCCCTTTTATCCCCTAGAAGACTATAGTTGAGGTGGGTATCACTCAGGTATATTTATCAGTGAACATCCTCTCTGAGAATCTCATTTTCTATTCTCAGAGTAAGGAGGTCATACCCTCCTGTCTGTTTTGTGAAGTCTCCCTTCTCTCTGTCCTTGATACACCGGTCTCTTAATGTTTTAATCACAGAGTATATATCCTTGTTCCACCCCATTGTTCTTTAGATTTAACAACATGCAAGTTCTCCAGACATAGTTTATTAGCTAGATTTTTCATTTGCTAATCCATCAGGTGCTGCTTTGGTTACTCATCCAGCTTCAGAAAAACCCAGAGAAGTGGGGGATTTTCCCTCACACCCTAACACTGCTAAATATGAACAGTAACTTCCAACATCTGGTTGAGTATATTTTACACTTTTATATTCTGTCTGAAAGAGATTGTTGACTATGACTCCTTAGTTTTTAGTTTTCTTTGGTCTAAGATGTGAGCTTTTCCAATCCACACAGACCTTCTCTGAGTCACTGTGGCAGCGACACTTGCCATTGCTTTTGTCATGCTTACCCAGTCCTCTTCAAGGTGCTTAAGAGTGTTTGGTAAGAGTAAACAAAGGGCGATGGCAAAGAAAAGATATAAGGAGAAAGGAAAGAGGAGAAGGTAGAGGAGAAAGAAAATTTGTGTTGAGCATTCTTGCAAATATCTAAGTTGAATTACTTTTCAAATGGAGATTTATCACTAGGAGTGGAACTGTCTTTAGTATGTCCAAAGGAAAGGTTTGATTTTATTATGTTTGGTTAACATGAGTTATTCTGGAAAGAATTATAAATACTTTATGAATACTACTGATTATTTGAAATATTTCTTTTTGTAGATTTATAAAAGTAAATATTTAAATTGTGGAGGTTGAGTCTACAGATTCCAATTATTCTTTATTTCTGTTTAAGTAAAATTATACCCTTACAGATCTCTGTTATAACTGTCTGAGTACTCTTTCACCCCCTTCATTATACTAGAGCAGGGAACTCATTTTCCATTGTCTTTAGTTCTCTTCCCACTGCAGGAACTTGACTAGAGTTGTAACAGGGGCATGAACAAGGTTAGGAGATACTTAAAGAATCTCACAATAGCAGGCACTCTGGGACATACCAGGCAATCTGTCACAAGATAATGCCTTACTTAAGAACATATGGACTTGACAAGAGTGTCATTAAGAGAATGTGGTATGGAGCATAGGGCATTTCAGTTCCCAAGAAAAATTATGTGATCTATGATGAGGCAACAAAATAAATATATAATAATCTTGGTTTATAGCTCTTCACTGATAGCTACTAAGTATCTGTTACTAATGCAAATGAGAGGTGAGAATTTATAAATCTGTGTCAGCATTGGCAGTTGTTTTGGATGTAAAAATGAAGAATTATGACAGTCCTGCTCATAGAGCATAATTTTATTTGAGTTACTTAAATATAGAAAGCATTAATAGCTTTGGTTATATTATTGAAATGATTTTTTAAAAAATAAAGCAAGGGACAAAATAAGTTCACTGTAAAATGGTTCAGAAACATGGAACGCTAGTTTTTGATAAATATTTAATTTTGTATTGAGAAGAAATTTTTAAAAATTACTGAAAATTTTTTTTAATTCATTCTTACTTTTAGAATTCTGAGATTCACCCTTCACTAACTTTGAAAAAACTTACTAGGTAATTTGGGGTATGCCTATTGAAATGACCAAAATCTAGAACACTGACAACACCTAGTGTTCTCTAAAAAGTGCAGCAATAAGAACTCATTGCTGCTTGAAATGTAAAATGAATGACTATTATCCAAAGAACAAGAAACTTTTTTTAATAGAAATGTAGAGACAATTGAACCCATATCAACTTTTGGTGGGAATCTACATTGGGGCAACTGCTATGGAAAGATTATAGAAAATTTTTAAGAATTTAGATATAGAAACTCCATACAATTATGTTGTCCCATTTCTGTTTATTCTTTAAAAATATATAAATTCAAGGATACACACACACTTTTATTGCACTATTATTTACAATACCATGACCTGAAAATAGTCTAAGAACTCATTAGAAGATGAAAGAACAAACAAAATATGGTATGTACACATAGTGGAATATTACATGACTATGAAAAAGAAACTTTCCATTTGCAAAAAGGATGAACTTATGGTGAAGAAATAAGCTGGAAAAAAAAGACTATAATGATTTCACTGATTTGAAGTGTATAACATAAATAAATAAGTTTATGAAGAAAATAAAAATAAATTTTTGGAACATAAAACAAACTAGAGGTTACCAGAAGGATATGAGGAAAATGGACGGGCATATTGGAGCAAAGGAGAGAATGGTACAGGTGAAGAATTGGACTTTTAGAGATGAATTGCATATATTATAAACAAATGTTGACTCATAGAGATATGTACACCTGAAATTTACATGTTATAATACAATGTTATTTTAACTAAAAATAATTTAATAATCCATGTATGGTTTTGTGTGGATATGGAGTTTACCTCAGGTAAAAACCAAGAGTATGGTAATAGAATCACACGGTAAGAGCATATTCAGTTTTATGAGGCCCTCCAAACTGTCTTCTATGGTTTCCACAGATTTAAATATATTTTCAACACACTATCAAACTATCCCAAACTAAAAGACATTGTTTAAAAAAATAGAAGATGTAAAGAGATGAAAAAGTATGCTGTGTTCATGAGGAGGAAGAGTTAATATTGTTAAAATGGTTGTATTACCTGGGGCAATAAGAAAATTCCATGTAATATCTATCAAAGTCCTAATGACATTAGTCCCAGAAATAAAACAAATATGAATTTTATTTGGAAAACAAAATTTCCTTTGTAGAATAAACATGTGTTATATATAAAAGAACCAAAATAGAGGCATCATATTCACCAATGTCAAACTAAACTAAACTAAGGCAATAATATTGGAATAACTACAGCTTGGAGTTGGATAAAATAAAAATACACAGATTGATTGAATATTATTGACCGTCTACACACTTATATACAATTTAATCAATTAATTAATAGTTTTTGTTTTTTGAGACTAGGTCTAGCTATTTTTGCCTGTGTAACTGCAGGCTCACATTGCCCAGGGTACCACAGACTCAAGCAATCCCCAGCCTCAACTTTCTAGGTACTGGGATTACAGGCATGTGCCACCACACCCAGCTATTTTTTGGGGGGGACTAGGTCTTGTTACATACCCCTGACGGGACTCAGACTGTGATCCCTGGCCCTGGCTGTGGCTTCCTAGGCTGCTACCTACAGGCATGCACCACCATGCCTGACAACAATTAATCTATGACAAAAGAGTCAAGAGTTTAAGTAGAACAAGGAAAATTTTTTCAAAAAAAAAAAAAAGGTCCTGAGAAAACTGTACCATGATATGCAAAAGAACACAACTATATCACTAATACTACATACCAAAATAACTAAAAATAGATTAAAGATTTGTATGTAAGATGTGAAACCATTAAATACCTGGAGGAAAAAATAAGTGATGAAGTCCATGACATTAGCTTAGAGGGATTAAGTTTAGTCCTTTAGTTTTCAGACTCTTCTCCAAAGTAAAGGGGAAAAAAAAAGTAAACATATTCAAATGGGGATTCCTCAAACTAAGAAGTCTCTACACAGCAAAAGAAGCCTGATCAAAACTAAGTTGTCCAACTGCATGGGAGAGGATAAATGCAGATGGATATTTACAGCAGTTTTATTTATAATTGACAAAACATGGAAGCAATCTATAGTCTTTCAGGAACTGAATGGGAAAATATATTTTGGAGCATCCAGACAATGAAATATTATTCAATGCTAAATATAAGTTAGCTACAAAACCATGAAAAAACATGGAAGAAATTTTAGCTAATGTTAATAAATGCAAGGAAGCCAAGCTGAAAAGGCAATATATCTTGGAATTGCAATTACACAAAATTCTGGAAATGCCAAGACTATGGTGATACTGAAAAGATAAGTGAGTTCTAGGAGTTGGGTAAGAAAGGGAGGTAGGTAGGATTAATAGATGAAACACAGATAATATTTTGGGCAGTGAAATAATTTATTCGACATAAAATGGTTAATATAGATCATAAATTTATACAAGCCATAAAATGCACAAAAACAGGCATGAAGTCTTAAAGTAAATTATGTACTTTGAGTATTTATACAGGGTTCATATTTGGTAATAATGCTACTCAATTCTAATTAGTGCTAGTAATCAAGAAATATGCCTGCATACATTGAGCCATAGGGTATATAGAAAATCTCTGTAGCGCTGTTATTTTGCTGTGTACTTTAAACTGCTCTACAAAAATAAAATATTTTTAAAAAATGGGTCTAAACTTGACTTTGATACAAAAGTGGTCTTCCTTTTACCAAGCATACTATGTTCTTCAACTACCCCACCATTTGGGGTTGGAAGTCTAAGAAGAAACAGGAATAATGAGAAAAACCCTTAGATTATCTGAAACGTGGAGTGACTTATATTGTAAGTAGTTTACTCTTACCTCATGTCCTCACAATCTATTTTAATTATTTCTGCATTTCCCTTTTTATTTTCTGAAATACAGACACAGTCTTTAGAAATATGTAAGGAAGCAGAACCACCACCCTTTAAAAGAACCATTCACCAACAATTATAATACAACAGACACCACAGTGAAGCTTTCAAAATGCGATTGTGGAAGATAAAATGAACTTCTGCAAAATAAATGGAAGAAAATATGTGAAATGATTGGAAAAAGCAGATAACCTCAGGTATTTTATAAGAAAGTAAACATATTACTCTGTGAGTAACACAAAGAACTTGACTTCTTTTAACAGGTTGGACATTTGGATATTCAGCCTGCTGGCTGAGGTCTCCAAATCTTACGACATTCTAGAGAGAATAAAGCAGAAGATCCCAAGAGGGTACTCTTACAATTGGGGCTGGGGGGTTGAGGAGACAGCTGGGAAAATGAAAGAAAAATGAGAAAAGATAGACTGGTGTTTATTTCCATGAAAATTTAGAACCCAGGAGGTCAATCCTTAAGAACATGGATTTTTTTTCCACAACAACTTTTACTAATGAGGCAAGTTCTGTTAAAGGCTATTGACTAGTTTATCCTCTTAAATCCTGTGATTAAGTCTGGAAAAACAGCCTTATGTTCACTAGTAGATTCTCTGACTAAATTTGGACTTTTTCAACTTTAATATATTTCCCCCCATTATTGGTGTCATAAATATTATAAGTTGAAGGTGAAATGGTTGTTTGTTATTAAATACATTGAAGACTACTACATGGATGACTTAAAAGTGGCTAAAAACTTTTTAGTTTAACAGTGACTGGTATTTGACTCACCTTCAAGGAATAGAAATTTTACTTTACAGATAATATTTTTTATTTAGAAAATCACCTTCTTGAGTATGAAAAGATCATGGATTAGGACACTATTGCAGAAAGGGGCAAAAAAAAAACCCCCAAAAAAAAACACCTCACTCTTCAAAGGCAGAAAATACTCCTTGGATCAAAGGGTTGGAGAAGACAGAAATTGGAAAGGGGACAACTGGTTGGAGGGTCTAAAATATTCGTTTTCTACCTGGGTGAACATTAGAATTAAGGGAATTAAAAATAAAACCTTCATTTTGTGGTTCTATTCCCCAAAGATTGTAATTTACCTCATCTGGGTGGAGCCTAGGTAACAATAGTTTTACAAAGGCTATATTGGAATTTTATAGTTTTACAAAGCCTTTCTAGCAGTTCTCACGCTCAGTCAGGGAAAGATAATTAGGGGGA
Source organism: Uropsilus gracilis (assembly GCA_004024945.1). NCBI lineage: Eukaryota > Metazoa > Chordata > Mammalia > Eulipotyphla > Talpidae > Uropsilus > Uropsilus gracilis. The sequence continues at coordinate 168,849 of PVHY01000687.1, forward strand.
CTGTCCATGGTGTTGATCATGGAGAAAGGTGGACAGGAAGGAGTTACAAAGAATGTAAGAGCAAAACTTTAAATTAAGAGCTGAATTGTAATTAGTCTTAAACTATTTGTTATTCTAGCTGTTCTATCCAACCCCCAGGCTAATATTCTGTCTTGGGAGAACATGTAACTCTCTTGTATTGTTGGGGCTTGAGGGGCTGTATGTGAGGGTCCAGTCCTGGCTAGAAGTGGGACCAAAAGAGAGTAGCAACTGACCAGTTGAAGAGTTCTGCATAGCTCACTTAAGAAAAAATTATAATCAGAAAAACGTAAGCTTTTCAATACTCCTCAGAAATCTTGTGAGACTCTGGGGTTTCCTCTATATGTATCATGGGGTCTTTAGATCATTCTTTGGAAATTATTATATCATGGGCAGGAGAAATTGGACTAAATTCTTGATCAGATTAAGTCAATTTGAGTTTAATACATGTTTTCATTATTAATCCAGATCTCAGTCCTTTTAATAGCTGTGTGATTTGAGCAAGTCAGTTCTCATTCTTCTCATGTCTAACATAGATACAGTGCAAATTTTAAAGTCTAGACATAATGTTTGTAGGACAAATATGTTTCTGAAATTAAAATCTGGGTCAGCAGTTTTTCTTTTAGAAATGTATCTTGAATACAAGCATACAGGCAAACAAAGGCATATATACAATAAAATTGTGATGCATGTATTTGATAGTGATGAATTAAAAATATTTTAAATATTCAATATTATTAGATGTGTCAAACAAATTGTAAGTCTGCCATAAAGAGAAATGCTTCAAGTTAGAGTGACAATGCTTACCTGTATTCACTGACAAATCTTCCATATTGCTCTCCATATAGCCCTTACATGAAGTAGTCTAGTCACTTTGTGTAGCATATATGCATATGTATGTACATAAAAATGTCTTGAAGGATATATATATATATGAAAGTTTAATTGGATATGTACAAAATGGAAGTCATTTTGTCAATTTTATATTATGTTCCTTTTAAAAATTTAATCGGTCTTAAAAATTTGATGGGTTTTTAAGGCAGCGGAGCAACAACCTTGTAGTAAAAATCATTCACAAACAATTGTAACAGGACAGATTCAGCAGTGTACTTTTAGACATTTGATTGTGGGAAATGTGAGATATCTTTGGGTAATGAATCTTGAAGGACTATGCTATTACTTCTTTTTTCTATATTATTTTTAAATGAACCTTTCTATATTACTTTTATTAGAAAATGATAAAATTATTTTTATTTTAAAAAAGATTCATTCATATAAATCTTCTCAATGTTTAGAGTTAACTAATAAAGATGAGATAATTTGCCTTTTTGTCAATACATACAGGTAATCATGGTAACTCAGTCATGTATACAAGTTTCTTTTTTTGAACTTATAAAACTTTATAATGTGAAAATTTTAAATAGATACTACTACATGAATAATACAAAAATATATATTTACATCTCCCTTTGTTTAAAAAAACCACAGAAGGATTCTATTTTCACTTTTGAAAGTTTGATAGTTAAGATATTTTCCAAAACACCCTTACATTGTACCATAAAGAATATATTTTCATTAAGAATCATAACACCATTTTCCAAATGCATTGTCAATGCTAGTGTGATGGTCACAGTGCTCTCAGATCATTCAATAATTTACTACTGCACGTGTCTAACACCCTGCCAGGAGGGTTGTATGACCTTATTAGGTTTGAGCTCCACTCATTCAAGAACCAACTTGACAAAAGTCAGTGAACTTCTGTGCTTATCAGAGTGTTGCCATATATTTTGGGAAACACGTGGGGGAGAGAGTTGCAAGGCATAGTATCTATCTTTTTAAAACCTCCCTGTTTAACTTATTATTCGTGTGTATTTACTTTAATACTGAAGAAGGCACTCTTACAGCAAAGCATACCTGAAGTTAAAATTTTAACAGGTACAAATAGGTAAAACAGTTCAAATTTTTTCAAATTAGTAAAATTTTTAAAATGCTATAGCAAATTTTATCACATGAGGTCCCTACTTAATGCCATGAATAGGTTCTTAGAGACCACAACTTTAAGCAAAAATATATAGAATTAAAGCAGATCCTCAAATCATGAACATAGTTTCTTTCGACATGCTACGGAAGAATTGTTTTTTTTTTTTTTTTTTGGTCATGAGTTATTAAGGAAATGGCACTGAACAAAACCGTGTCCTTGGAGGCAGGGAGAGAGAGAGAAAGAGAGAGAGAGAGAGAGAGAGAGAGAGAGAGGGAGAGAGGGAGAGAGAATTGAGGTATCATTGCTATAACATTGCATATATTTTAGGTGTACAGCTTTGTATTACACATTTGTTTCTACTACATTATGTCCCCACCAAAAGTTTAGCTTCTCAACCACCACACAAGGATCAGGAAAAGAGAGTCATAGCATCACTTTTAATTATGTGTAAGGCTAAGATTGAAGAGGTGTTAACCTCAGAGAAAGGAACTGACTGTTCCTTATCTAAAAAGGCTTCTCTTCTGATGAAATGGAGACTTTATAATCAAAGTCCACTTTTTTCAAAATGACCTCTCTGGGTCTGAAGCCCACAGTCTGATTAATCTTGTATTCATCAAAACAGTAGGGAATCAGAAAAACACTCCATGCTCCATGTGGAATCTGTGTCTGAGATCACATGCCATTTGGGGGTTCAGAGAGCAGGTACACTCACTCCTCTGTGTGGGAGCATTTGCTCCAAAGTAGATAACACATTCATTTTGCATTTTAGAGATTCTTTTGCTTTGAATAACCAATTGAAAGCTGACTGGGAAAAGCTGAAAGGATATCCACTAAGGATCTTAAAGTCTAACTCCAAATAAAAATCATATATGAATCGGTCTTAAATATGGACTTTAAAAAAATGCTGATATACATCATATTTTAGTGAAATATCTTTGAATTATAATTCCCTGGGGCAGTTCCCAGAACTTAGTATTCTTCATCAAATATTCTGATGGTTGTACAGGTTTGAAAATAATTTCCTTGATTTGCCTAAGTGAATAAAAAGTAGATAAAAAGTAGAAAAATAGAAGAATAACAGGGAGGAGAGCAGGAGAATAATAAACAACATTATTAAAAATAATAGTGGGGAAAAGGGCGAGATATAAACTTTAGACAGAGGATATATAAAACTCACTGCAGCAAGTCACTGCCAACTGCGATTTGTACTGGTCTAGAAAAAAAGGAACCAGGAGAACACTGTTTTCTAATCTGCAGGGGCTGCAATTACTCTTGCATTGTTATTTGTATACTAAAAGTAAATTAATTGTAATAAAACACTGTCACTGAACACATGTCTCCTGCTTGGAAAATCAGTGCTTGAGCTTCACTCCTTTTATACTCCAGTAGGAGAGCTGAACCTTATCTTGGGGCAATGTTCTCTTCTGTTGACACTATCACTTAATTTTATCTCCATCATACTCAACTTTCTAAGCTTTTAATGAACTGTTCCCTAAAAATGTGTGCTTTTAATTGGGACATAAAATAGAAATAATAAAAATGTTTCAAATCCCTGTGTCTCAAACCATCTTATGTCACAGCGCCACCATGGGTGGGAGCTAAGTCATCATTTTGACTTCTAGAGAAAAAAAATATAGTTAGCAGTTCCACCTGAAAATACCGGGAAATGAATAAATGATATTTTTATGTGAAACACATAAGAAAAATCACACTTGGGTTAAATGTTAAAATAAGAAAAACACAAACTAAGCTAATTTGTGTTTCATATACGATTAGGTAACTCAAAAGATTAACTATATAAATGAAGTCTGAAAGTCAACCTTTGAAAGTTTTTTTTCTCGTACATCAAAACTCTATCTACCACTCTAGACTCTAGTGTTGTCATTATAAATAAATCTGAGTTTGTTTCTTTTTTTTTTTTTTTTTTTGAGACTAGGTCTTACTATTTTTGTCTGTGGAACCGCAGGCTCTCATTGTCCGGGGTACCACAGACTCAAGCAATCCCCAGCCTCAGCTTCCCAGATAGCTGGGATTACAGGTGCATGCCACCATGTCCAGCTATTTTTTTTTTTTTTTTGGAACTAGGTCTCACGACGTGCCCCAGGCGGTACTTGAACCGCAATCCCTAGCCCGGCCGCTTCATATGCTGAAGCTTACATGCATGAGCCACCATGCCGAGTCCTGGGCTTGTTTCTTCCTAAAAAGCAAGATTTTCTACCCTTGGAGGCTTGTAGTCTCCAGGATAAGACAGCCCTGTAGACTTTCTCTATTTGTAAAATGGGCAAAATAGAAGCATCTACTGTATGAAGACACGAAGACTTAGTATGTGTAAAGAAATCAGAACAAGATCTAACATATTGTAAACCCTGCACAGTGTTTATTACTGTTATAAAGATTCTAAGACTAAGATTCTCCCTTGACTTTTCCAGCTCCCTAAATATTTTGTCCCTCCATTTCTTCCCTTATCTTACATTGGTCATTTCACAACATAATATTTTATGTGGCATTAAACATTACATAATAATCAGTTGTGTGTCAATGGTGTTCCAATGATTAGTTGTGTCTCAATGTGTCCTGGAACATTCATGCCTAAAACCATCAAATTGAAATCCTTTTGTGGCCTTTGGTATGAAAGAAGAGCATAAGTAACCATGAGTATCAAAGGGAAGGGGGAAATGAATAGAAAGGGACACACAGAAAAGGTATCCCACTGAAAGATGAATCTGTAATGGAACTAGAGCATCATAGAGGGGAGAGAAGGAAGGATTTCCTATTCACATCAGCCAGTCAGTCCCAAAGCCCACGAGTGACAGATACTGCAGCTAAATGCCTCTCAGAAGTTGGAGGATTTTGTTTTGGGATTCTTTACCTGCATTTTTGCCTTCTTACCATTCTTTACCTGCATTTTTGCCTTACTATTTTCTACAGACTGATTAAAACTACCTTCTTGGATAATATTGCTTTACTATCTATAGGACCAAAAGATTTCTCTTTTCTTAAGCTGTTGCTCCATCATCTAGGCTCCCTCTTCATCCCCCTCCAACCCCCAACTCCACTATAATATTAATTTGCTAGTTCGTGGCATTAGAAACAGAGAATGCAACAGGTTTGTTTGTATTAAACTCTGGTCAGAATATTAAGGATTATGTTCCAAATATAATGAACATCATGTTTTCTGGTGACAACTGTTTCGTGCATGCCTGTATTGTTCTTTAAGAAAGTTATATTATTCTGATTGCTATTCTGCTTGCTTCTTTTTACCATTTCTTCATTTTTTCACTGACTTATGAAATTTATGTTAACTCTATCTTTATCTTATTTAATATCAGTCATCTTCTTAAGACACCATCCACCTTACTTAATGGCATCAGTTAAAAGAGAAATTTAAGTGATACACATATATCACAAGGATAGATACAAAGTAAAAGAGAGATAACAAATAATTTTAAGGGGAAGACAGGACCACAAAAAATATGATAAGCTGGACTTCTTTAAAATTTTAAAGTTGAGCTATGTGAAAGAAAATGTTAAGAGAATTAGATGACAAGCCATTGACTGGGATAAAATCTTTGTAAAAGATAAAATAAATGTGATAAAGCATTTGTTGTTCATAATACAAAGAACTCCTAAAACTTATCAATAAGAAAATGAACAACTGTATTAAAACATTAGCCACATGACAATGCAAATTGTTTCAGCCACTATGGGAAGCTGTGTGGAAGACCCTCAAACTACTGAAAATGGAACTACCATTCTATTCAGTGATTCCATTACTAAGAATCTACCTAAATGATACCAAAACACTAATTTGAAAGGACACCTGTTCTCACATATTTATAGCAGCACTATTTACAATAGCCAGGATTTGGAAACCACACAAATGTCCCAAGACTGATGAATGGATGAAAAAAATTGTGGTATATTTACACAATAGAATATTATTCAGAAATCAAAAAAGACAAATATGATGCATGTATGATAACATGGGTGGACCTAGAAGGAACCATGCTAGTGGAAATAATCCAGAAAATAAAAGACAAAAACCAATTGTCTCACTTATAGATAGGATATAAGGAAAACAAATAAAAGGACAAAAAAAGTCAAAACTAACAAGCTGGCAATAGAATTAAACAGGTGGGGAGAGAGAGGAAGGGAAAGGAAAATCAGGGAAGGGGCAAGCACAAAAGATTATGATGATGGTACACGGGTGATACGGTGGTGAGAAAATCCTGGGTAATACAGCAATGTAAATATATATATATATTTGAATGTAAATATATATATTTGAAATATATGTATATATAGTTAAAAAAAAACCCACATTAGCCAGAGATCTTAATAGTTCACTAAACACAACATGCAGATGGGAAGTAAACAAGAAAAGATATTCCATGTTATTATGTTGCTCTTTGAAGGATGGCATAGGGACAGAGTATTGTGGAAAAAGGAAATAGCTCATAAGGTAAACACCAGGGTAGCACAATCAAGGAACAAGAACAAGGCAATGGTTGGATGATGGAAGAGTGAGAGTGGATGTAGGGAGATGAATAAGGAGGAAATGGTAGGCAGCTGGAACAGAGTTGTGGTTGTTCAGACAGGATTGTACAGAACTGGCACATTTTAGAGAAAGAGTCAACATAGAAGTGTGGCAAGGTAAAGGAAGGTGTAGAATATTTTAAGGATATATTCTAAAATGTTGGTTTGGTCAAATTGAGTAAATGATGGTCCATTTATGGAGATGACAGATTAGGAATGGAACACTTTTTAACATGTTAAATTGAAGCTATCTCTTAGAAATGCAAGTGAAAATGTCAAGTTGGTGTTTGGCTATAAAAAAAAAAGAACAAGGTGGGGGAAATTCAGAGAGAAGAGGCCAGTGGCATTAACTTTGAGAGTTATTCAAATTCAAAGGAGTGGTAAAGTGTTCCTAGTCCACATTTCAAATTTACTAGCGTCTCTTAACTTTTATGAATAATGTTCAGTCCTTATTCCTTCTTCACCACCACCACCCCTCTTTTTTGTCTTTGCTGGTTTCGGGAAAAGTCAAAAGTTTATTTTTTTGACTTTTTTAATTTGACTATTTTTATTTACAAATAAGAAATATATGTGGGAAATATTTTCCAGGAGTAGCAAGGTACAAACATACTTTTTCTTAATGGAAGCAACACAATCTCTTGTTTTCCTACAGAAAAGGAAGTTTATTGAATAAATTCTTCTCTAGCTTGTTTATTTCAGCAGACAGTATATGTGGCAATATTTTCTGTATGGTGTTTCACTATATAGGGCACCATAATTTATCTAACTGGTCTATTGAAGAGCATTTGGCTTTCTCTTATTCTTTATTTTACCCCCCATTTCCTTCATTATTAGCCCTTTTTTTTTGCACCTTTCCTTTTTCTTTATGTATCATTACTATCCCATTTTTTTTAGTTTCATGTTAAAATAAATCCTTTGAACTGTTGATCCTGATGATTCTTTTTCCCACTTTGTTCTTGCTATATCTACTATCTTTTTTGTTGATTTCTATAATGAGTTGATTGCTGCCTCCTTCCTCAACTCTACAGCCCCTGTTGCCTTTGCTTGCTACATTCCTTTTGTCCTGTTGTTTTTCATCAATTCTGTATATATCCCTTCTGTAACCCTTCAAAACACTTTATCATGTGTGCACTGAGATTTTTGTAGTCTGTTCTTCTCTTTGCACAAGTTGTGGGCAGAAGTAGTCATTAACTTCTTACTGGGAATGTTTCCTCAAATTTCCCCAATTGGCATGTTTGTCTCCTTTACTGGGGCCACATGTTCCTGCCCTTCTCCTCTAGAAGTGCTGTAAGATAGGTGCCACTTCAGGCTGTTTCTACCAGGATTTCTCAGGTAAATTAGCATTTATGTTTTCACAGTTATACTTTACTAGTAGATTCAAGGAAATCCCTGCTTTCCTTTTCTGTATTGCTTAGTTTGCAATTAATTTCTCATGTTGGAAGTCCTGCTTAGAGATTTAAATAGGACATGCTTAGTATCACTTCTTTCTCACTGCATCCTACACAACACAACTCTATAAATTCCCATGCGGATGTCTAGCCAGTCCACAAACTGAGAGTCTATAAAATTAATCACTAACCCCCAGGATGGAATCATTATTTTCAAAGTAAAGCACTCTGATATTTGGATGTGTTTAAGACATTTAGTGGCTTTCTTGGATTTGGATTACATTTGTCAAATAATACTCTTACCTGAACTACTGCTACCTTATTCAAGGAATTTTTTTAAAAATGTTTTTATCTTAAGGTATTTTTATAGGAAAAAAGAATAAAAATTCATTTTTCTCTATGGAATTTTGCTGGTCTTCAGTCACATAGTACTTCTTCAGCAAATTAACTCATTTATTACAAAACAGAAGAAACTAATTTCAATCTCCCAAGTTCTTATTTACAGAAATACAACTGTCTCTTCTATAGAATCCCTGCTAAAATTATATATTTTTCACTTTTTAAACCATTTGACACTTGAGAGTTATGGATTATTACTATTGCATTCTAAAGTTACATAATTATAGATGGAGGGATAAATTAAAACAAGAATTTGTTCTTGTATACTATGTCTAATGCATCTTTAATGATCATAAAAAACAAGCTTAGATTTCAATTACATTTTATTAATAATTATTATATATGCAAGTTGCTATCTACTAGGATCTATAATCAGGAAGTGTTTATGCAACATGGTTATTTTAAAAAAATGCCTTAGTATGTAAAAGTAAATTTGCTTAGTTTCATGTACCGTGATTTCATATACCTTATTATATGCTGTATGGATAAAACTATAATACTGTTCAGTAACTGCTGATTGGCCTCTCAATTCAAATCCATGTTGAAAACCAGTGATCAATCAAAAAATTTTAACTGACAAGGTACTAATTAACACTCCTTAATTACAAAAACAGGGTAACCACTCAACTGGTTTCCCATGAGAAGAAATGAAGATTATTCTGAAACTTTAGAATCTTCTTTTAATGTTCTCATATTTTTGCAACACAAACCAAGGTCCCTATGACTGAAGATGGCTTCATGGGGGTATAGTTATCTCCATACTTCAAACAAGTTGCATACATTAAATATGTACCATGTCAATTATATTTCAATATGTTTTTAAAAAGTCATGCAATGTTTAAAAAGTCACCATGTCACATATAAATAACAGGAATCAAAGTTGAATTTTGAAAATATGGTGTAATGGATCTAATAGGAGACTGGAGGCTAGTTCCATGTGGGTTTGAATTCCACATTTGGCATTTATTAGTTTGTTTGGGAAAAACCACTACACATCTCTGAGTTCTAGTAACAAACCATAAGGTAAATGATTTGGTCAGGCTTTTTCCTCCATTAGCTGGTATAACCAGAATCTGTAACCTTGCATCATTCCCATGATGGTGTATATGCCTGTACCCGGTGTGTGTGAGTATGTGTGAACGGCCTCACCAGGGCCTGGGAGGAAAGGCTAGAGGGGCAGCATCACCTTGTGGGGAGGAGGGATAGGGGGGAAAGAGAGAAGATCAGAAAAAAAGTACAAAGATTACCGGGGGGTGGGGTGATCACCTACCTCCCTGGCCCCCTGCCTTGCCTTGCCTGGGTTATCTGTGTAACTGCTGGAATCAATAAAGAACCTATATAGATCGGTGAACCTAATGTTTACACTACAATTGGCATCATGAACAGGCAGCAATTGGAAACAAGGATGGTCACACTATACAAACTCATTAACTACATCCCTGACCAGATCACAAAATAAATCTTGAAGTTTTCCCATGCTGCAATAAAAGGTAGTCAGGGAGGTTCTGGGCATCCATGTTGCTGGAGAGAGGCTGGTTAGAAGGAAATCCTGGAATAGAAGCTATGGAGATGGACTAGCAGATTCTCATTGTAAAGAAAATGTACAAAACCCACAAGATTGAGAAAAGAATTAAATTGTATATGGTGAGGAAAGGTGTATGTACATAACAAGGCAGACAACCAGTATCCTTTCTTTTCTAAATCCTTATATTACAAGACTCTATTCACAACATGGTAGAATAAAGAGGCCAGAATCACCCTCTCCTTGAAGACAACTAAAACAAAACACATGTGCTCCTGGAAAAGGCCACATATATGGAACACACCTTAAAGTTCCAGGATATTCCCAGGGCTCTCAAGTTGGTGGCCGCTGAAGGGGAATAAAGGAGGAGTAGAGGGAAAACATATAAAGGCTAGGGTCTGACTCCCCAAGTGATGCCTAGGAAAACCCAGACACTACAAAATTCCTTGGAGGAACTTCCTCCCATGAAAGTGGACCTGGGCCCAACCTGGGACAGTGGCACCATGGCAGATTCCAACATGAGAAATTAGGAACCCCTCAACTGAGGCTGTATGCCCACTGAGAGCTCGCTCCTCCACCCCTCACAAAAGAGGTCAAAGAAAAGCCAGGTAGAGACAGGCCAGACTTCGTAACAAACTCTACACCATAAGAAAGGACTTTGGAGTGAATTCACAAATCTTCCAGGAGGGCAATCAAAAGATGCATATACTTTCAGCCTGCAGAAGCCAGAGTTCAAGCAACAGCCTGTGGATGCCATAGTGTAAGGTGGAGGCACCTGTGTCCACTACATAGTGCCACTTTTGAGTCAAGAGCAAATTACCCCAGAGTGTGAGCCTTGAGATACAGATATTGTTCTTCCTAGTACAAGGCCAAGCTTAGGATCATATCCCGGAGGAAAACAGTAAGAAGAAGGGAACACCCTAAGTGCAGAATACAGTTTACTGTAGAACAGAGCAAGAGGTGGAGGTGACTAACATCACTCCTCAAACCAAAATCAAGCATTAGAGCCCTAGACTCCCTCCGTCCTCCACCTCAAACCAAAGTAAACTAAGAGGAGGACAAAGAAGATATGATGAAAAAAGGGAATAGGAGGAAGTGTGGAAGAAATGGGGGCAAGGAAACAGATGGGGCAGAGGCATGGGTGTATTGGTGGAGGCAATAATTTTTTTTAAATACTCATGTTGCATCTTTTGCCACTCAAGCTAGTAGTTGTCTTTAATTTCTAAAAACCAATTCGCTTATACAGTATTTGGAATTTATGACTTTATAACAGGGAGTTCTAAAAGATTGTGAAAATATGGTGCAAGTTATATTTTACTCAATAAGAAATCAACTGAAGAACATGCATTGTGCATACAGATTGGGAAAAATTTTTGATAAAATTGCAACAGTAAAGAGGTATCTATAGTCACACATTCACACACTACCATATTTAATATATATTAATTTAGTTATATAATTGCTAATAATTCAAATGAATTGCCCTATCAAAGATCTCTGAAAGCAGAAGAGAAAAAGAAGATAGCAGTAGAAACACTTTTTTTCAGAAAAGGAGGAAATTTAATGTCTTTCAAAGGGCAAACCTGAGAATCCTTATCAAGGAAAGCTACTTACGTGCTTGAGAGTTTTTGATAAGTGCAGTCAAGGAGAAATGAACGGAAATGTTAAAATATACGTGGTCTCGAAAGAAAATCTAAGAGATAAAGAACATTTCAATTTTTAATTTAATATTTAAGTGAAAGCCGTGTCATATTCACAGCCTTAACATGAGGAAATGAAAGCATCAGCTAGCAAAGGATTCTGCCATTTGTGGTTTTGCATTTTCTTGGAGCTCAGAAAAGAAACACTTAGAGTTCAGAGTGACAGCATCTCATTTGCAGAGGAGGCCCAGTTCTCTCAGGCACATTCCGCATGGACTTTGAAATAAATTCTCCCCCGGGTCTTCTTGTCAGATTGTAACAGGCAGGCCAGAGCACCTAGAGACCCCTGCAAGCGGCTTTACCTTGGCCTGCATCTGATCAGCGGCTCCAGGAGGCCAAGTGGTAATGGTGGTTTGTTTCCTATTCCTCTGACCCAGCATGTGCAGGCTCAGGCTGCTCTGAAGGCTGCAGAAGTAGTGGTAGGTTTGTTGTTGTTGTTGTTTCATTGACTGGGTTGCATAGCCCCTGCCAGAACAAGCTCAGGAGGTACAGCAGCCACAGATGGAAACCCCACCTGGAGACTCCTGGTCTGTCACCGCTTGGAGGAGCACTGGGCCCTGCTGAGTCTCTGGCAGAGAGGTCTGTGGAGTGCCAACCTGGTGAGATCCCTGCGGACCCCACCCTGCAGCTGGTGAGACCTGTGTTCCAGCGCTGCTTCTGGACCTAACCTTCCCCCAACTTTTTGCATAGTTACACCTGGCCTGCTGCAGAGGCAATAGGGGCAGAGCACCTCTCACCCCACTGAGGCTACTTCCAACCTGCAAGCCTGCCCTGACCTCAGGCCAGGTCATGTCTATGTAGGCAACCAGGCTTTTCTCTTTTGTATTTGGGACAGGTCCTGATGAGGTGATGAGGTTCAAGCTCACCTTGTTAATTGATTTAAATATTCAGATAGAAAAATGCAAGCAAGTTGATTGGTGCTAATTGATCGTCTCAATCCAGATACAGGTGTGGCTACTCAGCTACAGAGTCTTCTGCTCATGTGTCTGCAGAGGTCTTGTTTCAGTGTTTCCTTCCTACCACAGTCTCAGGCATCCTGGATGCCCAGAACTTTCCCTGACTACCTTCTATAGTAGCAGGGGAAAATTTCAATAGCTTTTTTGTGGGTGTGATTTGGCCAGTATGTTACATTTGTTACAATAAGATGTCAGATTTTTTCTATCTTCTTTTTATTTTTCTGTTTATCTTTCCTATTTGACGTCTTTCTCTTTTTCTCACTATTTTTCTTTGATTGATTTTTTCTCTTAATTTAGCTCAGATGTTCCCTAATTCTGTAGAAATTTAACAATTATTATTTTTCAGCATTCATACTAGAAATTCTGTATGTATACGTGGCAGTACTTAATATTCTTAATAATGGCCACAAGTGTATTTTGCTTAACTGATGATTAAGCAAAATGCACTTGTGACCATTATTACACTTTTGAAAGCTTGAGTTCAGCATTTCAAACCTTTGAAAACAACACTTAGATGAGAGCATTGAACACAGGACAAAATAATAATAGGCTAGTATTAAAACCATTTTTCCCAAATAGACACTTATTTAGGATTTCAAATACAAAACAAATAAAAGTATAATTGCTCAGTTTTAAGTAGCTTGCCTGGAGTTCTAGCACTCCAGAGAAAATTACATAAAAATTCCTTATGCATATGACCACGATTAATGTAGAAAAAATTTTAGCATTCTTGTTTTCTCCTAATTTATCTACCATTTGACAGATTTATAGTTGATTTGGGGTTGAAAGGGACAATTCAAATTTTTTACCTAAAGTTTAGTAGTTTAAGCCTCAAATTTTCTTTCTGTGAAAATTAGTGTTGCATATTTTTAATTAATAATAAAAAGTTCTCAGAAACAAAAACTTCCCATGGGGAAAAAATACAGAGAAGAATAGTAAGATAAGGATTAAATATTTAACAGTTGTCTGTTGGTATGTCTTTCTTGTAAGGATCACACTGTTTTATTCACAGTAGATAGTGATTTTTAGAGATGATGATTGCCAAAATTTAGCTCCATGATCTCAAGAAATATGAAACATTTAGCCTCACGTATGCATCTGTCAAATGAAATTTAGTTTCTCTCTTCAAAAACCATACTTAACTGGCAAATTTGAAGATTCAAGGGTCAATAGGACACTAGAAGTAGACCAAGGGACCTGGGGATAGAAGCGCAAATAAGTACTACCAACTGGGAAAGAGTATATTTACCTTCATGTCTCATAATTGACTTAGAATCCAGAAACGATAGACCAGAATTCAGGGACTATATAGTAGAAAAGAGCAATAGTCTTTATTGCTGATTCAAAAAAAATATTTCTCTCTTTACTCTTTAGCATTGCTTGGAAAAAAAGTATCAAAACCCTATTTTTATTTTTATATTCAATAATTGAACTTGTATCACCTCTCCTCCTCTAATTGAAAACCTCATATTTTTGCTATCTTCAATAATTCCCAGTTTCATAGTCATGATTTCATATGCACATTTTCATAACATTACTTTCATAGATTCTTAGTAAAAATTAACTATGCTGGGCTTTGATCTCACCCCAAGAGTCCCATAAACAATCCCCTCATTCCTTCTTTTTTTGTGTAGAATCACTCAACAGTGCTGTTTCAGCTCCAGTTGTTCCTTACAGGCCTGAAATCAATTTGCCATCACTAGTTGAGCTGTAAGGCAATTCTTTAGACACCTATGAAATTTAAGTATTGCTTGACCTTCTCACCAATTGCAGTATCCATAATTCTACCTAAATAGCATCAGAGTTTTCAAATTCTGTCTTATCATTTCAATAACTACCTGTATTTGAAATATTTTTTTTTAATTTTCTTAGCAGTTTTTTATTTTGCTTTTAAGACTTTCTCTTTTAGTTCACAAATAGGTCATCATTAGTTGCAGGAGTTATAATTATGTCAAGTAGTTAATAATCTCGACATGCTTAGGCCCAACAGTTGTGGACTTATTCTACCTTCTACTCCACACAGTAGACCAGACCAGTTCACACTATCAGTCATTCCCACACTTCTTCCTTTGTATCCTTTTTCTGCAGATGATTGAATAATTCTCTTTTCAATCATGGCTTAAATGTGTTTAAATAGTGACTTGAACATCACACTTAATCTCTATCTTATTTAGATCATGATATCATCAAACATGAAAAAGACTTTTAAAAAGCATAGATAACCTCTGATGATATTTCCCAAGTCCCATATTCTGGCTGGAAAGGCTACCCAATAACTGAGAAAAAAAGTAAGGAAAAGGTGTGGCAAAGATGCCTGGAGGAGAACTCTATATATCTAATATGGAAACATGCATTTAAAATAGCATTAACTCAACATGAAGTATTTTTCTAAAAGATGCTCTTTTTCATGCTTTCCCCCCTTAATTATTGTATGTATATTATATACAAATCTTGACCACACATATGGACAATTGCCTATCCTCTGAAGAACCTAGAGGTTTGAACACATTCATACAGGGAGGTTAATTTTGGAATTTTACCCCAGGGAAAAACTGAACCATTGGCAAACGTTTAAGCACTGAGCTCTCTTGCTTTGATGCCCCAGTGTTGAGCATAATAGGTAAAACAGTTCTGCTTTGTAGAAGCAGGTACTTGGAAGTAGGAGGCCTTGTAGTAAGAAATTGAAAGTAAAATTCACATTCTAAAGCAGTTGTTCTAGATCGATGCTACCCTTTGTGTGTCTTTTGCCTTTAGCTATCCTTGTGCTTTTAGCAAATTCTTTAAATGAACAAAATACCCTCAAAATGTTTTCATGTTAAGTGTCATATTTACCTTGTTTGGATTAGAACATCTACATAAAAGGACAAGAATGGGAGGTCTTTGAGACAGGTGGCAGGAATCAGTGTCTGCATTTTTGGGTGCTTTTTTGTTTGTTTGTTTGTTTGTTTGTTTGTTTAAGAGATTAGGTTTTGCTATGTTGCCTGGGGTTGTCTTGAACCCGTGGACTCATGTGATCGCTAGCCTCAGCCTCCCAGATAGCTGGGATTACAGGCACGCGCCGCCATGCCTGCAATCGGTAAGTATGCATCAGGGAAGAAAGATGGTTTTTCAGAGAAAAATCAGTCATGAAAGGTCTAGCTTTCCCCTCATGGAAACTCTACTTTTATATGTATTTTGGAAGTTCTGGGGGCTCCTTTTTAATAAGAAAGGAACTTTAAATGTAGAAAGAAATTTTTAATGAAAACCAATTTACGGAGTGTGAATTGTGGTAAGAAGGAGGGGAGGCAATCACATACATTTTCAGCATAGTCTCATAGCACCAAGCGCTCGTTATCTTCAACATTGGTCCCTTGGCACAAAGAAAATGTTCTGTGTTTGGTGACCTGCTTCTGACTTTTTATTATATTCTTGGTTGCTCTCTGTTCCTCTATTTCACAGTATCTTTCTTCACAGACAACTCTCCTCCAGATAACAGCCCCTGAAGGATGGTGAAAACTGACAGTGCAGTCAATCCTCTAAGGTGAAAGTTTGTATTTCCAGTTTGAGGGTTTGCCCCCAGTGACTCAGTCAGTTACAGTTGGCTCTAAAGGCTTGTGGTATGCAATCTGCTTGGCTGGTAGCTATCCCAGTGAGGAATGCTATTCAAAGTAAAACATTCCAAGAACACTGTGCTTGCCAGGATATTTTCACAAACTTGAAAACATCAAGGTCAATGTATAAAAAAAAATCAAAACAATTGTTTTGTGAAACATTTTGCTTTTTTATCTTTCACTTTGCTTCCTCTACTTTGAAAACCTTGAAATTCCAGTGGTCAGTTCTTTTAACATTAGATATGTGGTGATTTTGACTAAATTTAAATGGGTCTGAAAACAATCGCAAACACTCTTAAGCAATATCATAACACATAACAGTGTTATGCAAGTTACTTAAACCACTATCTTTAGGTTTTCTTCAGCATTTATTTCACATGTTAAGATAAGTAAATGGGTTAGACAAATACCAGGTAGCTGATAAGTGCCTAGTGAATATGAACTGGTATCTTTATATAGCAATTTCATTTCATGTCATCAATTTCCCTCATATGGGTCTAATGTGAATATCCCATAAAATTCCATGCATAAATATTTTGTCAGTTGAAAAACTTAAAACGCTTAAAAACTCGATCTCAAATCTTCTATGAGCTAGCCACATAATCTGACATTTCAACCTACTGGTATGGTATTGCGTATGAAAAAGGCAATTGGGATATATTTGGGAAAACCAGATTACAGGAATTACATAAAGTTAGAGTTTCTTAAAACATCTCATTATGTGAATATCTATTATGAGGGTAGTTGAAAGTGAAATAAAGCAAAATGCCATCCATTCAGAGATATATGCACAGAATGTAAATGGAGATAGTGATTTTTGCTCTTCTTTCCCTTTTTCTAGACCAAGGCCTAGAAATAATGTGGTACATAAATGGGTGATCATTGTCTGTGTGTCTGCAAAGAACATGCAATATTATTAAGGATATATGCAGTGAAGACCATGAACAGTAAATAAAAACCATAAATCAAAGTCTTACAGGCAGATGCTCTGATTGCTTTGGAAATCTCTTTCTCTAAGGGGCAGCTCTTAAAATAGCACATTCCAGGTGGAGTTACAGTGGGGCTCACTGATTAGCTAATAGTTAAATAGTGATTATCCCAAAGGACACTATTTATAGTTGATAAAACTTTACAGAGCATTTAGCAATGTTTGAATTTTTTTTTAGCACTATCAGGAAATTCAGGAAGACATGCTCAAATTCTAAGAAACAGAATAATAAAAGCAAGACAAAAATGAACATTTTAATATAGAAATACATGCACACCGAATTGGGTGATGTCAAAAGATAAAAAGAGCAACTAAAACAGGGGTTAGATGACACAGTTTTGGGGATTTTCCTGTTAGATGACTGCTTTTTTCCACTTATCATGAAAAAAATCCAATGTAGATAATAAAATTGCAGAAATAAAAAACTTTAGAAAATTGTCTTTGTGCTATTTTTTGATTTTTAAAGAGAGGTATAAAGAAACTTGAACAAAAAATGTCATTAATATTTTTCTTTTTATTAGCAAATACTAATATTTCCTCAATGTCATCCTTTCTTTCTCTTTCTTTCAAGACCTAATCCAAGACAATGTATATATTTAAAAAAGAAACTGAAAAGGTCTAAAACCAAAATTTTCACAGAAACCCAAAACTGAAAAAAAAAAGAGCAATATCATACAAAACAGAGAATTATATAAAAATAATTTCATCCATTTATCAAACTGACAAAGATTTGAGGAAATGTCATTTAATCTTTATAGCAGATGGAGAAAAGGAGATATTTATAAATATTTTTAGGATTCAAAATTGATATATATATATACTTTTTAGAAATCAATTTAGAATATGTATGAAAAACCTAAAAATCAACTCTTCGTTTTTTCTAAAAAAATCAGCTTTAATTCATATATTTTACATATATGTGTACACACATTAAGGAAATGATCAGTGATGTCAAAGTTTCTTGCACAAAGATGATCATGACAGCTTTGAATTGGAATTTTAATTAAGTATACAACATGATTATATAATATATTTATGAATATCAGTTGTATTTTATTCTTGGAAAGAAATAGTGAATGGATGATTAAACATAGCTTATGCACATGATGGCTGTATATTGAAAGATATTAATAGGCATAATTTTGAAAATGATTTCATTGCTAAATATAAACAAGAATAGTGCAATGTATTATTAGCTACATATCAAATGAGTGGATAGAAGTAAATACTAAATGAAAACAGATTCTAGAATGTTAGATGTTGCTTTTTTGGTGAATGACAACACACAGATTAGAAATGGTTACCTTGAAATAGCGGGTACAGTGAAGGGAGAGATGGAAGAATGACACATGGAACAAGGGAACTTTTTGGAGTGATAACTATAATAATTTCCTTGGTTGTAGCTTCATTTGTGTGGGTATATTTGTTTGCAAAACATTCGTCAAACTTAAGAAATCGATACGAAATATGAACATTTTATTGTAACTGAATTACATCTCAAATCTGTTTCAAAAAATTCAAGGTAGCTGTAATATTCTTAGATTAGAACAAAGTGAGTGGGCCTTTTCTCTTCAGACTTTTTATAATGCTACACTAAATAGTATGATATACATGTAAAGACAGACAAATAAAGAAGCGGCATGAAAAAAGAGAGCCTAGAAAAAGACCCAGACATGTGAAATCTTAATTTACAAAAATGGTACTACTCCAGAACTGAGAAAGGAAAATATTTTTCAATAAATCATGTTGGGGTATTTTATAGCCAAAAAAAATAAAAGTTGGCACCTACTGTATGCCATATACAAAATTATCTCTCTTTCCTAAGCTTTCCAAATGTCATCCACTTCATTGAAACTTGGGGACAGAATAAGTTTGTGAACCCGGGGTGAGCCTAGGGGTGAACATTACTGAGACTAATGGTGGAGACTTCAAGCCAGCAGTGCTATCCAGTTTGCTAGAGATCAGAAGACAAAGGTCTTCATGACAAAGGCTTTGTAGACATGTAGGCAGGATTGCTGGCCAGAAAGTGTCTTTGTATGCTAGCAGGTGCAATGAAAAAGAGTGCTGTTGGGTTTATGCTTTCCTGGATATACTGTCAGTCAAAATTGATTCCTGGGCTACAACCCAAAGAGGAATGTGTGGGACATGATGAGTTGGGTGGTGGCTCAGTTCAGGCAGCAACCATGATCTCATGTTCCCCTAATGGCATTCCAGGATATACCAAGGATTAGGCATGTCAGGTCAGCCACATTCACAATTGTCTTGATGAACTGTCCATTGAAGGCATTAGTGCCTTCCCAGGGAAGTAGCCAGGAATAGCATCTTGCACAATTGCATGAAGAGGTAGATGCCCCCCTTATTGGGTCTTCCAGAAGATGCTATCCTCAGACAAGCTGCTGCCCTCATACATGATGGTGATAAAGTCAAGGAAGTAGGGTGGGCCAAAGCAGTTTCTGAAGTGGAGCAGAATCATGACCTGGCCAATAGGCTCTGCCCTTGCGGGCAGCACAGCTAGGAATCAGTGCCAGCCTATGTCAGTCTGACTGCAGCCTGATTCTTGACCTCCCGCTGCCTCAGCCCTTGTGACCCAGAAGATCTTTTGTGTGGAAAATACCTCCACTATAAGAAAGGCAAAACAACAAGGAATAAAAGAGCGATGAAAGGGAATCTCTTCATGACCTAAGTTAATTAAACTATATCTCAAATAAAGCAACATTCCAATCAAGAGATCAAGATGAATAAATTTGAGTATAGAAGATTACTTATCAAAATACTCTATTAAAAAAGAGAAAATATGAAAAAAGAAAGAAAATATGAGTTATGGTGCTGGTGGAGAAATTGATAGCACTTAAAACATTTATATATTCAAAATACCTAAGATACAATATTATTAAGAGAAAATAGACAGCTGGGCATGGTGGTGTGCACCTGTAATCCCAGTTACATGGGAGGCTGAGACTGTATCACTTGAGTCCGTGGGTTTGAGACAACCCTCGACAACATAGAGAGAGCTAGTCTCTTTTAAAAAATTAAAAGAAAAAATAGACAACTAAGAAAAAAATGGACAGATTATTAAAGAGGGATGAGAATACTGAAAATGACTGTAATTTCACTATGGGTTGTCCAAGTCATTGGTAATCAGGAAGATAAAATGATGCTATAATGATACACCACCACATAACCTCTATAATGACAAAAATTTAAGAGTCTGACACATAATACAAACTCTCATGTGTGGGCGTAGAGGCATAAACTTACTGTGACTTTGGAAAGTAACAGTTACTAAAATTGATCATAAACACTATTTATAATTTATTTCAGCATAAATATGTTCAGACAATGGTGTGTTCATGTCAACTTATATTGACACAGAATCAGTGTCTGACTTTTCAGAAACTTTCAAGTTATCTTTTATTAGTTATATCTTCAATTGCTCATCACAGTAGTATTTACATTAGAATCTGACTGATTCTACCGAACTTACATATGTGATCTAGCTTATATATGCTGTATGAGCACATATGTGCTTTATGAGATTAGTAGCATTGAGTGCCATGAATTAGGACTTTTCCTCACAGTCTAGAGAAGCAGGGTATAAGTGGCAAGCTACACATAAAGCAAGGCTTTTTTATATTAACATTATTTATAGTAGTCTGGAAACAATCCGGATGTCACACATCAACAAAAATGATGCATACATGGTGATAAATTTGTGCACTAGAATGTTTTATAGTAATAAAAATAAATGGACAATAGCAATAGGCAGACTTAATAATTATTATAATATTTTTAAAAAGCTAATAATATCAGGTACTTTGTATTTGCATGGCTATCATCCCTTTCTCACTCTCTCTCTCTCAAATTACACAATCCTTAGAAAATTATACATCCTTAGAAAAAAATAATGTGACTACATACTGAAATGTTCTTTGTGTGATAGGATTGCATGTTTTCTTTCCCTTTTTCTTTATATCTATATTTTAAAACTGATAAAATATCACTTCAATTGGGAAAATGAAATAAAAATTGCCTTTGTTTTAAAAACAAAATATAGAATGGCGGTCATGGAGTGGGACATGAATTTTTCGGTGACTCGTAATAAATAAATGCTGGAGTCAGATGGATTGGATTTGAAGTCTGAATTTGAAGTTTACAAAATGTGTGACTCTATATAGAAGTTATCCACCCTTATTGAGATTTGTTTCTTTCAATTATAAAATTGGAATAATCATATCACCTCTCTCACATGATATTTGTGAAAATAAGAATGATGTAACTATACTTGGAACAACAATCAGCACAGATTAGGAGTACATTTTTCATCTAATATATCAATGTCGATTTACTTCTAGTTTTTTTAAATAGTTCCCAATCTACTAGAATATCCTCTAGAGTAGTTAATTTGTACCTGAGTTTATTCTAAGAATTTTGAAAATTTTATAAATATCTTTGGTTTTTGTAAAAAAACTATTTTAAGTCCTTGAAATATGAGGTCATTATGTTCACTAACATAAAACCAGAAGAACAGATAATTTTCTGTATTAACTCTGTTGTGTTTACTATTTCTCTCTCTCTTTTTTTCCTATTTCTGTAACTTTCTGCTTTGAACAAATAAAGTCTGTTCAGTTCCTTAATTGTGCAAAGAAAGTTACTCATCACTGCGTATGCAATTAAGGTTCTGAAAGTATAAACTCTGATTCAAGAAATGTCACATCCTTGCTTTAACTGAGAGAACACATAGAAGTTTGATTTAGTCAAAGGGTTGTCAATTCAACTTCTGATCTTTTTTATAGAAATAGCCCACCATAATGCATAAATACTTCAATTATTTTACATTTAAGACAAATATTTTATATTATATTAGCACTCTACTAATAGCACCGAAAGAGTATTTTAATATAGATTTACCGATCTATATCTAGCTATGATCAAAATAAGAATTCTGAAATATAGGAGTAGATGCAGATTTGAGGAAATTAATATTGGAAATGTAGCTTGGGTTTTTGTTCCATTTTAATTTGTTTTCTGATTATTTTTATGTGTATTTTAAAGATTAATGTTTGTTATATTTGGAAGAGTGAAAAGCTTCAGGGGATACTATAAAAATTTCTTGACCAGAATGTGGAGACATTGGAATCATCATACATTGTTAGTGAAATAAAAATAATTGTTCAAACATTATGGGAAACAGTGTTTTGATTTTTTTGAAGTTAAAGAAAACTGTCCTGTGACCCAAAATACTACTGCTATTTATCCAAAAGAAATGAAAGCATGTAGTAAAATAAGTACATATGTGTACATACTCATAGCAGAACTAGTCACAACAACCCAAAGGTGGAAACAGCATGTTTATCAACCACAGATACTGCTAAATCATGTTTAAAGGTGTTGTGTTAATTTACTCTACTACCAGCTAACATGCATTAGTATCAGACCTTCCTTTAAAAAAAAAGAAAAAGAAAAAGAATACTGGTGAGTGTAAAATGGTGTTCCATGACTGACATTTGTTTTTCCCAAATTACTAAGAAGTTACAATATAGTTTTTTGTTTTTTTCAGTTTTGCATTGGTTCTGAAAATTTCCTTTTCTGTGAAGTTTTGTCCATGTGAATTAGGATAACTTAATATTCAAAGTTTTTTCTGTTCCTTTAAATTTTATTGATAAGATTTATTTTTAAGTACCCAAAATAAAAAATTTCTAAATTAAGAATTAGACAAAAATATATGTAATTCATAGATATTGTGATTGTCTTCATTAGGGAGGTTTTTTAGCTATATATATACATATATATATATTTTAGCTATATATATGTAGAACAGCTAAAGCTGGAATAATGGTGTTGTGGTATAACTATTATATAGTAAGTTCATTATCAGTAGGTGAGTTTGTAGATGAATTTTTTGAGAAATTAACTTTGATTCCCTACAAGAACTGACATATATCTCTTACCTTAAAGCATGAAGATCCATGAAAAAATAAATATAAATGAAGTTAAACATTCCTCCATGATAATCACTCATGGGGCAGTAGTACTCAATTAATATAAACATTGTGTTTAAAGAGAAGAATTCATATTGCATATCACATATGATACCCTAGTGAAATATACCTGTCTATCTAGGAATTTAATACATCACTTAATAGTGAATAAAATATACTAGCTTTCTGCTGATTTCCCATCACACCCATTGTAGAACATTTTCTTTGTTAGAAATAGGTAAAGAACTTGACATTAAATAGCACTTTGTATTATTCACTATTGTTACAGATCAAGCACATTTTCTGACTCAATGGTATGGACCTATAATGACTAGGCAAGCAATGAGAAAAGGCATTTAAACAGTGGAATCATTATATTGAGAGGTAGAATAATGTTAGAGCACCAAGACTATTATCTGCAAGACATCAGATTCAATATTTTCAATTTTTCTTTTGTGTGGCATAGATTAATGCAAATATGTTTGGTTATATTAAAGTCCATCTTTAAAAATTTCGCATTTAAACACTCTATTAATATATTCTAGTATTTGATGAAATCAACTTGCTTCTGCATTATTTGATGCACCATAACTCAGAGAAGGGATCTCATCAGCAATTCTTAGTACACAGATTAGAGTAATAAATTACAACTCTCTTAAATTTGTTAATATAATTTTCCCAGTACATTTTACTTTGAGTTTGAAAAATAAAATTGTATTTAGGAATTTAACAGAAAGCAATAGCTGAAATTACCACTTAAACCATTAACATCTTTAAGATATCTGATGAGTCAATCTTTATGTTTTTATCTTAGTTTCCATAAATACATGATGGAAATAATATTGAGGTATTTTGAGGATAGACCCATTTTAAACATTTGGGAGTTAGGTAAAGATTGTACAGTTTAAGCCAGGTACAGTGGCACGTGCCTGTAAGCTTCAGCCTATGAAGCGGCTGGGGTTAGGGAAAGCGGTTCGAGTCCCACTGGGGCAACTTAGCGAGACCAAGTCCCAAAAAATAGCAGGGTGTGTGGTGTCGCACCCATGTAATCCCAGATATCAGGGAAGCTGAGGCTGGGGATTGCTTGAGTCTGTGATACCCCGGGCAACGTGAGCCTGAGGTTCCACGGAAAAAATAGTCTCAAAAAAAAATTGTACAACTTATGTACACAGAGTAAGACAGTTCTAATAAAAATTAACAACAAAGTACAGGTGACTTTTACTCTTATTTTTCAGAAAATTAAAACTTGGTGACAAAGGATTTCTTGCCAATTTATAAAAGAAAAATTAAGAACTTAACATTCTATTTCTTGAACGTAATATTCAATAATATCCAAACTTCTCTACCAAGAAGTAACTGCCAGAAAATAACTTGAGTGAGATTTTCCTAAGCTAGTTATAGTAGAAGAAATGAATTTACTTAGAGGTCTGTTGAAACCTTTAAATATAGCCTTCCGCCGGAAGCTCAAAATTATTTGGTGCTTACTGTAATTGCATCTTGGAGGAGGTAACTGACAGTGTGTTGACTTGATTTGCCAAAAATAAAGCTTAGGTATCCTGAGAAATACTGGGTTTTGCTTGAAGATTATCTAGTCTGCCAGAGACTCTTTAAGCTTTTTTAATAAGAAATATATTTAAAAGTGTTAAATTTTCTTCCAAAATTTTTTCAATGATTTGGAATTTATAAAAGAAGGAAAATGGTTTAAGGAAATTCAAAACTGTTTGGCTAATATTGAGATAATTTTCCTTTCATCTCATTATGACAACTTATTTGCAAATAAAAATTGTATAAGAATATTCAGTTCTCTACAAATACAAAAATGTTGATAATGTATTTTGGATATAGTATAGCCAATGTATTTCCTACAAAATAATTCAATGATCATATTTATTTTTCTGATGAGTGACCCATTTTTCTTTGTCCCAAAAAACATATATGTGTCTTATGTTAATAATATCCTGGTTTTGAAACGCATATAAGGAGAAAAATCATCATATCCCTTTCAAGTATACAGAACTGAGTTTATTATATTTTATTTTTAATAACAAGAACAATTATGTCCTATAAATTGGTAGGAAAATGAATCATCTGTCAACATCCTTTTCATGAAAATAAATGTATTTCCATTATGAATTCATTTAATTCAACCTAGTTATGAATAATTTTTGTTAATTTTTTGGTGAGCAAGAAGTCACAGACACAAGTTAAGCTAGCAAGCACAAATTTCCTACAAGAACAGGCCTGAAAGTAAAAGCTACAGAGTCATGCTTTAATTTTTTAGCTTCATATCTATTGATAAATGTATTTTATTTTACTAAATGGTTCTCTGCCATCTCAATATTATGAATGATTTATACGTAAACCATTGTTTTTGAACATGATTTTCTGTATTTTTAAAATTATTTACAGAGTCATTAGATTATATCTGGGTTATTTATAAAATAGATTAACCCCATTGCATTGTGTTTATGAATGTATCATTTTATTTATTTTCTATCTGCTATCATCTATATTTCTATTATGCTTTTGTGTATGCTTAGGAAATACAGTGGCAAAATAAAGAGAAATAGTGAGAAGAGTTACTGGGAATATTTTAGTAATATACTAAAGAAAAATACCCTGACCCCAACATTTAAATAATCTATCAATACTTTACAGCTTGATAATAAATTTAATATTAATGCAAAAAATCTATATATACAATCAGAATTTTTGCATTAATATGAATATAATACAAAATCTAATATTTAATTAAAATTAGATTTAATATTAAGTTAATAGTAATTCAAAAATTTCATAATTGCAATCAAATTTTGCATTAATATGAATACAATGCAGAATTTAATATTAATTTAATTAAAATTTAATATTAAGTAAATATTAATGCAAAATTTCTATACATACATCAGGATATGCATTAACATTCAATTTAATATTAAACTGTAAAGTATTTATAGATAATTTAAATTGGGGGGACCAGGATATTTCCTCTTTCTTTAGTGTTATATTACTAATATATTTTCTGTAACTTCACATAAACTAAAGTTTGGAAATTATTGTTCTGGTAACAAAAGCTTTAGACTAAAGTTTGCGAAAGAACACTGGGTGTTTCCACTTATCCTTGGAATCACTTAACATGACATTGACACTGTAGCATTTTGAGCCTGAGACACCACAGTGACCCATGCCTTATATTCCACCCCTGTTTGCTGCATACAATTCCATCAATCCCTAATTAGATCAGAACAAATAACAATAAAGTAAAATAGGATGGTGTCCCGGAATGGGACTCTTGCTTTTCAAAGGAAAAATAGGATGTGAAATGAAAAATAGAATGTAAAAAATAGAATGTAAAATGAAAAATATTTTCACTCATTCCTACTTCCCACACTTTCCATGCTAACAAAATGTATGTCAGTGATATCAGTCAGATCCAAAATTGGAGTCTTCTTGCACAGGGTGAAAAATTCAAGCTAAGAATATTACTAACTCAACTCATTTATAATCTATTTGGTTCTAACTTCCTTTCAAAGCTAGTTATTATTTCAAGGGCACCAATTAAAAAGACTTTGAAAAGCAATAAAAATATTGAAAACATTAAAATGAACCACTCAGTATCTTCTATAAAGGGTTAAAATAAATTGGATCATTACATGTTATATTATGTTGTTTTTTCCTTGTGTAATTATATGACATGTAGTCAAACATTTTCTTTCAGATATAAAAGAAACCAAAAAAATCATCTTTCTTTACAATCTAAAATATGTGCTACAAAAGGGCCATCAATTTTTGAAGTTCCGCACTGATTAAAGTTTATAAGATTAGTATGCAAAAATTTCACAATAACTTTTAATTCTGTGTTTCAAAATATGATCTTGAAGACAAGCTTATATTTAAAGTATGTATTCCCTAGAAATAATTATATGTGTTATGAGAAATAATGAGAACTTTCACCAAAGACAAACTCAGACTTTATATGAGTTTGTCAATGCTAAATTATCCTGAAAAAATCAAAGACAAAGTTATTTGTTCACGGATTGTATTCACAGGTTGAAAATAAGCTTGTACTAAGAAGGAAATGAGGTAAGTTGCAAAGTGCTTGTTGAACAAGTCCTTGAATCTCGGGTCCTTGAATCTGAGAGTGGCTTCAAGACTTCAGTCAGTGGCATTTGCTCGTGTCTCAGGTTTCCATGACTACTTGAGGGGTTATCCAGAGTACACATTAACTAAAAAGCAGGAATATGTCTTGGGAAATACTGTCATTAGGTGATTTCATCGTTTTGTGAACATCACACACACCTGGACAAATAGCAGTCCACACACCTAAGCTGAGTGGTACAGCTTATTCAAACCATGCCATCTAAGCAGTATGTCATTAATTGAAATGCTTTTGAGCAACTCATGGTTGTACCAACCTGAGGAGGTACAGGGCCCATATCCTATATTTACTTTTACAGACATACACAAACTTGACCTACTTTGCACTGTCTCACTATCTTAGCCTTAATTCTACTTGTAATAATGACAATGCCTCCAAGATCTTGAATTGTATTTTTAAAAATTCATTCTCCTTTACTTCCTTCTCTTTATCTCTTTATCCTACCCTCCCTTCCTCTTCCTCCCCTCACTCCCTCCTTTCTTCCATCTCCCCTCCTTCCCTTCCTTGCTCTTTTTTTTTTTTTTTTTTTTTTTTTTTTTTTTTTTTTTTTTTTTTTTTTTTTTTTTTTTTTTTTACTTTGAAGACTATGGTCTATATGGGATTTCATTGCTGACAGTACAGAGAGGGGAACTGAGTGTCTTGGCCTGGGTTCTGGGTATTTGGGGTTGGTGGGTTTGGTCTTTGATTTTCATCCCCAAATTGTTTTTCAACCTTTTCACTGATGTTCAGTAGACATGTGTATTTTGTTTGTATAATTCTCTGATTTCTTGTGATTTTGTGCAATTCAGGATGGACCACTTTATGCAGTGATAATCAGTTTCAAATGTTTATTCCCTCACTATCTGCCTTTACCTAGCAGCTATTCCCAGTCTTTTCTCAGGTGAGTGAAATGACCTGAGATGTTCATTCTCAGGTGAGATGAACACATGGGTCTTGTTTATGGTGTTTTATGATGGAGAAAAAATATCTGAAGTTCTGTTAATTGTAGCCACCCACAAAAGACATTACTCTACCCCCTAGTCATCCTCTTTTTTGTTAGATCAGTTTGCGGGAATAACTAGCTCTGTTCAGTTAGGATTAATTTTCCTCCTTTATCTACATTGCCTCCCATTCTAGAGAAAACAAATGGTAAATTATGGCAATTTTATGACTGTGGTCAAAGTGGTTAGGCTGATCCAGGATTGTTATGTGTATTATTTTCTCTGAGCTTTCTACACATTCTTATATCCAGCTGGTTTCAAAATTGAAAAATTGTTAGTAAGATTTTAAAATAACTGTGCATTTATCTCCATGTCCATTATGCATTAGTTCTTTGAGAAAATATATGGAGAAAGAGGAGTTAAACCATGGAATTTTTCCTCTCTGATAATATTTTTCAAAGATTATAGTCTGGAAACTGTTTTTCTTCTGTTAATTCCAATTTTGCTTTTTAAATTTTTCAGATTCCATGATTAAGTTTTACTTTATTTCAAGGAATCATTACAGTTGAAAGACCTTTCAAAAAATCTGCTAGTGTGAAGTCCAGTAAACATGCCTGATAGTTTTTAATGATTAAAATTTCAGAAAAGACATGATAATCAGACTTCTGAGAATGAACCTCAATAGCCCTTGCTATATAAGTCCCTTCCCATAATATGATGGAACATATTTCTCATAGCTTTTATTGTTGCATGACAAAATGGTTAATGCAGATGTAATTAGGGTTGCTAATCAATTTCTTTAAAAGAGGGATGTTATCTGCCTGGGACAGGTCTAATGAAATAAGTCTTTTTTAAAACAGAAAGTGTTGTGTGACTGGTGGTAGAACGAGGCTTCATAAAGAATTAAGTCATGAAAAGGTCTCAAAAGGCCTTTTGCTGGTTGGAAGATGGGTGAGACAATTGAGAAGGAATGCAGGGGCAATCCAGGAGCTTAGATTGACCGCCAACTGATCACCAGCAAAGGCCAAGGATTTCAGATATGCAACCATAAGAACAGGATTCTGCCAACAATGTGAATAAGTTTAGAAATTCACCCTTACCCAGATAAGAAGCAAATCTGGTCAAAATTTTGATTTCAACCTTGTGAGACTTGAAGTCAAGAACCCAGTTCAGTCCACCCAGCCTTCTGGGCTACAATACTTTAAACTAATGGGTTTTATTTTAAACTGCCAAGGTGATAGTAATTTTTCACCTAATGATAGAAAATGAATAAAGAGTACACTTCAGATATTATGCAGAGGATATCTAAAAGCTGTCATGTACCAGATTTAAAAACAAGCATTCTTTTGCTTGTGTCCACATTCACTTCTACCATGTCCTAACTTCCAACCTCCTTGTTGATTTGGTTAAGAACTCTTTCACTTACCTCCTACCCTATTCCACTGACTTCCATCAACCTTTTTATCAGGTTCATCATTCATTAGGAACTGGTTCCATTCTTTTTCCTTCTTTGTATGACCCTCCCAGTCTTCTTTCTTGACTGTTTTTACTTTTTTTCTGTTCCATAACTCAGTTGAATAAAGGATGGTGTTGTTTATTTTGGTATTTTTAATGTTGCATTTCTTTTAGAAATAATCTTGTAATACAACTATATATAA
This sequence comes from Uropsilus gracilis, assembly GCA_004024945.1. Classification (NCBI taxonomy): domain Eukaryota; kingdom Metazoa; phylum Chordata; class Mammalia; order Eulipotyphla; family Talpidae; genus Uropsilus; species Uropsilus gracilis. Next base: position 198,642 of record PVHY01000687.1, read on the forward strand.
ATATAACAATTGCAGAGTTTTAAAGAAAATGGCATTGAAATCCAACAAGAACAAGATTTACTTTTAGAGACAAGGGAACATGTTAGTGTAAAATAAATAATCCTGTTGATAGTTATATACAGTAAATTTTGTTCAATAAGAAAATATCTTATATCCTTTAAATTGTTCAAACAGATATTTAGGATGCTTCATGAGATATACATTTCTCATTCCTCACAACTGTGTTGTTTAGTTCAATAGCTGTTTTAAAAAGAAAAATATATATTTTAAACATTTCCTGTGAACTATTTTTAAATGGGAACAAAGAAATTGTTATTCAAATAAAGCAAGGAACAATTTATCTTATCCTAACTTCTTTATTTTTCTTTTCTATACTATAATCCAGAGGATTGTTTAGATAGGGAGTACAAAATTGTAAAGATGAAAACAAACATATGGAAAAGAAAGAAAATGCTACAAGGAGAAAATATTTGTATTATTTTACTATAATAAAATCTTTCCTACCACACCTAGAGAATTTGTTCTTAAGAGAAAAATATACCGAGTGAACAGGCAAACAGATAAAAAGTAATACTTCTGATGGTTGATTCAATTTTGGAATTAATTTGCATAAACAACATATTTTACACGTTTTTGATTCTTTATAATTAAATTTATCTTACACTCACATAAGTGTGGATACATGACTCATTTAAAGTAACATAATTACAAGTTACAGAGAATAACTATTTAATTTCTCTTTTCCATGACTATACACAATTAGATTCAGGATATTACAGATTATGTGAGGCACTACTGGAAACATCTTATTGGAATGCATATCAGCATTTTTATCTCTTCAACTATTTTTCCTGTTTGATCCCAATCTCCCAATGAGATAGAAATTCACAGGGATTGATTTTGTTGGCAGAAAGTTACTTAGGAAGAAATTTAGACATAGGAAGTACAATTTTTTTGAACAAAGACATTTTGCAACAAATTTCAGTTGATATAAAAAATGTGGTAAATTGGCAAACTTATCTGAGAAGTGTTAATCTTATAACCAATGATCACGGAACATTAGGATCTTTAAAACCACTCAGATAGCATTTTCTTTATTAGGGCAATCTAACCAGTATGCAGCAGAACTTCCTACAAGGTTAGCCCTCAAATTTGGAGTAATGTATCACATCACATAATACTCCATATTATCTTTCAAAATTATTTTTTCAAAAATTAAGCCATCAGTCTTATTCCAGAGTACACTGGAGAGAAATATTTCATATTGGCTGCAACTGTATCAAACTAGAGCAGATGCCATCTTGGAATGTTCAAAAAATAAATAATTTCCCTTTATTTATTTAGCACTCTGTCAGGCATCCAGGATATTAAATGAGTAATCCTACTAGCTTCATGAATTTGCAAAATTGGTAAAATTGAAATGTGATCTTTTATTTTCTTCTTAGGTTGAAAAGTCATTAGAATAAATATCTGTTGATTCAAACTTGTCTGAACACAAATTTTAAGGGCAGTGTGTATGTGTGTGTGTGTGCTACTCTATAACTTTATACATATAAATAGTTATTCACCACTAACTATGAATTTCTAAAGGGCAGAGAGCATGGACTTGGACTATAATCCAAGCCCTGCAACTCTTCTAATTTATTGAGTTTAAACAAACATTGCTTCTATGTGTCTCAGTTGCTCTGTCAATTAAGTAATTAAAATAAGAGCTCATATCAATTAAAGGGTTTTTTTGAGTATTAACTAAATTGATATTGCATGAAATAATGTCTAACATAGAATGAAAATACTATATATCCTTGTCAGAGTTATTAGTTTATTATTATTTGATCTCTGTTAAGTCATATTACCAAATGGATATTCTAAAATGGAGATTTTGTTATCTACACTTGCATAGCCAGACTCCTGACTGAAATCATGAATGTAGCCTAAATATAGACTATTTGTATTTTAGTATGCTCTGAATAGAAAGCTGTATCATTTATGTCTTTTATCAGCAGATTCCATAGGCAACTAAATTTACTTTTTTTTAAAGTTAGGTAATATGGACAACACTGTATATGAATTAGAGTTATAGGATAATACCCTTGGGGTGTATTTTCATACCACAATCTTCACCAAGGCACCCATAATACCCCTCCCCTATGTGTTATGACTCTACCCCACTTTACTCTAACCTCCTCCACCTTGCTTTCTGGTAGCCTTGGTTCTGTTTCAGATTTCTAGAGTTTTTTAATCTGATTTTGTTTTATCTCCAAATGTGACATAAGTTTGTTTAATAGATATTTTAAAAAACATTTGATAACATTTAATATCCATTCATGATAAAAATTATCAATGAATTGATTAGAAGGATGACTAATATAACAAAGATATACTTGACAAACCACAAATAGCATTATATTCAAAGGTGAGAGACCATTTCCTTTAAGATATGGACAAAGGTACACATCTCTGCTTCTATTCAACATATTGCTGAAAGTCTTCATTAGAGTATTTAGGAAAAAAATAAATAAAAGGCATTTGTACTGGAAAGTATGAAGTAAAATGATCTCTCTCTGAAGCAGACATTGTATTATTATAGAATATTCTAAAGACTTCAGGGAAAAGCTTTTAGAACTGATAAATGAATTCAGTGAAGTTGCAGGATGCAACTTCCAAAAGCATTTTTCACAGAAATAGAACAAACAGTCCTAAAATTTGTTTGGAACCACAAAAGACTCTTCATAGCCAAAGCAATTTTGAGAAAGAATAAAACTGGAAGACAAATCACATTTCCTGATTCCAAACTATATCACAAATAGAGTAATCAAAACACCAAGATGTTGGCATAAAAGTAGGCATATTGCTCAAAATGAAACAAACAGTATAAGATCCTAAATAGACCCATGAATATATGGTCAATTAGCTTATAAGAAAATAACAAAGAATATATAATATGGAAAAGATAATATATTTGATAAATGGTGTTGAGAAAACTGAACAGACACATGCAAACTAATGATACTGGACCAGTATTTTAAACCATATGTAAAATAAAAAATGCACAATCAATAAAAATCAATAAAAACTTGGATGTAAACCTGGAACCTTAAAATTCCTAGAAGAAAATATAGGGATTAAGTTCTTTGAAAGTGATCTTGACATGAGATTTGGATTTTACATCAAAAGCAAAAGTGGCAAAGACAAAATTCAATAGGTAAAGAACATCAAATTAAAACACCTCTGCACAGCAAAGAAGACCATACATAAAATAGGAGACAACATATGGGATAGGGAAATATATATATATATATATAATTACATAATATATATATAAATCACTTGTGTGACAAAAGGCTTTTAAAAATATACATCTCAATATAAAAAATCAAGTTGCCCAATTAAAAATAAGCAAAGGATCTAAAAAAGGGCTTTTTATTATTCTTAAACTGCCAACAGGTAGATGAAAAGATGCTTAGTGTCACAAATCATTAAGGAATGCAAATCAAAACCACAATGAGACAGCACCTCATTCCTGTTGAAATATCCATTATCAAAAAGAAAAGAAATGCCAAATTAGGGAAAGATGTGGAGAATGTTGGTAGGAATGCAAGCTGGAATGCAAATATGGAAATAGTATATCTATTCCTCAGGGAATTAAAAGTAGGACTACTATAAGGTCTAATTGTCCCATTTTTAAAGTATCTATAAAAAGCACATTCAAGTCACTATCTTAAAGAGGTATTTACAAAGTCCAAGCTATGGAAACAACCTAAGTGTCCATGGATGAGAAGAGAAAGAAAACATGGGAAGTTTTATATAGACTATAAATATTCATATTATAGAAGAAGGAAGTACTCTAATTTACCACATCATGAATGAATCTGGAAGACTTTATTCTAAGTGAAATAAGTCATACAGAAAGACAAATACTTTGTGGTATCACTTACAAGTTTAATTTTACACTAAGCCCTACTTACAGAAACAGTAGAAACAGAAAAGAGATGTCAGGAGTTGGGTGCTGGTGGAAAGGAAAAGAGAATGATGAAGGCATACAAAATTTTTAAAACCTCTCAATGACAAGAAAGAAGGTAATAGATCTGAATTGACACATGATAGTCTAAGGTGAAACCTTCTGAGAGAGGAAAATTTCTATTTGTTGGAAGACAGGAGTATTTGGAGTTAGAGCAAACAGATACGTTGCATGTCATCAAAACATAAAATACAACTCTCAAGTGTTAATAGGATGAACCATTAAATACAGATGTGACCCTTTCTCCAAACTAAAGGGATGAAATAAATGGAAGAACTCCACAGCTCTAAGGGGCTCTGATGAAGGCTGTACTTTCCATCAAAGGAGTACTGAACATTGGGATGTTATACTGACTTTCACAGAGAACTGGGGGCAGCGCAACACTGCACATATTGACTCTTTCCTGATCTCTTTCATGTCATCTGCAGTACTTACTTACAGCTTCAGTTGTAATTGCATCCGGAGCTTTCATACATTGTACTCTTCTGAAATAGAATTTAGAGTCTTACCAAACTCAGTTCAGTGTGATAAATTCAATATATGTTTTTCTAAAACTCCTAGATATATGTCAATTTGCACTAAATTACTTTGTACATCAAGTCAAAATTTCTCACTTTCGAAAATGCTAATGTAGAAGAGTATGCATCTGAACCATCACCACCCTTTGCCTCCTCTTTCTCATTATCAATTAGGGCATTCCTTAATTTAGATTCTCCTGTGATAGCTCATATTTGCCAAACAGAGCAGAATATTTAACTGCCAAAAGTTGAGACTTATGGTAAAGTCTTAGTGAATCAGATTTTATGTTTCAGATTTGCTTCAGTTGGCCATGCTCAGAAAATAGTAGGAGGGGTTGTTTATGACAGAGGCAGTAATGCAAGATTCTGCAGGCAATGGCTCCATCTGCCCAGCATTGATACTCAAGTACAGTTGATCCTCAAGTACAGAGCCCATGCAAAACATCTGTTTATTTGTAAAAGTCTTTAAAAGTAATGGTGTAAGAGAGTTCCCTTTTCTCCACATCCGCGCCAACATTTGTTGTCTGTTTTATTTATGTGGGCCATTCTTACAGGTGTAAGATGGTATCTCAGTGTGGTTTTAATTTGCATTTCCCTAATTATTAGTGAGGTGGAGCATTTTTTCATATGTCTATTAGCCATCTGTATCTCCTCTTTGGTGAAGTGTCTTTTTAGT
>PVHY01000688.1:0-169952 GCA_004024945.1 Uropsilus gracilis
AGAGAAAGACAAATGCCATAGGATCACACATAGATATGGAACCTAAAACAAAATTACAGATGAGTGGATAAAAATGATATGGTATATATACCCAATGGAATATTTCTCAGCTATAAAAAAAGATAAAATCTTGCCATTTCCAACAACATGTATTGGCCAGAGGAGATCATGCTACATAAAATAAATCAGGAGAAAGATAGATTCTGAATGGTTCCAATTATTTATGCTATATAAAAAATAGATGAAACTAAGTCAAAACAAACCCTAGAAATATGAGCACATAACTGAGGATACCAGAAGAGTAGGGGGGCTGGGAAAGAGTGGGGGAACAGGCCCAATGGACTCTGGTAGAGTATTATGGGTACTCTGGTGGTGGGTGGTATGGTGCTGTATGATAATAGACATCTGAAGAAGCATGACTCTATATCCCTAAATCCTGTTCAACCTTGTAAAGCAGTGTTACTTCAATATAAAACAAGACAATTAAAATGCACATGCACAGACACAGAAAGAGAACAAATTGGCAGTTGTGATAGAGGGAGTAGATGATATGGATGAAGGGTTCTAAAGTTCATACAATAAATAAGTGCCAGGAATGTGAGCATGATGGCTGTAGTTAATAGTAGTGTACTGTGTACGTGAAAGTTGAAGTTCTTATCACAAGAAAAGCAAGTTTCTGACTATGCAGGTAACAAATGTCAATGAGCCTTATGGTTGGTGATGACTTTATAATGACTATGAATATAAATATTAAATCATAATATGATGTATACCTGAAACAAATACAATGCTCATGTCAATTTTCTCTCTATGAAGAAGAAAATGACAGCTGAGAAGTGTTGGAAGCAGCTCCCCTGTGCCTCTGACGGCGGATGGATTCTCACACTTTAGAGTCAGGCTGCTCCAAAGTTGGGTGAACATAGATGCTGCAGTGGCTATAAACCACCAACATGTTAGGAACTGGGAATGAGAAGTCAGAATTCCCAGAACTTCTGAAGAACACCTGAGGAATTAAACTTTTCACTCTTTTATTTGTGCTTGTTTTTAAATAAATAGGAGCTATTCAATTTAGTAGTATTTATAAAGAAATGTAGCTGACAGTGAAAATTAAAACACTGGGAATTGTCAGCAAACACTACTGGGCATCACTTGAATAGATAACATGTGGATCTTCTAGTAAGTCAAAGCACTACCCAGAACCACAAGCTGATATTATCCACTGAAAGACTTTGTTCTAAAACTAGTCTGTGGAACACCCCCAGAAGATGTCTTTAAGTACACAGAGCAAGTTAAAGTATTCATGTTTTGTTTCCAAGAACAAGTTACCACTGCCAGCTGACTGGACAACCCCCTGCCCTCTTCCAGGGCAAGAGCTTCACCCAAATTCAACCCGATGGCAATCACTCTTTTCTGTGTACCTGTCCTGGTCCTGGAAATGTCAGCTTAATCTTCAAGTCCATCTATCAGTGCTTCCTGCTCTTTCTTCCCACTGGATCCCATGTCCCTCACTAGCAACCCTCCCCTCCCCCACAAAGGCAAAACCCACTTCTTGCATCTTCCCTACACTACATCAGAGCCCCCTTGGGATCAACTGTGGTCCAGCATTTCCCATGACCTTTTCCAACGTTGGGGACAGTCACCAGCCACCACAAAATGGTGGCAGAACAAAGACCTCCAGAGTAATTTTTCAGCAATAAATTTATAAGCATGTGTAAATTTCCTGATAATCAATATTATGGAATAGAAGTCAGCAATCTGTGTGAAAATAATTTCCTGGTGTAGTGGGGGTAGGCGGTGCTAGTCAAGTTGTTGGCTTTTAACACTGTAAAGTCGGTTCCCTGCTTCCTCACAGCAAAACTCTACCCCTCTGACATAGATGCTGTAATTGTCCCCATGGTTCAGAAGCAGAAACTTACATAACCAGATTCAGTCCTGGACCCACCTATTCTGTTTCTGTCGCTGCTCTCGCATCAGATCTCAGGTACTGTGAGGGAGAGTGGGCCAGGGGGAGGGAGCCTCAAGGACCCTCCCTTTCCAATAGTAGTGCTTGCTGGCAGCCAGGATTACATGCATTTGATTTTCATGTTAATATCAAACTGCCCATTCAAAGACAAGATTGAATTTGTTCGCAAAATCGAAACTAATTGCTTCTAGAACTAAGATGGAGGGTACTCAGGGAGTAGATGTGGTGACTATTTTGAACCAGAGACAAAATAATGAATGTTAATTGAAATGAAAACCATGTTAACCATTGAAATAATCTGTCATGTAAAATGACACTATAATTCCTCTGTTGTTAGGGCTATTTGAGTCATTATACTAACTCATAAAATTACACAGGAAGAGCATAATGACCTGTGTCATTTACAAAGGCTGCATAGATGAGAGAGACAGGCTTCCCTGTGAGATGTTTTCCATCCTGATATCCAGGGGCTCATGAGTCTCCTTCCTTTAGCGAATGAACAGGTACAGATACAAGATCCTGTACCAAGAGGGTCCAATTTACCTAAATAACAGATGATTATCCAAGAGCTGCTGAAGAGTCTCCATGGAGGAACCACTGTGAGCCTAGGCGAGTCCTCAGTGCTACTAGGCACTCAGAAAGTACAAAGATGTACTCTTTACAGATGCCTCCCATTTAAGAGGACAAAAACATCCACTGATAAGAGCAGCTAAATACTGAGGACTTATTCTGCTGATGCTACTATTATTACAACCACAAAAAATAACCAACATATTTTGAACTCCGAATATTCCTGGTACTGTTTTAAGTTCTTTCCTTGGATCATCTCAAATTACTTCCCCTGAGGATGTCATGAAAAAGAAAACAATGACAGAGCAATGAGAAGCTGTGTTGGGGAGTGGGGGAGGGAGGAGACAGGGCAGGAACCCCACTAACAAGGTGGGCACTGGGTATCAGGGTAGAGGGCATGCACTGTTTCAAGCTACCCTGTCATCCAGAGGCATTAAAGCCAGCACCTGAGTGTGGCTTCACCCCACTTGGCTCAGCCCAGGTAAGGTGGGTGTGGGTGATGATGTAGCCCAGGTCAAGTCTCACACACCAGAAGCAAAACAGGTCCCAGAATTACCAGAGACCCATCTGACAACAGAGAGAATTTTTTAAAGTTTTAGAAGAGAATCAGGGCCAAAAAGATATGTGTATGGTATGGACATAATCTCAACAGCGCAAATCTCTCTTGGGCATACATGAATGTCAACCTCTGGACCATGGTTCATTTCAAGTAGAGCCTCTAACCCACCTTTCTTTGGTGGCCATGCATTTCTAGACACAACTGGATTGAGATTTCCTTATACTTCCTCATGCATTTGCCCAATTGTAGAATGACCAGAAGAGATGGGGAGGCATGTCCTTTTCATAGATAGGAGGATGCCAGTCATATAAGAGTTTCCAGAAACACTGCACACACATATGCAAGTGAACTGAAAATGATTATAAAGATGTCCACCATATGGAGGCCCCCTCAGTGGGATAGGAGTGAGGACATGAAATAGGGAACTTCTGTTTTGTTATTCAACAGGACTCTACAACCATGTGTTGTTGGTCTAGTTTATTTGACTTCAAAAAGAGAAATTCAGTTTCAGTCACATACCCCCATTTCTCCCATGATGCTGAACGTAGCCAAGGAGGTTGGAAAAAATTGACCCAGGTACCAGGAGGAGGAACGGAAAAAAAGACCACCTAAGATAAAAGCCCCTGAATGACCCTCAAAGGGTTCAGAAGAGATCAAGTGTTGAGATTTCCTTATCTGAATGAAATTCCAAGTTACTATAATTTGAGGCACTACCTAGGCAAAGCTATCAAAACTGAAGGTATAAGCTCCCCTAATGAGGTAAGGAAGCGAGAGACAGCCTCCACATACTCTATAAACCTTGATTAAGTATCTACTATGTGTCAGAAATTGGGCAAAGAGCCCAAAGGTAATGCTGGCATTGTATTAGATGTACTTGCTGTAACATATATGAGATGTAATGGTTATTAGCATAACGATCATATTTAATTACTTTGAATGATTAACTTTACTCAGGTTAGGGACTAACTGCTTTTTTTCTTACTCATATTTTGAGACACAAAAATTCTCATACACTGCTTACTTAGCCAAGAAAATCTCTAGTTGCCAAAGAAGCTTGCTATTAATTTCAGGAACCCCCAAGTCATTCTACATTTCAGGGTGCCAGAAGCAATTTGTGTAGCCAACAAGCAATGGACAAGAAAAGGAACTCGCCAGACCATAGCCCAAATGGCACCTATGCCATTTGATCATCACTTGAATCAAGGTCTCCTTACACTCAAAATCTAGTGTCCATGTCCAGGGATCTGAGCCACACTTCCTCTACCAGCCCACAGTGGCAGTGCCCTTAACACTTTCTGACTGGATTGTGAGGATCAGTGGGCTGATGTGATTACCAAAATTTCACTGACTGAAGCCAGTTTGGTTGAAGCCAGTCTCCAGGGTCACCTGGCACTCAAGCTAATGGCAATGTGGGTCCCTGTGTGGCAGAGATGAATGGGTTCAACCCCAAATTCAACTTGTTGAATAGCCTGGTCACTGGGGCCTGCCCACAAAAAAACCACTTTTGCACACACATGTGCACAGACTTGTTCACACACAGGCACACAAGGCCCCAACTAAAATTCTGCTTGGTTAATGAAAAGTGCCAAGCCAGCAGAGTAATAGCCAGCTATTAGGGAGATGTGAGTGAACAGGAGAGCTTTCTTTATTCCCTTGAGAGAATGGATAGCAGCGCTCTCTGTTTTAAAAATCCATTTCTTCCTAACAGGGGTAGAAGAGGAATTGTTACCATTACCCACTGACCTTTGACACCCCCATTTGATTTCTTGTTTCACAGCTCCTCTTTGTTCACTGGCCCATGAAAGAAAGGCCCCTTTCTAGCCCTGGAACCCTAGAGGAAATCTTTAGCAATGGACACACTAATTGGAAAAAAGAAATCAAACAATAATCAAACAAGCCCAGGCCTCAGAACATAATTTGCGCCCCTGCCCCCACTGAGCCTGCATAAACCTCTCTCCACTGGGGTTGGCAGGGAGGGAACAGAAGAACAAGGGGGATGGACACAAGAGATCAAGAGTTTGGTTCATGGGTGATGGGACGGTGGGAGAACCTCGGGGTGGACGACAATGTAATATATATATATATATACATATATATGTATATATATATATTACATTATTACATATATACATACATTACATATATACATATATTACATATATGTAATATACATATATTACATATATGTATATACACGCACACATAAAAAAAGAATAAAAATATATTTAAAAAAGAAAGGAAAAGGAGTGACTAGGGGGGAGACAAGGGGAATGAGGGGGGAACACCCACAAGGAAAAGAAATGCAAACAAATCTTATATAATAATAAAAATACTTTAAAAATAAAGAAAAAGAACAAGGGTTTTGCTAACTGACTTCTGGCTAACAGTGGTAATATGGATGTGCTTACAAGGATGTATGCGATGCTACCATCGGCCTGATGCAATAATCTTAGAGAACACTTATTTGCATTCCTGGGGGGGGGCAATTTATAATTATGAGATGTGAGGATGAGAGGGAAAGAAACCACATTTGTTTCTAGTCACCAGCCACAAAGCAGCCCAAAGAGTTCTCACAGAGCTGACTCCCCACAAGGAACAAGCCAGTAAAGAGAAGTGGGGAGAAGGTTTTGGCAGCGCTGTTGTTTCTGAGGTAGGCCTGAAAGCAGGCTGGACACCAACAGAGCCTGGTGCTCAAGGAGACACAGCACCATCAGCCTCCCACACCGGCAATCACTGGAGGCACTGAAGGTACCATCAAGGCTGCAATGGCCACAGCACAGCCCACTTCGATGTTGGGAGTGGCCTGCACAGTCAGTTGGGAAGAGAGAAGCTGGAGATCCAGTCAGCTCCTTCTTGCTCCCAGGGCCTTCACTGGGGTGGCTGGCCAAAGGCAGAGCCTAGCTCTGTTGGCTGTGTTTTCCCCAGTACTATGACCTCCTGCTTTCATTCTCTCACCTTCTCCCAAGGAAAAGGGCTGGCACCAACCCTCACTGAGGATGTCTCAATGGGTCCCACCCACTCTTTCTCCAGGTGTGTTTGCATGCTTGCCTCAGGCCCATGGATATGCCCTGACCAAGTGAGCTATAAGAGCTCCCAATTAAGTGCATCAGCCTACCCTGCACCACTCTCTCCCTGAGTGATTCGTTCATCTACTAGTTGGTATGACTGTAAATGATGTGCCATGTCCAGAGCAGTGCAGAGAGGTAGAGGAAGATGGTCAGAGAGACCCAGAGGGCAACTGAGTGTTGCAAGTAAGTGAAGGGAAGAGTTAGAAAGGGAAGAGCATAACAAGGAAGGGGGTGTGCACTCTGCCAGCAGGGAACTTATTAATCTCCACACTGCCAACACCCAGAACAACAAAAAGAACAGGCATTTTGTTTACATGAGCTCACACAGGCCTGTCTGTGTGACTGGCAATCACCCCAGACCTGACAGCATCTTGAGGATCTAGAACTTATACAGAGCACCTAGTATGTGTTACCACTAAATTTTTCTTATCACAAAGCTACCACATGGGTGGGTATTTTCTTTTGTCTTTTTTTTTTTTTTTTTTTGAGACTAGGTCTTGCTATGTTGCCGGGATACTGCAGACTCAAGCGATCCCCAGCCTCAGCTTCTCAGGTAGTTGATATTTTGATATTACAGGCACCTGTCACGACACCCAGCTGCTTTTTTGAGACCATGTCTTAGCAAGACATTGCCCAGGGTAGTCTCAAACCCATGGACTCAAGCAATCTAAAGCTGCTTGCTTCACAGCACTTGGACAACAGGTGCATGCCACCATGCCCAGTAAGGGTGTTTTCTTTTTAATGGAAGTATTTTTTGTTTATAACATGGCATGTAGGCTATAGGTATATTGAGCATCATAAATCAACAGTTATCTAGACTACACTATGTTCATCACTAGAAGTCTATTTTCCATCCTTTGCCACACAACTGACCCTTGTCACTGATTTACCAAGCCCTGCCTCCCTCCCTTCTAAAAACCATCATTTTGATTTATAGCCCTAGAGTCATTTTTTGTTTAGATTTGTTCATTTGTTTTGTACCTATAGCTCTCACAGAAGTGGGTTCCTACACTTGTCTTTCTCTTCGTGACATACTGGTTTGGCATAATGCCCTCTAGGCCCACCTATCCTGTTTCAGATGGCAATCACTTGATAAAGAAATGGAGAGTCCATGCAGGAAGGTGGAGAGGGCCGAGTTCTCTCACAGGGAAGGTGGCCTTTGGGGTGGCCTGCCTTCTACTGCCATCTGCCCATGGTGGTCAGCATATCTGGGTGGCATCTTCACTTGCTCCTAGACCTCCAGTAGCACCAGAGACCACTACTGGTGAGTGTGGCCCTTCTCTGCCTCATGCCCATGCCACAACCCTAGCAGCAGCCAGAAGTGGTTGTTTTCTTCTTGGAATTTTAATTTTATTGCATAGGGATGCTACTTTCTAGCTGTGATTGCATACATCATGACCCTAATCTTTCCTATGTCATGAATTTCAGTATTCTATAACATGCAAATGCACATGTGCGCATGCATGCACACACACACATACACACATGAGCCCTTTACCTAGCACACAGCCTGGCTTAAAGAGCAAGAATTCAAGAAATTTCACTCCATCCTAATATGCACAATTTGATCATCCCCTGTGTCAAGTCACACAAGATGCTCCTTTTCCCTTAGTCCAAGAGCCAAAGCTGTGATGCTCATTCAGACTCTGCAGGATCTTCCCCTGCCTCCTCTCCAGTCTCACACAGATGAGCTGCCCTTAGTCACTGCCTTCCTGCAGCACTGGACCCTCTCCTCTCACTTCCTTAGTCACCAAGTTCCTTCACTTTCCCTAATTCAGGGCCTTTGCAAAGACTAGTTCCTTTGCTAAGAATAATTTTCCCTCCTCTTTCCTCAACTGGTACCTACATCTTTCACCTTCTGAACAAAAGTGACTATTATAGCACCCTGCTCTTACCCTACCTTAATGCTTATTTTACCACAATTTATGAGATCCCTAATTTTTTCCCTGCCATTCCATAGACTTCAATGTCCATAAGATTAGATTATGTCCATTCATTACAGAATTCCAAACACATGGAAGTATCTGGCAAATAGAAGTCACTATAAATATTGCTGAAAGGACTTAACCTCAAAAAATTAAATATAGAAATTTCATATAATCCAGTTATCTCACTTCTGAATATTTACACCCAAAACACAAAAGCACTAAGATATACATGTATATATACATATAGACACAGGAACCTATGTTTATTGCAGCACTAGACAGTGTCATTCAGAAACTGGTAACAACCTAGTTGCCAAAGACTGATGAGCAGTAAGGGACTATGGTATGTGGGCATGATGGAATACTATTTAGCTATAAAAAAGAGGAAAGAAACCCTGCCATTTGCAACAACATGGATGGATCTAGAGGGAACAATGCTTAGCTAGAAAAACCAAACAGAGAAAGATGAATTCCATATGATTTCATTCATGTGTGCTATACTGGGGAAACACAAGAACAGATGAATAAAATAGATACAAATTTTTGGACTGTGAGACTAATTCATGGTTACCAGAAGAAAAAAGGAGAGTGGATAAATCAGGGAAAAGGGGACAATGAAATGGTGAAGGACAGATTTGGACTTTTAGAGGTGACCTCAATGTGGCATATACACGTCATTCTCAACAACCAATACCCAGAACTTACGTAACATTAGAAGGCCATGTTATTTCAATTAAAAAAAAAAATCCAAACCCAAGTTTGTGGAATCTAGCTGGGCATGGTGGCAAGTGCCACCCCAGTTACCTGGGAGGCTGAGGCTGGGGGTCACTTGAGTCTGCACGTTCGAGACAACCCTAAGCAATATAGCAAGACATAGTCTCTTCAAAATAAACAATAAAAAATAACAAAATTTTAAAAAACGCCAAGTTTGTGGAATCTGAGTGACCTTTAACCCATAGTCATCAGTGCATGTGAGCCATTTCCTGAGAGCTAGTCTTGCAAAAGCTAGTCTTCCTTTGAACAGAAGGAACTCAAGCCTCCCAGAGTCCCCCCCCACCATCAGCCTACTGGTAGACAGTCTCCCCTGGCATCAGCAAGAGAAAGACCTGAGGGGCTTGGTCAAAGGGAGTTATACCACTGTGCCCTCTACCTGGGAATTCCTTTGGCCACTGAAGATTTGCATCAGGGCCTCCTCCCTCCTGTGAGGATAATGGAAAGCTGGGCATGGCACGCAGAAGAAGCAGTGGAAGGATCATAGATGAAGCCTTGACTCCCGCACAAGAGCCCCATCTGCTCCAGCATGTGCCCATGAAAAAACATCATTCAAGAGAATACCTTGGAAAGGCACCAAGGTTCCAAAACTAATTAACTTTCATCAATTCTGTCCCTCTGTGCATGCAGGGCCTTGCCTCTGCCCATCTCCTTAGAACATTAAAGATAGGACATTAGCCTGAAAATATTCTATTTAAAACAAAAGTACTCATAATGACAGCCTTCAGTGCTCACCTAAATCATCCCAAGTCCATTTTCTGGCCCCAGAACCAGCATGGTCAGTGTCCCCAATGGGCCTGACTCTGGAGCCTGATACCCATAAAGAATGTCTTTCATGGTTCATTGGCTGGATTAATCTGACACAAAATGTTTAAACTGAAAACCTAAGAATTGGGACCTTGATGAATTGCGGTAGAGCAGCAAATCCATGGCAGATTCCTTAATGACAAAGGTAAAAGGTTTAAGGAAATTAAAACAGAAGTGCATGGAAGTGGGAAAATTCAACCTGATAACCTGATAACAGAAGATGTGTCTTGTGAGGGGTCATGCATGCCCTGTCACCTGGATATTGTGCCCCGAAAACTATAAAGTGTCCCCAGGATGTGTGGACAAGTTCGCATCCTCCATGATGTGCAAGGGTCTTGAGCTTGTCTATTTCTTGATGTTTAGGGACAGATGTGCTAATGTGGTGATTCACACCTAGCAAGCCCTACGTCCTGGTGGAAGTCACACATACTGATTATCACTTCAAAGCTGGCACGTCCACCTCAATCTCCTTCTCCTCCTCCTTGTCCACTTAGACTTGATGCCTGAGATATGCCACTGGCTGTGCATCAATGGTATGCAAGGACGCAGACAGACGGAGGATGGAGTGACATAGTCCGCCATCCTGGGTGGAGCCACAAAGCACTTAGTGCTTTCTGACAGGGGGCAATGAGAGAAGGCAGGCTCAGTCAATCCTTGGCCCCATAAACATTCCCAGCTGCACAGACACAGAGTTCCCTAGGCTGCAAGCAACTCTGCTTGTGGGCACATGCTGGAAATTCCACCACAAAACATGCACAATCTCCCACAGGTAGAATGTCACTCACAACAAACAAAAACATGATAAGCCAGGATGCTGAGGTCAGTTAGTAATAGGAACTGCTCACTCTGGAAGAGGGTCTTCTCCAGTTGTGCAGTCTGGCACTAGGAGGTGACAGCCTGGTGGAAGGTGCTGGAGAGGATGGGGCAGAACATCCTGGTCTGTAAACGCACACTCAGAACTGCCCGAGCAGACAGAAGACATTATATTTATTGATTCACCCATCTCTGTCTGTAGATACAATCCTGCTTTGGTATAGGCAGTAGAGTTTGGGGGGGAAAAAAAGGAAAAGAAAACACAGCAAGATACGGGTCTAGTAAATTTTACCAACAGTCATGATTTTGATATATTTCTTAAGCATTTATCAAACACCTATTGAATTTGCTTTACAATGTAAGATCTGCCTCTCTCTCCTTCCCCGCTGTTCCCAGGGACTAAAATTCCACACAATTATTCACATCTCCATTATGAATTGCTTTTGACTCTGCTGCTCTTGTCATCAAGATCGTCTAATCAATACCCTCTGCTGCAGAGAGGAAAACAAAGGAACAGAGAAGTTAGCCAACTTGCTCATGAAGGCCTCAGTTGAGGGTGGGGCCTGGTAGGCAGAAGCATTCAGCCTTTCTAGTGTTTAAGAGTAGAACAAAAAAGCTAAATACTAGACGCGTGCACTTATATGTGGGATATAGAGAAAACAAACAAAAGGACAAGAAAAAGTTAAAACTGACAAACACCACAGCAAGGGAGAGGAGAGAGGGGGTGAAATCAGGAGAGGGATGAGCACAAGAGAGCAGGATGAGGGTGAGATCAGGTGACATGGTGGTGGGAGAACTTCGAGGTATATAACAATGTAAAAAATAAAATAAATAAAAACACTGGCTGTAGTTTACGGTAACTAATTACGTCTCTGTTTAACTGACATGTGGTTTGGATGATTGCTTCTGGGCAGAGAAAGGAGGATGAAAACAGGTTTAGCACTTGGGTCCCTACCAGTCGCACTCTGCCTGGGGCAGAGGTGAGACAGAGAGGGTTGTACCTGCGCCACCTCCAATGGCAGACTTCCTGGGGGGTTAATTGGCTTCAACACTGGAGAGAGCAGTCAGGCAAGAGAGACCTCACAGTCAGGACTCCACAAGAAAAGGAGGCCTGTGGCATTCTCCCACCTTGGTTCCCAATCTGCCTCTTCCTGGCTCTGCACAATCAAGGCAGTGAAGTGAGGAACCTCACCAGTCCCAAGAATAAAATGGGGATCTCCTACAGACCTAGAAGGGAGAGGTCTGTGAAATCCCTTCTGCAAAGTGTGCCTAACAGGGGAGTTGGTCAGAAAGGGGTATCTCTGGGACCAAGTGCTCTTCCTTCACTTTCATCCCTGCTCAGTGGAAGGGATTTGCAACACAAGAGACAGTGCTGGCTTTTTTGTGATTCAAAAGTGGGCCTACACTCCCAACCCAGCTCCATTCATGGCGCACACAGTCTAGAAGTAACACTATGTCTTCATGAGCATTAATCCAGACCCAGAGCATGGCCAATGAAGAGGCTCCAGAACAGAGACGGAATGCAGGGAGATGCCAGCACTCCCTGAAGGGCTGGGCTACACACATGTAAAATAGTGTCAGCGATGCAGGCAACAATGACACTTTGGCCACTGGCAACACCTTGCTTTAGTGGTGATGCACCAAAACCATCTGGCATCTAGGAATCCCCCACCCTCCATGTGGCCAGGCATCTTCCAAAGTGAGACAAGTCTGCGTATGTACAATCAACCCATTGGAAGTTCCTGCAGCAGGAGGCAGTGCTTTGTTATGAAACAAAACTGAGATAAAATGAGCGTCATCCTTTCAAATATCCTCTGAGAGTTTGGTATTTGAGGCACATTCTGTGATGTACTTCTCTCTGACCTCAAACACTTTGATTCTTTTTTTCAAATGCACATGAAAGACAGAAAACTCTCAGATTGGTTCACTGCTCCGCAAGACTCCACTGGACCTGAATTCTTTGCCGGTGTTGAGAATTCGTTGTTATCCCAATAATTAGGAGGCGGAAATAAAGCACCATCATATTGGAGAGGCCCAATCCATGGGGAAGATGGGCCCTTGGCCCCTTATTTAAAACCAGAGGAGTTCCTGTGACTCCCAGGAGACTTCCGAGGGGCCACTCGGATGCTCTAAGACCCCGCCTGACAGCCTCCCCTCCCAGTCACGATACGCTCACAGAATTTGAGAATGTGGTTTGGCTGGAAAGCTCAGAACAAATGCTTCAATTCTCCATTCTCCAAATGAAAATCAATGGCAACAGAGAGGTAAAATCAATGCTCAGTGCTCTGTAGGGAGACGGCCCCCCTCCTCGAACCCCATCTTCTGCCCACCCAGAACAATAAATCAGAACTTGCCATCCAAACTGGCAGTGAGCCCCGAGCGTGGAGCCCTCTTCAGGCTCTATGGCTTTCTGTCCCTCCCGCTGTCCCCTAAGAGGGCATCTTCTCCAAAAAGGCCTAAGGCAACATTCTTAGGAAATGTTAGGAAACATAACACATTGCTGTAATAAAGCTCTTTTTCCCCAAGCAAAACCATTTGCAGCTGGAATCTTCTGCATCTTACATCAGCATCTGACTTAACCATTTCCCAAAGGACCCATTTTGCATTATCAAGCCTTAAAGAATGTGCTGGCACCCCATCGACCTGCTCCCAGACAGCCCATGACCTACTTTCTATCACCATCCATTAGCTCGCGTTCTTCAGAATGGTGTGTTCGTGGAAGGCAGACTGTATATTCTTGTCTCCTTTTTTGGACTGTCTTCTTTCACTCATCATGCTTTTACATGTATCAACAGCTCCTTCCTTCTGACTGCTGAGCAGTGACCCAGCACAATCTATTGTTTACCCAGTCACCTGTTGGTGGCCCTCCAGGCCATTTCCAGCAGTTGCTTATTACAAATGGAGCTGCTGTGAACACTGACGAGTCTTTGTGTGGACATAGGTTTGCATTACATATTCTAGACTCAGAGCTGTAGTGGGACATGCTTCTTGCAAATATTTTCTTCTCCTGTGGTTTGTCTTTTATTTTGTTAACTGTCTTTTCAAAATTAAGGTTTTTAATTTTGCTGAAATCCAATTTCTTGATTTTTCTTTTTTTGGCCTTTATAGAATGTGTTTCCTGTGGTCTATTTAAGAATTCTTTGTCAAACCTAAGGTCGCTTTTCCACTAGAAATTTCATAATCTTAGTTATCTTATAAGTCTATGATCCATTTCAAATTAATTTTTTGCATGGTATGTTATAGAATCATTAAATTTTTTATCTGTAGAGAGTTTGTTGTGTCATAAAGATATCCACCTATAAATATTGATTTAAGACAGCTCAATGCAAATTTTTCTGCAAAGGACAGGCACTACTTGGTAATGAAGTTTAAAAAAAAAAAACAGAAGGGTAAAAACCTGTAACTAGAAAAAAAGAAATGTTCTGGGAAGTTTCCGTCACTGTTTTTCGATTATAGGACCATTACCTATTTTTCACATTATTTTTATTTCCCAGAATTTTCTGTAATAAGTTATGTCACACATACACAAAAAAATTAGACTTTAAAAAAAAAAATCTTCGAAGGAAAGGTAACCTGACTCCTGGCAGGTTGCAAACTGCTCTCTAGGGTCTAAACAGTGACTTTAGCGAATCTAAAAGATGAACACACTATCACACTATAGAGAGCTTGCCCTCTTGCGAGCCTCCTCAATATTACCTGGCAGGAAGAGCTGAAACAAAGAATTTCCAAAGAGAATGTGAGTTGAGCTGAAGCCTCCAGATGAAACCAAATGTAGCCCAAACCCAATTACCCCCTTAATAAAGGCAAAGAATCCCAGCAGAGAGAGTTGGTCACCCTGCTTGGCACCCCTGAAATTGCTTGCTCATCCACCCCATCACTGAGCAGTCACAGATGTGTGTGTCAATCAGTTTCTCCGCTCACTCCATCTCTGCGGGCAGGGAAAGCTAATGAAATTTTCTCACTGACGTGCTCACTGTCCTGCCTCGATCAGCTTGCAAGGCAGCCTGAATCTGCAGCCTCATAATCAGCTGCGGACGGACCCGGCTGCCTCCCCAGATGTGTGCACTCCCGTCTGCCAGGCGGAATCTGCCTCATAAGCCGCTGCAGAGGCCAGGCTAGCTGGCGGGATGGCCTGCAGATGTTTCAGAGAAGGGGAGATTACTTCCCTGATTGATGAGTAAACAGAGTTGTCAACAGTCTCCCTGGTCAGAGGGGACCCCTGAAGTAGAACGTGGAAGGAAAGATGCTTCATCTGGGAAGATGTCCAAAGTCTGAAGAAGTATGCATGGAGCTGATATGGCAGGGAGAGGGGGAGGCAGCCTTCACAACCACCAGGACACTCTCTGTGGTACAGACCTCCTCCCAAATCCTGACAAGAACTGGCATGTCGCCTCAGTCAAGTCTCCTCTTGGTGCAGTTTTTCCAAAGAATGCATGAGGTCCTATGACCAGAAATGCAGTTATGCCCAAGACCTCACCAGCCATGAATCACAAAAGGAACGTGCAGCTCCTGTACACCCCCATTCTTGGGGGTGCCGAAACGACACTGTTATCTATACACAGAACCTCACAACTTTCTTTGGTATGAACAGTAAAAGGGCAGCCACCATCAGATAGGACAGGGCAAGGCACCCACAACTTAGGCCTCCTCCCAAATCCTGAAATTGCTTGCTCACAGAGCTCACAACTCTGGTGTTTTCTGCCTGTCCTTCCAGAATGAATAGACACTGAATATTACTATTATTCTAATTATTTTAGTCATTGGAAGACTTGCTGTCACATGACACTCAGTAAGGGGCTTTGCACACAACCATCTTCCCACACTCTTACTTTAAGTACCCTAAGCAAGGACTAGTAAAATTTACTGCCCAGGCAAATCCTCTCTGCAAGAATCACTAGAGGATGCACTCCAGTAAATGGACAAGAGGAGCAGCTATGTGACCTTGCCCAGTTACTTTACCTTTCGAATGTGGGCTTCTTCATCTGTAAAACAGGTTTCAAAGCAACCAATGAAGCACAGATGATGAAGCAGCACAAATTCAGAAAGGGAAAGTGATAGAGTAAGGGGTCGCCAGTCTGGGCATGATGCTCATGAAGTGAGCATCATTCTCAGCTCCATGTTTTCAGCCACTGAGACTCGCAGTCACCAGGATATGAGGGGGAGAGAAGGGTTACATTTCAGCACAGATAAAGTGTGGTACTTCCAAAACAGAAACATATCATGCCCAGAAAAACAGCCTTAACCCCTGGATGTACCTGAGGATCAATGAGGGTGATGAAAAGACTCTTGACTGGCCCTTCCAGAAAGGGCTGTGTTCTAGGAAGAACATGCTGGACAGACAGACAGAAAACGATACACACACACTCCCTAACAGCTGAATAACTGAGGGTACTATCTCAAAAATTCTTTGTGTATTTGAAGCCAAAGAGGCTATACCTTCCTTTCTTCAGAGAAGGGAGCCATATGGAATAGGAGAATTTTCTCAGGGCATATAGGTCTCAAAAGAAATTTTGAGTGACAATTTTTGTTTTTATATCTCACTTAAGGAACTCAAATTTCCTTAAGGTTAGTAACAGAATATCTTTGTTGACCGCCCTTGCTTCCATGCCTACCACAAGCCTGCACATGGCAAGTACTCAACACCTGTATGTTGAATCAAAACAAACAAATGAACAGCTGTGACTATGGATAGGCTGCAGGAGGAGGCCACAGCATGATCATAACGGAAAACGTAAGCTTTGGAGGTAGTACCCCTGGGTTTACATCATGGCCCAATGTACCAATGCACAACAAATCATGAAGACCTCCTTCTTCCTCTTATTTTTCCAAAAAAGACAAAATAAATAGTAACTCGGCAAAAGAGCTGGAAGATCGCAAGGCTGGGGTGTGAGCTCAGGGTCTGTCATGCCAGGGTTTGGGGGAAAGTGTGCATCTTTTTACTTCCAGGAGGAAACCCCAGCCTGGGAGGGGAAAGTGCACTCCAATATTTCATATCTCAATCTCACAAAAACAAAGGTAGCTGATTTTAGGGGACCACAGAGGTTAGTTCTTTTGCTGCAGGTATCATGCTTGCAGAGGTGGAGGGGGTGGAGCTCTGCTCAGACTATCACTGTTTCTTTGTGGACCAGGATTTCATAGGACAGAGCTCCCCAGGCCTACTCAGAAGAAACCACTTTGAGGCCTGAGAAAAAAAGAACACATCCTAAGAGGAGCAGACAAAGCAACCAAGCTCAGAGCCATACTGTGTGGTCCCAGACACATATGCAAAAGCAGTAAGGCAGCAGATACCAACATGAGTCAAGTTGTAGAAAGGAGGCTTCCTTTGCCCAAGGTTAGGGTACAGTGCCTATGAGCACAGATCAAGCTGTATAATCCAGGAGTAAAGTATGTAACCCGCTCATCCATGCTTCTAAGGGTATAAACAGTGTAGGAAGAAGAATGGCCTCTCCCCACCCCCAACCAACCCCATGCTGGAAGCAAGGTTGATTTTGTGTATATGCCTGTTTCTTGCTTTGAGTATCTTTTCAGGACTGAAGGTGAAAGTAGGCTGGACTCAAGAGCTTTCTCTACAATTGTATACGTCTGAGCCCACAGGATAATGCTGGGGGAGGGTGGGGAAGGTGAAGCTCAAGGACCCTGAAAGAAAAGAAGAGCCCTCCCCCAGATGGGAGATGAGTGTGTCAAGTGCTATCCTCTGAGAAAGGAGCAAGGCATGTTCACAGAAGGAATGGTGATGTGGGGGGGTCCTGCCTCTTCAGGGTTCCCATATCAGGGTACCCAGCACCCATGTCTTACATGAACTTGGAAGCAAAGCCCCCCCCAGACCTCAAATGACCCCCAAAAGATTATCATGTGAGGTGAGAATGTCAGCGACAAGAGATTAGAAATCCAGCCCTATTTTCTTTGCCACATATTTTCTGGATGCTGGGGTCATTCCAGGAGGAGGAGGGTCCCATAATGAGTGTAAGGAGGGATTTTCTGTTAATCTGCTCAGACAAGTGCTCAGAGGCAAATAAAGAGGATTTAAAGAAAGTAAAGTTATTGATGTTCTTTGAAAATCTGGACTGGAGCACGGAGCCTTGCAGCATAATAAGAGCAGAGGCGCCAAAGAGTATCCCAAAGGACAACAGAAGCACCTGCTCTTGCTCCCTCCCTCCGGGCCCCCAGTCAGAGGTTGGGGTTCCAGGATCTGCCAGCTGGAGAGTTCCCCTCCCAGCCTGTAGTCTTACCTGGGGAGCAGGTGCTTGCGGCTGACGCAGAGGGCCGTCTGGTAGTCTTGGGTCACGCACACTTTGTGGGGGCTGCACTTCACCTTCAGGCAGGGGTCTTTGGATGGATCCAGGGCTGGGGCAAAAAGAACAACAAGAGGGAAGTTAGGTCCTCCAGGGAAACGGAATCTCTACTTCTCTAATAAATGAGTGGGAAAGAAATAGACCGTGCACTTGTACCCCATGCTGTTTCTGAGGCTTCTGGGGACTGAAGTTCTGTGTCTATGGCATGTGTGTTCTTCTTCAACATCACAGCAGCCAGCGCCTTTGGGCCTGGGGGAGCAGCGGCAGCTCCATCTCAGCTACGAATTACTTTTTAAAAATCCTTTAGCATCGTACATGCTCAGAGGACCAAGAGCTACTTTTCCCTCTTTGGTTATTTGTCTCGCTATTGCTTTTTCCAACTTCATCCATGCCTAATTTTACTGATTTCCTACAACGTAAAAAGTCCTCAGGGATAGGTTTTTTTTTTTTTTTTTTTTTTTGGGCTTCTGTTCAATAAACACAAACTATGTGCATAAATAAGCCTATTTTAAGTTTTGTGAAGAACTTCAGAATGCACAAGACAGTTGGGAGCCATGCAAAGTTACAACATAATAGAGGAGGAAGGAAAAAAAGCACACACATACATATTTATTGTGCAAGGCAGAATTAGATAAGGGCCATGATGGGCATATAAAATGATAACCCAGCTCCAGAGAAAAATAGAGATCAATTTCTGGGGCAAGGATTAATGAAGCATTAATATGTGAATTGGATCTTGAAGGATGGGCAGGATTTTGAAAAGACAAGGCAGGAAAGGCCATTCACCCAGGGTGCCCAGCTCACGCCAGGGAGGGAAGCAAGCCTGGGCCATCATAAAATATTCAATCTGACGAGCCCATGTGGTTTGTGGGTGGGAATAATGAAAAGGGGGAGAGGCTGATTCAACCAAGTAACTCGGACAGGGTCTCGGAAGACCGTGGCCGGGGCAGGCGGAGCAGCAGGCTCCAGGTTCATCAGCACTCACAGGCTGAGGTGCACTTGCTCATCAGGCAGAGAAGAGGCCTCAGGGAATTCTCTGCAAAACAAAAGCGATCTGCCATCTCTCAGCTCAGGGGGCCCAAAGCCTATTAGGCGGTAAATCTTTCGTAACTGCTCTCCGAAGCCAGTGGAGGCGATGCCTCCCCCAGTCTCCTCCAAGACCCCCCAAAAAACAGTCAGTTACACAAACTGCTTCCTTAGCAGAGACAGTCAAGCTACCCCCAAGGCCACCATGCCCACACCATGCTCCCCCAGCACTCAGAACTCACTTCCTCTAAGCACCCCAGGCCCAGATTTCAACACTGTTCACTTCCGATGGCTGCTGGGAATTCCTCAAGGGGCCCACACAAGAAACACAGAAAAGCATCTTTACTGCTTGCATTGCTCCAGCGGTGACCTCTAGCAGAAGGCTGAGTCACTGGGACATAAAGAGACAGGGGTGTCCCCAAGCTACCGGGGCTGTAAGGAGACCCAGGCCCTGGTTCCCCGGGAGGCACCAGGTAGAGACTATTCCCCAAAGGGTGTGGCCTGCTGCCTGGAGTTGGGCAGAGGGAAAACAGGCCTCAAGACAAGGAGAGGCTGATTCACACCCCAGAGACCAGGGGCTCACGCCCAGCAATTAGGTAGTTGAAGACAGGCTGTCTCTGCAAGGCAACAGCTGATGCCTCCAGTCCTCCAAGGTGGGACTTCCAAAAACTTGTCAGCAGCAACTTCCTGGTTCCAGGTGTCATCTCTTGGTTCCTGGGGACACCCACATGAGATGCCAGGAGGCTGATGTGGTCTCCAGTCGGTACACTGCCCTCCATTCCCAGTCCCAGGCAGCCATTCAGCCAACTCTGACTTACTAAGCAAGATTCACACAGAATGAGTCACCAGCTAGGAGGGGTTGCCAGGTGACCACTAATGATGATCAGGCTGATCCTATGCTGCCCATTATTCTCACGCATCCAGCCACTAAGGATGAGTTACGACACTCATGGCTCTCAAGAAGCTTGGGGACCAGATGCCTGGCAGCCCCAGCCCCAGCAGTCAATGGAGGGATGTCCCTGACAGAGGCCATGTGCCACCAAACCCTTGGGATACTCACTGAAGCACATTTCAGAGATAGGGCAGCTCGGGCTGGCCTAGGACGATCAAAGTCTGCAACAGGTGAAGTCTTATGGCCACAGTCAAGCTTTCAGCTTCTGCAGTCAACCTCACAAACATGCACTGTCTGCACTGCTACCAGGAGGATCAGCCAACAGTGCAAACTCAAGCCAAAGGCCAGCCATGCACAGCAGCGGACAGCACAGTCCAAGCTGTGGACCAGAGTATGGACACTGGCTCTGCTACTGGCTGACCATTGCGGAGCTCAGAGCCTCTTCCATGAGGTCAGGATGTAACAACAATCACTACCATCACCATGGGTTGTCATGAGGAGTAAATGAGTTAATATTTGTAAGTGCTTTGGAAAGACCTGGTACATGTTGAGTACCTCGATAGTGTTTACTAATTTTTTGTGTCTGGGTTTTGTTCCCAGAGCAAATGAGACTTCATAATGACAAGAGCAATCGTTAACACCCTGTGCTTCTGGCGCACAGGCAGTGAGCTGAGCCCTCTAATTGGATTACATATTTCACTCTCGAAATATCAAGGAGATGGCTGCTGTTTATGTACCCATTTCACAAGGAAAGGCATGGAACATGTTTGATACCAGCTCAGCTCAGAAACCAAATCCCTGGCATCAAAGGTTGGCATGTGAGAATCACCTGAGACAGCCTTTAAAATACTGACACCTCCCAGCAACCAGAGCGGGAGCACTAGGTTCTTGAGAGACACTTGGGGTGAGACTTGAGGGATACAGGGCAGCCAGGAGCCCAGTGCTGCTGACCAGGGTCATGTGGAGCTGCCCCTACGTATGTGTGTGAACACA
The DNA here is from genome assembly GCA_004024945.1 of Uropsilus gracilis. Taxonomy (NCBI): domain Eukaryota; kingdom Metazoa; phylum Chordata; class Mammalia; order Eulipotyphla; family Talpidae; genus Uropsilus; species Uropsilus gracilis. The sequence goes on from PVHY01000688.1 coordinate 20,683, forward strand.
GCCTGTGTTTCCCTAAGGGAACGTGCCCTGATCTTGCCATCCACTGTCTCCTACAAATGCAGCAACCCTCCAAAGGATTCAAGTGAATGGTGGTTTGGTCAACTTCAATTCTCAGCCTCGCCATCTATCACCCTAACCCTGAGGGCAGCTACTATAGGCCATCTTCTCTCCAATTCTGAAAGCTAATATTTCTTTAAAAAATAAAAAAAATAATACAAATCATCTGTTATTTAATTCCAAGGATGTACTCAACAATCTGCATAGAAAAACTGTATCTATTAAAATGACTAGGTTCTGAAAACTTCAAGCACATACACAAATTATTATGAGCAAACTTCATAGCAACATGAAACAATAACAAATCCACCTGTCAGCATCCATTGCATCACCAGGATGCATTTCATTTTGGGAAAACAGCCACACTGGGCTGGAGAGGGAGTAAGGATCAGGGAGGTGTCATTTCCATCTCAGTAGGCCTCCCAAAACACTTTCCCTGATGGCCCAACGGGCTTGGTGACACCCTGAAAGGCTCCAGTACCATCCTGAAGGGGGCCTGGAGGTGCTACTTTCTAAGGCAAATGATAAGAGAGCAAACAACCAGTAGCATTTGAGAGGCCCTTTAATAAGATGTGGGACATGGCACCAGGGAGGAGGCAAGAGAGAGCTGTAGTCAGCGACACCCTGAAGGGTTAAGGTTCCCCTGGTCAGGGCTGGTGATCTCTGGAGACCACACTGCAGCGTATCTTCCCTGGCACCTGCTGGGTGGCAGGTAGCGCCCACCCCACAAGATGCTAAAGTCTGTGTCCCCAGCCACTCTCAGGTCATCATTCCTACAAGATCACATAGATTTAGCAGGGTGATGGCCCAGAACAGAAACTTGCCCCATGGAGAATTAAAGCCACCTGATGACCCAAACACAAAGACAGAAGCCAGAGTCACTGGCACCTGGCATACCATCACTTCATTTTTTAAACTACATTTTATGAAAAACCTTTTTTCAAAGAAAAAAAAGAATGGATTAATTTTAAGAAAGATTTGTTGAGCTGAACAACACTGAATTCAAAAGCCAATTAATTACTGACTTCATGTAGGCTTTCTTTTTTTAATTAATTTTATTTTTTAAGCTCACTGCTTGGTCTCAATTAAGGTAGTGATATTTTAATTATCTTAATTGTTTCTGAACTTGTTTTTCAGTTCAAGTTATTTTTTAATTAGCAACAGTGATTTTTTAATTCCTGAATCAAGCCCTCTAGCGCACATCTTACAGGCAAAGGGGCAGAAGTCCTATTACCTGCCACTGGCACCACCTCAGTGACTGAGATGAGAGGGTGGCCTTTCCTGTGAGTTGACCAAGGAGCCCCGAGAGGCACCTGGGCATTGAAGTGTGTGTGTTTATTCCATCAGCATTTAGGGAGTATCTAGGCAGGTCCTGCCTGCTGACTGGAGGCAAGAACCCAGGACCCTAGCGTGATCCTTGCATCATCCTTACCCTGCAGCAGCTCATGGCTTAACAGACAGCAAGTCATAGTGTGATGCTGAGAGACAAAGGAACTACCTCAGCCAGCCCTTCAGCAGGTCAGGTGAGACTTCCTGGAGAGATGAACATCTGTAGAGGTTTAACTCCAGCAATAGGATGACCAAGAACTTCCCAGGTTAGAAACAGCATTCTTCTCAGTGATAAAAGAAATCACAGCAAGATGGGGACAGGAAGTCTCTTCAGGCTGGAGCAGGGGTGGCATCTGATAAGATGGAGGAGATGCAGCAGCATCTGAAGGTCCACAGTAAGGACCATGGGGCACGGGCCTGGCCTCCATGCCCTGTGGGGAAGACAAGCATGTGGAGCCTGATGGTATCTGGGATACCCACCAAAGCTGGTGGAGAGGGATAGGAAGAGAGAGCCCTGTGCATACATTTTACCTAAAAAGAGGTGTTTTGATGAGGACATGCCTCACACCCTCCAGGTGAGAGGGGATGTTAGACGGAGGCCTCCGTGGTTACCTCTGAGCACCCCCCTTTCCTCCTTTGAGGACCTCGGGGCCCACTCTGCATGTGCCACATCATTTGGGATTCTGGGAGGCAGCACACTTAACCAGTGAAACAGAAAATCACAGACTTAGCACATAAACAGCCCCGTGAACCTGTGGTCCACTCTGATGACAACCAGAAACTTCCTCAAATAAAAGGCCACTCCATTTGCAAAAAGCTGACATATTAATGATTGTTTGTGGCCCAGTTGCTTTTAAGATTGCTCTGTGGCCAACTCAGTACTCACTGAGGTTCATCTGAAGAGCAAAGACGACACTCCTCCTGATTCATTAAGGAAAGACTTAATGGATGATTGACAGAGAAATTACTCCAAACTGCTAAAACCTCGTCAAGCTAGATTCCAAACATTTATTACAGCTTGTCTGTCCCCATGGTAACCTGTGCATGCATCCTGCTTCCCCCACTCTCCAGAGGGGCTTATTTACTAGTTGACAACAAGAGCCTCACAGAATACAAAATAAAAGATTCCACCCATAGGATTTCACTGGAACTAGGGGAAAATGGCAGCTCGGAAAACCCTGTGACACTTTCGGCCTTCAAATCAAGGGGATGGCCAAGTTCTCCGAGTCTAGACAAAGGGGCCTATTAGCCATGAGTTTCAATAGGGCAGACAACGAAAAGACATAAGCAATTCAGCCTGTATGCCCAAGGCCTGGGGAACAGGAGTAGGTGAGAGTATGAGACACACGAGGACAAATGGGGCTGAGATTAAAAGGATGAAGAAAAAGGGTATCTTATCAAAAAAAAAAAAACACTCCCAGGAAAAGATTTTTTTTCTCTTTTAAACCAAAGACAGAAAAAGCCTTTCTTTCCATGTTAAAAATAAAAGAATCCTCAGTCTTACATCATATTTGTAGGTAGGTATAAGCTGGTAATAGCCTTTTTAGAGTACGATTTTTCAGCTATGCCTTTAACTGATAACGATTGCTAACTAGCAGAGAATGACTGTGTAGGAGTTTACTATATAATTCCCTCAACTTTTTGCTATATGTGAAAATTTTAATAATTAAAGGTGGAAAAAAAACATCCTGTGAGCCAGCAAGTCTGCGTGTTAGGCAAAAATATGCATCTTAATGGTCTATTGTCAGGGAAACCAGGCACCACTTGAATGTCTGCTGGTAACTGTCTGATCATGTACTAAAGCACCACACAAAGGTGACTGGAACAACGAAAGTCTATCTCTCCCAGGGTGGAGGCTGGAAGGTTGAGAGGGGCGCCATGCCCCACAGGTGAGACACCTGCTAGGTGCACTCGGTGGGTGAACGCTCTGATGGGTCAGGGAATAAGGAGGCCAAGCCAATGGGGTCAGGGCTCCCCCTTCATGACCTCTCTTAGCCTCAGTAACTTCTGTAGAGACCCCAGTTCTGAAGTTAGGCCTTCAACATAAGAATTTGAGGAGAATGGGGGGCATACAAGTATACAGTCTATAGACTAGCTACAGGGAAAAGTTTGCATTCACTAGAAGCCATCCATTTGTGTAATACTGCCCAGCAATTATAAAGCAAAAGATAGGGACTAATGCTAGTAGATGGTTGGTTCATTCAGTGAAGAAACAAGTTAATGATGAAAACAAGAGATGTGAAACAGCACAGTAACTCCCAAGACCACCCCACCGAAAACAACAAAGCTGGCTGTCCAGGCCAGGTCACTCTCCTTCCATAGCAGCTGCCCTTTCCCCTTCCCATCCTGATTTCCTTGAAAAGAAACCTAACTGCCCACACCACAGCCCCACAACTGGGGCCTCGGTGTCCCCCCTCATTTCCTAGGGGTGACCCTGCAATAACCTGTGAATGAATTCAGACTCCTGGCAGCACCAGGTTAACACTGTTGCTGCCTGACAGTGACAGATCCAGGAACAACATTAGCTGAGAAAGGCAGAGTCTCCAGCTTGGAGATAACCTGGTTACTACAGGAAAACAATGACAAGTCACAGTCAATGCAGGCATCAGAGCAAGCGTCCAGTCCTGGGAGTGCTGGCATCTGCCACTGAGATGGAAGGGTTAGGGTATCTGCTGGCCCAAAAGAGCTCTGTCCCTCTACTCACACTCAAAACATTATGTGCAATCACTACAAAGTCTAACATGGCTCATTTGCACATCCTGGTTATTAGAGAAGAAGGTGCTGAGTGGCATCTACCAGAGAAGCTGTGGAAAAATGCACCGTAAAATCACAGACCACAGCAGTCAATAGCATGACTGGCCTGTCTGCTCTTGTCAGAGGTATCATCTCACTCACCCTTTCCCTGGTTCCCAGATGCTCTGGGAGAGTGAAGACAAGGATCCTCACTCTGTGTCACTGAAAAACTGCCTTCCCTTTACAAGTGGGCTGGGAAAAGGGGTAATAAGGACAGAAGGGAGAAGAGCTAAGATAACAAGAGAACATTGTTATAATGTTGTTATAGAACACTTATCTCCTTAGGGAACAGACAAGACAGTGCTATCCATCAACCTACAAAATGAGGAACTAAAATCCTCATTTAGCAATGCGGAAACAGACACAGCAGTCAATTGATTACTGATTAATAACTGATCAATGAGGAAATGGATGTGGAGATGATAAGTAACTTGTGTGTGGCTACACAGCTTCTGAGTCTGGATTTCAGTCCAGGTAAGTCTCACACAGAAAACTGAGGCTTGGAGACACTCGGCCACTCATGATAACATCTTGTGGTGAGGTTAATGATGACACAGAGATAAGCAGCATCATAACAACCTCCCCCAGGAGTCACAATGGCTCAAAGACCCCAGAAAGTACACATTGCTGTGGAGACAACATGGCACTATCAGATGCACTGTCAGAGACAAGGTCTTTGGGCCATGGAGAGCTCAAGAGTTCAAGTGTTAATGTAACCAAAGAGCCTATGTTTGTAAGAGGTTAAAGATAAAAAGAATCTGGCTAAGGAAGATTAAGGGAAAAGAATCTGGCAAGTACTACCAATGCCAGAAGACAAGGCTGGAATCCTGGGAGGCTGGGGACATGGGGACAAGCAGATGGGTAGCATCACTGAGTAGGTTTGCTGCATAAGACTGGGGCATTCTAAGCAAGGTTGTCCATCAGGCTGCTCTCTGTCCAATACTGCAGAGAAGGGCAGGGGTAGGTGTTACATGGAACTCAAAGAGGAAGTTCGTCAGGGACAGTTTACCACAGAGCTGTTCAAAGCGGCTCTTGGAGACTTAGAAGAGGCTGTCACTTCTGTCTGCCCTTGGGAAGCAGAGCCCACATGAGGCAGCATGGGGGCTATCACCAGCCTGACTGGCCTAAGGATCAGATGATGCAGAGGAAACACCCTACATCATAGGTATCTATCACAGCCACCACTCTGGTTCCTGTTTACCACATCTAACCTGTTCCTGGCTTATCATATATGCTGGACAAGGACATGCCAATCTCCAGTGCATCTTCCTGAAGCATCTCTTTTACTAACTAGAAGGTAATTTGAAACTTTTTTAACTATTAAGGCAATCACTGATATACGATGGAGTAGAATGCAAAATTTCTATGAATTTGTAGAAAAAAAGACTTCAAAAATATACACCTCACAGAGGGTTCTCTCCCCTGCACCTCACAGTAGGTGTTTGCTTTTACTGTATCTTAAGGGCTCTTTGGTAGAAAAATTTGAGAAGGGCTGAAAGTGTTTATGAAGTTTAAAGGGTCCTAGAAGGAAGTGGAGAGCTCTCCAGGGTACTGATATCTAAGCCAGAAATCAATAGCTGTAAGAGTATATACAAAGAACCTTCATAAGCAAATTGTTCATTCCTAAGGGACAGGAGAGCAGCTCCTGTTAAAGTTAATCAGAACTGTATCCCATGCCCCCCATGAAGGCTCCCCAAACAATCTATTCCCAGAAATCTCAGAGCCACTGGTTTAACCTCCCAGGGGGCTTTTCATAAAACACACCCTGTATAATCAAAAGCTTTTTTTTTTTTTTTTTTTTTTTTTTTTAGAGAGCCTTCAATGTGCCAAGCATGGCAGGGAGAATGGGGGGTAGGTTTACAAACGAGCCACAAAGCATTTGTAACTCCCCAGGTATTAATATCAAAATGAAAGCTATTATTGCTTTTGCCCTTCCCACTGTTAATTTTTCAAAAACACTTAGCTCTGGATTTATAAATGGGTAATTGGAGATGATTCGTTTCCAAGTCCTTTCTTTCTCTAATTAGGGAAGATTCATTTCTGCTTTCTTGGGGTAGTTCCCAAGGTTATTAAGTTCCATTCCTTAACTGATAACAGTGAGCAATTATGACAAAAGTTAGTGGTGATCAGAGTGGGGGTTTCTTAGAGGCACCTTCCAAGCTATTAGAAACTAACTCAAGCTGAGAAAAGATTGGTTACATCTCTCACTATAGGTTTTTATAAGTCATTTAAGTCTTGTGCATTGTTGTTCCTGTTTTTTGTGTCCCACACTGTTCAATCATTGCTGAAATACTTTCCCACATGCATCTGAATAAGCTAAGAAATTTACAGTTTCAACCTGGCTACAACCAGTTTTTTCCTGCCTGCCTCTTCACCAGTGTGTCACTCAATGGCCAATTACCTCCTTTACTTCACTCTAAGGTAAGACCTAGAATGTTACTACAAAACATGAATCAGGTCTTAATTACACACAGAAGACAGATGCAACAGTAAATAATGGGCATGTGCCTATGATGTTTCCTAAGACAAATGCAGGCCACACACAAGAAGTACACCCTTTCATTTTCATTCTTTGGTAATAAATACTGTGCACTCAGTAGGTGAGAGGGCACAGAGAAATAATCATCATCTTTGGGTACTATACTGGTTGCAAAGTTGCTTTTTGTTTTGTTTTGTTTTGTTTTGCCAAGGAGGAGAACTGCTGCTTTTGTGTTTGGTAAAGATTGGCTTCTAATTCTTTTTAAACAAAGAGCCTCATGACTCATCTTCCACAGTCTGGTCTGATGCTTTACTTCTAGAATTTACTTTCCATTCCCATCTCTTTATCCTCTATTATGTAGCCTGCTGCTTGCTACAACAACTCATATACCCTCAGATAATTAACATGTTTTCATGCCTTGACACTGTGGATTGCAGGGTCCAGTATAAATAACCACCACATTTCTTACAACTGTTTTATGGGACCAGTATTATCTCCTCTTGAAAGATGAGGGAGCAAAACTAGAGTTTACCAAAGATTATACAACTAGTAAGTGGTCAGGCTGGGAGGTGACTCCAAGTCTGTCTCAATACAGCAGATGTCAAGTTACAGAGTCTCTGTTCTATTCATTACTGCACGCTCCTCACTTAATACTCTATTTACAACATATGGAGTTCAACAACAGTAGCCAAGTGCATGTATGGTGGCTCCAGATCCATGGGCTTTATGGCTCTTTTACCCTGCTCCTGAGACAGGAACCCTGCTCAGTCCTCTGAAATGTGTCTAGAACAGATATTCCCAGCCAATGTTGTATAAATGGCAAAGGTATCTCTCTGAATGGAGCATCTAACCTGTAATTTCCAACCTGGAATTAGGTGACAGACAAATAGAGCTAAAAGAACCCTTGGTCATCCTCCAGACAAACACATCTACCTTTGACATACAAAAGACTGACACGTCAGTTCAGAAAAAAATGTATGAAACTTCCTCTACTTGCCAAGTACTATTATAATGTTAAACATCCAGTAATGAGTCAGGAAGAAGAAGCTCTTGCTGTCAAGGACCTGACATTCTAGGAGAGAGGTGACAGAAAATGGAAGTGGAAGCAGACAGGAAGGAAGGGGTGTGGGGAGGGTGGAAGCAAGGCAGGATATAGAAATGAAGGGAAGGCAATAAAGAGAAAACATTTGATAGTAAGAGCTGAGCAGCTAACTTTAAAAGAGAAGCAAGAGGAATTCTTGGATGAAGTGGTTAGAGAAGATCTCTCAGAAGAGTGATGCCCAGCCTATAGTCTGACAAGACTTGCGAGAACAGGAGAGAAAAGTTTCAGGAGAGAACTTGGTGTGTGGGATGAAAGTATACCTCATTAAAGACTCCTGCAGCTTTCGCTGACACCTAGCTATGGAAGGACCAGGATATCACTCTAGAATGACTGGTTCTCTGGAGTGTATCCACAGAGCAGTGTCCAAAGCATAGAACAAAAGAATGAGTCCAACTGAGGTGTGCCAGTCACTGCAGGTTGTCTCACCCAGGCCCTGGCCTCACCATCATGACTGCCACCTTGCCCAAACAGGTCCGATGTTCTGCTTCGGGGGGGAGGGGGGGCTGACTAGCCATTGCTTGGGTTGCTGCAGTTTAACCAAAAAGGCCATAGTCAAAGTCAACCTGGACCTCAGGTTCATAGGCTCTTTGCTTGTAGAATAAATTCTCCAATAAATGCAAAATGAATACAGAGAAAGATCCAAGGGCTGTGAATGTTGGGCTCCAGACAGGTCCTGCTGTACTCCTGAGCTCAGGTCCTTGAGAGCTGTATGACCTAGAGCAAATTAGGTGGCCTCTTTGAGCTGCTGGGGAGAATGGTAGCATCTTCCTCACATCATGGTTAGGAGAGATGGACAAGACAATGTATCAGACAATGAACACAGATCTAGGTAGGAGACACTTTAATTCATGTTTGTTTCAACTCTCCCTTGTGATTCACCTTAAATCTTCCTCAAGGTTGCTCTAGTCCAATCTGTCTTCTCATCCAGGTTTCTATATCAGATCACTGTTAAGTCAAGGTGCCGTGCAGAAATCACTTTGCCTCTAATGTCTCTTCCCAGGAGGCATCCAGTGAGGCACCTCACCCACCAGTCTCACCCTGCTCTCCTCAGCAGTGCCCCTGCGGCACTCCCCATAGGCCTGGCCTCCACTTTGCCACAGAAATCAGAAATCTGCTCACCCCACTCAGCTGTGACATACCAGGGTGGCCCAATCAGAAGGCACCTGGCTGGCTCACCCCTCCACTGGGTGAGGGGCACTCTGGAGACTGGTGCCTATAATTAGAGAGGGTAGGGTTGAGAGAAGAAAAATGATGACATAAAGGAGAGTTTCCTTTTCTTCTCAATGCTGCTTTCCTCTGTAATGTGTAACACAGATTTTTTGGCACTGAATCCCACTGGCTGGGGTGAAAACAGCCATCAGGCCTTTTGTGATCCTGAAAAGCTAATGAGAAGATGTGTTTCTGTGTAATCCAAACAGTTTTCATTTCATGCCCAATCGTTTTTTAAATGAGCAACAAATCTCCCTCTTGTGTTCCTTCTGCTGACAAACAAAAAAATCTGCCCAGTCTCTTTGTGAGTCCTGCCCAGTCAACAAGGGCAAGAGCTCCTCATGTCAACTCAAAGCCCCTGTCACCAAGGTGGATCCTCTGGGTCATCTTGTTCTCTTCTAACAAGTTTCCACCATTGGAAGCCGAGTTCAAATCTAGGACTTTGAACTGAATAATGAAACAGCCCAGTGATTTTTTAAGCCATTTTTGAACAGCAAGTTGACAGCATTTCAGAAAGTTCACTACTGGTCAGGCAATGAGATTGACTAGGAGAGCCATACAAAGCTCCACCAGCTGAAGTAGAGCACCACAGCCACCACCAGGGGAGGGACATTGGGATAGGCCTATGCCACACATTCCAGCAGTGGGCCAGGCCTGTGCCCCCCCCCCCACATACACACACACACACATGCGGCCACAGAGGCAATGGTGTTCCAGACAGGACTGGCATGCTCAGCTGGCCTCTTCCAGGGATGCTCAAGGCTCATACTACCACCTCAATCTACCCCTCAGCAAGCATTTGCAGATTCATCCCCTAGGGGATGATTCACCATGGAAGCACTTCTATTTACTCATCACCTGCCCCTCAGACTACAAGAAAGAAGCAGAACAGGGCTTATTCTGACAATGTCTGGCACCCAGCGACTCATCTGTTCATCAGACCCTTGCTGAGATCCGCACTGCCTCTTGGGTATCAAAGAGGAGAGGCCAGATCTCTATACTCAAGGCAGTTATAGGTCCATGAGCCTCATGTAGTGTCCTGAGATAACAGGAGCTTGTAGAGAAAGGGCACAGAAGCTTCTGGAATAGCTAGTGCTAGCACAGTTGGAGCAAGAGGTCAGACAGAACTGGAGGCAGAGTCACCGAAGGCCACGGAGGGTGGGTCAGTACCTCACAGATGGGCCGGGACCAGCTCTGAGAGGTCCTGGTGCTCTCAGACCTTTCCTCCAGCTGCCAGCGGTAACCAGGCAGAGCCCAGCACAGAAGCCTAGGGTGCATTTCTAGATTGCTTTAGTGCTAGGATCAGGGACAACTGGGGTTGCATTCCTGCACAGCCCCCTTCTTTCCCTGTCATTTTTTCCTTGGCCCCATTATGCTTGGTTTCACCTCAGTTCCTTTCCTTCTCACCTGCATCTATGGCCTGCCTGGCCCCGAAGGCATTGGGGTCTGTGCCATCGACTAGTCCATCAGAACCCCTCTCTTCACAAAATTTCTTCACAAGCAAAGACCCTAAGACAATCCAGCCAGGAATGATCCAGAAAGGGGCGTCTTCCAGAAAGACAACTCCCAGTGTGTCCCTTTCTGTCTTCGCTGTTTGGAAACATGACTTCTCTTATCTTTTTATTTTTATTTTTTAGTTTAAACAGGCTGTGTAATTATTCTCACTTTAAATGTCTGTATCTGTGGCAATCCTCTGGCCTGGAGGGCCGTCCCACCCAGTGGGCTTCCCGCTACCTTGTTCTTCCAGTCTTAACTGTACTTAACACCATCCTCAGTGCCACCAGGTCCCAGAGGGGACTCCACTGCAGGGGCCGACAAGTACCTCTCCCACCTGAGCTCCCCGGTTGGGGCACCCACTGGTATGAGGTATCTCGTCTAAGTGCCTGAGAGGCACCTTCGACATGGATCCCTCTCTGAGGACACCTCTCACCACTGCTTGGTCCACAATTAACATCCTCCCAACACTACAGCCCACAAAAACTCCATTCCCTGGGCATGGACATCTGAAATACATGAATTAACAGGAACTCCTCTGCATGAAAGGTTGCCCGTGAGAGTGAGAGCACTTCTGAAGATCGCAAACCTGTACCCAAAAGTTTACCTGTACTTTTGTGACATGAGCAGCTCAGAGTGGCTGCTGACTTTGTCATCCAGTCTCCCCTGGATCATAGGATCATCTCCCCCCCACTTTGTGGTAGGTGGGGGGGACCTGGCTCCAACTGCCCACTTCCCACGACAAAGATGGCATGGTGACTGGAGTGCCAGTTTCTTGTCCCCGCTCCGGTTCTTTCTATCCCAGTGACCTTCCTGTGGGCTCTGTAATGTGGAAGAGTGAACCCAGGCCAGGAGCACAGAGGGAAGTACTCATCTTGGGCCCCTATTGCCCAGGGCTCTGCTTCCTGAGTCATCCTGCTTGGAAGCCAGGGCTGCCCCTGTCCCCCCTGCCCTGGCCACTAGCAACTCAAGGCCTGGATAGTGGGCCAGCTGTGCTGCTACTGTGGCAGAATGTCTAAGAAAGACCCTTGTCTCCAGAGAACATCACAGGGGTATGTGGCAAGATATCAGTTTCAGGGTATAGAACAGTCCTTGTGGGTCAAAAGGCTGGAAAGTTCATGCACTAAACTATCATCGCTATGGAGGCTCAGTGTGAGGGTGACCAGACCCTCCTCCGCAGTCCAGGCCACAGAAAGGTGCTCCCCAGAGATGACACTCTGCATCTCCCTCACTGAAGTGAGGTGATGAGACGCACAAGGACACTCCCACACAGGCTGCAGGGAGAATGGGGGTGGTGGTCAGGCCACAGCAGGACAGGGGTCACATAGGCACTGTGGTCAGGCAGGAGCCATAGCAAGAGGCCAGGTGGGCGATGACAAGGCCCCTAGGCAAACCTCAGCACTCATAAGGTGGCCCTGTGGGGACCTGTTCTCGAGGGTTGGTAACGGTCACAGCCAGGACCTCAGTCAGAGAAGGGAAGCCACTCACACCTGTAGTGGCTTCTCCGGGCTTCACAGAGAAGATGGCTCACTGGCCAGAAGCAATGCCAGCAATGCCAGCCCCATGAAGAGAAAGACGTATCTCTAAGCCCTAAACCAAATTCTCAGCCTGAAACCAGGTCCAGCTGCAATTAGACGTCCTCCTTGAGCTCTGGCCCAAGGTGAGGAGCTGGTCTCTGAAAGCCAGCCTGGCAGCCAGGCGCCTAGCCACCAGGTTTTCTTCTTTTTTGTTGGGGGAGATAGAATATTCCCAGAGAGAGTGGGTGCTTGTGAGTTAGGAGGCGACCTCAGAGGATACCAATCTCAGGAGTAACAAGAGACCAGAAAATAAGAGCCTTAAAATGGGGTCACCTGTTTTGAAAGGTCTAAATCACTGGAATAAATACCTCAGAGCTGACACTTGATGTCAAGCGTATGTTGTTTCGCCAGACTTCAGAGACAGCTAATTAGGGTCATAGTCAACCTCTTGATGCTTCAGACAAAGTCTGTTCAGCATATCCTTCTTCTCCTGGGAGTCACCAGGCTCTCCTCCCAGGCAAGGCACCTTCTCTCGTGGAGCCCATGCTCACATGTGCATGTTCAGAGTCCCACCAGCAGTGACCACTGATGCTGTAACAGCATCACTGCTTTCCTCAAGATGAGCTCAATCTTGATTCATACATACTTGGATTTATGCCTTTGTAAGTTTTTGTCCCACGTTGCCCGCCCAGTTATGAGCTCCTATCTTAGCTTTTTGACTAAAATATCATCAAAAACTTTACAAAAGACATGTAGTTTATAATATCCCGACACCACTGGAAATGTTTTCTCTAAACTGTTTTTGTATTCCCTATCTCTGGGTTGCACCTCCATCGAAGATGTAAGATGGAAGATTTTTAAAACCTATCTTTTCCATCAAGTATTCAGTGCCATGGCTACCCGATTTCCATGATGTAAGAATAAGATCCAATAGCTGTCATATTCTGGGTAAGATCTAAGAGTTGTCACTCCCTATTCTCATCTTCGGTGATATATTACACATGGAATCATCTCACTGTGAATCAGGCCCTGAGATAATATTTGGGTTAGCTTCATATTTCTACTTTCAAGCTGGTAAGAAAGTTGTTTTCTTTTTTCTTCCTAATCCCTAGGGCTTGGGAGGAGGGACGCTGATCAATATACTATCCCCATCTGTTCCAGTCTCTTGAGAAAACCTTTTGTCTTCTGACAATGCCATCTGAAATAAGACTGCAGAAGAACATGTACTTACATCAGCTCTCCCCTCCACTTTAAAGACACAGGAAGATGTGTCAAAGCCATGCACCTGTCACAACTGGTGGGGATGGAGGTCATGATGCTGGTGATCAGCATGCAGAGATGAAGGACAGGGTTCCACACTCTGTAATCTACAGGGTAACTCCCAACGCAAACTGCCCACAATATCAACAGTCCTGAGGTAGAGACACCCTAACTGAGACAGACAGCCTGTGTTAGTAGGGGGCTACTGTTTAAACTATCCTTTGGGCTGGATTCATTTCTATATGGGGTTTGAGGAGTGAGTGAGCAGGTAGACATAGAAGCCTAAGAAAGAAGGAGGCAAGTGGGCTTTGTCCCTCGGAGGTCTCCAGAGTCAGTGCTGGAAGGCTGCTCCAAACTAATAAACTGATTTCCGCCCAATACTGTTGAAGAACTAAGGCTCAGAGAGGGAAGAACCACCTGTCCAATGCTCCTCAGCAAGACAGCAGTGGAATTGAAGCTAGAACCCTGGTATCTGATTCCCAGCCCCATCGACTTCCCCAAACCAGCCCCATAGGGAGAGAAAAAAGAACAACTAGCATATCAAAACCATCACTGGCTTGTACATTGATTAAGAGAGGTAAGGAATAAGGAGAGTTCTTTCTGATCCAGGAGGGGCCCAGACATATAATCTAAGGACTGGAAGACACTGGATATACTCAACACTAAATGTGTCTCTAACACCTGCCAGGAGCCAGGCACTCTTTCAGGTGCTAGAAATACAGCAGTGAATAGAAGGGACTAAAAGCCTAGTGCCATGTGTCATACTTACTTGTGCCATTTGCAGAAGTACCAGGCATGGCCACCTGGGGAAAGCAAAGAAACTAAGGCCAAAGTTAGTAAGAAATTTAAGGAGCATCTCTTACCCTCCAGAGTGCAAAGACCAATAAAAAGCCAAACTCCCTGAGTACCTTATAAAAGGATGTTTTAGGATGGTGCAGCATTTTGCTTCAGGCGCCAAGACTTTCCCAGGCCATTAACTCTGGAGTTGCCTCCTAGTTGAATGGTAGCAGGACAACCAATAGGAAGTGCAGGAGAAGAGCAGTGAGCATGATGACAATGGACAGCACTGCCCAGACACTGTGCTAAGGTTTCCCGGGCACATCTCAACAAGTCCTCTAGCAGGCCTGTGACAGAGTGTGTCCAGCCCCAGTTTACAGAAACAGAAACTCAGATTCAAAGGTATAAGCCAACCAACCCAAGGTTATGTAGCTAAAAGAACTCACAACTATTTCCATTCTGCCTCCAGGTTCATAATGGCCAGCCCGGAAAGTGTCAATCTTCCCCAGCTTTCAGAGTTAGGGCACAGCAACCAGGCTGGCACCACTCTGAGCCAACTCACCTGCCTCTCGACCTTGACCCAGAAGGTACACCTGGAGTTTTCCCAGAAGGTCTTATAGCAAAAAACTGTCTTCATTAGTATATATTGTATTTCTTCCTGTTTATTGTCACTTCTCAGAAAATGTAAGTTGTCAGCAGACCAAGGATTTCAAACTCTTGTACTTCACAGAGACACACTCGCATGAGGACCACCACCTTGTTCGAAAAATAAATGTTCGTGCACTGTTAAACTCTGAAAAGCAGGGAGGTCATGTGATGTATTCATTTGCACTCTTGAACACCATCAGGCAAAACAGATTGCTTGCTGCCCCATAAATTTTCACCGCGAGATTAAATTCTGTTAATGGGACCAAGAACATTCAAAATGCCCCACTTTTCTGTGTGAATATTAGATCTAAGTCATTACTTCTGGACCAAATTAAGTTTATTTTTATTATTTTTTAAAATCCTTGTCAAGAATGGCATCAAATGGCTACATACCCAGGCACACTACTCCCAGGGTTCTGGAAGCTACCACTGGAAAAGCAGTAGAGGTAAGGTGGCCTGAGTATCACCCCAAGTCAGGTGACCCTGCTATATCGGGGGCACTTCCCAGAAAGATGTATGAGAACCTCATGCAGCTGACACTTAAAAAGAAGACCCATGAGGGACCAGGGGCATGGGGCCTGCATTGCTCAAACCTCACCAGACATCTAGGAAGTAAGTTATTCACCCCATCTCAGAGAAAAACAGAGGCCCAGAGAGGCTGCCCTGGAGTACACTTAGGACACAGTCAGGCCAAGACTGGAATCCCTGGTTCTAAATCCAAGTTTGCATTCTTTCTCTCTATCACTAGTGCTCCCATTATATCGGCCACCTACAAGAGACAGTCACAAATCAAATCGAGCCCTGGAATTGAGGAGACATATTTTATAGGGAAAGTGATTTGCCCATGAAATTACAGCAGTTACTACAAAGTCAGTGCTGACTACATGCCAGGCATTAGAGTAGACTCTGCACATCTAGTGCTGCCAATGACTGGACTGCACCCCCCACTCACACTCAGTGTGGTGGTGATTAGCAGTAGGGGCTTTGGGAAGGTGACTAGTTCAATCAGGTTATGAGAGTTGGGGTCTATGACATTTTATTATGGTTAATACAGATATTATCACTATCAGCTTTTTTTAATTTTCTTTTTTTAATTATATATATATATATAAAACATCATTGTCTACCCTGAGATTCTCCCACCACCTTATTACCCATGAATCATCTTAATCTCTTGTGCCCATCCCCCCCAATTTTACCCTCTGCCCCCTCTCTTGCTCTGTGTTTCAATTCTGTTGACGGTTTTAATTTTTTCTTGTCCATTTGTTTGTTAGTTTTCCCTGTATCCCATATATAAGTGAGACCATCCAGTATTACTCGTTTTCTTTCTGGCTTATTTCCGCTAACATGATTTCTTCTAGCTCTATTCATGTTGCTGCGAATGATGTAAGTTTGTCTTTTTTGATTGATGAATAATATTTCATTGTGTAAATACAACTTTCTGACTCATTTGTCTGTTTGGGGGCATTTGGGTTGTTTCCATATCCTGGCTATTGTAAATAGTCCTATACAATAAACATCCGAGTACAGGTGTCCTATGGAGTTAGTGTTTTTGTATCATTTGGATAAATTCCCAGAAGTGGGATTGCTGGATTGAGTGGTAGATCCATGTTCAGTAGTTTGAGGGTTCTTCACACAGCTTTCCATAGTGAGTGAACTATTTTTCATTCCCAGCAGCATAAAACTGTTCCTTTCTGTCCACCTCCACACCAGTATTGTTGTTGCCCATTTTGGTTTGTGTGTGTGTGTGTGTTTGTGTATTTCAATATGGGCCATTCTTACTGGTGTGAGATGGCATCATGTAGTTTTGATTTTCATTACCCTGATAACTAGTGATGTTGAACATTTTTTCATATTCATTTTTGCCATTTTTATTTCTTCTTTAGAGAAGTGTCTTTTTAGCTCTTTGCCCCATTTTCTGACTGGGCTTTTTGTTTTGTTTTTGTTAAGTTGTGTGCGTTCCTTGTGGGTCTTTGTTATCAGACCCTTCTCACTTATAAAAGGGCAAAATTTTTCTTCTCTTTTGGTTACTGTCTCTTTTTTAAAAAGATCAGAAAACTTACACTCAGCCTGTACACATCCCTAAGAGCACAGAGTCATGAACTGTGATTTGACCCCTTATCATCAACTATAAGTTCCAGCGCTGCCCACCACAGCGGCAGGGCACACAGCTTTTGCCTCAGCAGATGGAGACCGCGATGGAGTGAAGAAAGAGAGCATCTCCAGTGCAACCCAAATACGAGCAGGCCTTTGGGAAGAGAAAGCACGTTAGTTCCCCAGTCCTGTGGGCACTGCCACGTAGACATCACCCAGCTGGGACCCAGCCATCTGTCCTCTCAGATAGGCCCCCTAGGAAGCAGACCTGGTCTTCACATAGCCTCCTAGGATCCACATTCAAGCCATGTGTCTGGGAAGTTACATGGGGACACCATCATTTCTGTTTGTCCTCCCTGATGGTGAGCTTCTCCTAGGTACAGAATGAACCTTACTCATCTGTATTCCACTGCTCTCCCCCACTCTGCCTGTGATAGAGCAAGTGCTCAGTAAATGTTTGCCAAGCTTAACTGGGAACACTCCTGCAACTGCAGCATGGAAGGGCAGGCAACACTATCACACTCTGCATTGGGCAGGTGGGGTCACATCCCACTCCTAACAGCAGTCCTGCAAATATTTGCTGAATGGACAAGGATCAGTCCACTCATCTGTTTTAAATGATGGAGTATTTTCTGAATTTACATCCAATTTTAACTTATTCTGGAACCAAAATAGCTGTTGGGGCAAAAAGGACAGATGGCAAAAAGTAAAAAAAAAAAAATTAAGATGAGAAGAAAACCCCATCTTGGCACACAGTAGGCATTCAACAGTGTTCCCTGCAGAGTTCACTGGCCAACAACTTCTCAAAGAAACTCTGCTAGCTTTGAGCTGCCGTTCTGTCTGGGAGGCAATATTCAGTCACCATTCCTTCTTAGCAAACACGTGTGCATGCGCCTCCAATCAAAAAGGTTAGCATGACTATGCTTCCTTTAAGGAGCAGCACACCAAGTATGGCTTATGTAGTAAATCACCAGGGCTGACCTGCCTCCCTGGACAGTGAATGGCTTGAGTCCTTGGCCTTGAAATTACAGGATTTCATACTTCCCATCTATAGAAAAGGCTTCTCAAAGTACTCAATGGTGATGACACTTAACTCCTTACCACCCACAATGTGACCTGGGTCTTCAACACTAAACCAGAACATTTCCGAATCTTCCAAATGATGAAAATATAATAATAATACTCTAGCAATTTCCTTAAAAAGGATGGTCTATCTAGCCCTCAAGTGTAATCCATAGGAAGTGCCCAATCCTGCAGACTGACTTCTGCGAGAATGCCAATACTTCACCGTGCCCTTCTGTTCCTTGTGCTGCCACAGTGCTGGCAGCATAATGAGAGATTGGAAAACAAGACTTGCTCAGGTCCATCCCTCCGCTAACAGACAGGGCTGGATGGGGTGAGGGAAATAGTAATGCTATTTCCAAGCTCTCTCAGTTGCCATGTAGAGAAACCAATTATCCAGAGGCCCTTCTCCCCTGCAGGAGGGTGAACTAGCTCTCTGAGCATCAATATTTCATGCACTGTCATCTCTGCATTATTTAATAAAGCAATTGAGGGGATGAGTTTATTTTCAACCTTCTACCCAAGATCCAGGCCTACAGTACACACGGCTGGAATGGAGCCAGTAATCATAGGGATGTTCTTGCTGATAGTTTGAGGCCTAGGAGGAGTTTGGAGTTTCAACTACATGCCCCTGGTGTCTAATATACACTCTGTACTGTGGGGACATCCAGTTCTTTTTTTTTTTTAATACTTAGAAATTTAATTTTTTATTTATTATATTATTTATTTATTTTATTTTACATCATTATTTACCCTGGGTTCTCCCAACACCTTATCACCCATGAACCATCATCTTAGTCTTTTGTGCCCCTCCCACCACC
The DNA here is from genome assembly GCA_004024945.1 of Uropsilus gracilis. Lineage (NCBI taxonomy): Eukaryota > Metazoa > Chordata > Mammalia > Eulipotyphla > Talpidae > Uropsilus > Uropsilus gracilis. The sequence goes on from PVHY01000688.1 coordinate 39,325, forward strand.
ACAGTTCTATCAGTTCATGCTGATGAGGGTGAACTTACTTCGAACCCAACAAGCAGCACCAGGTCTCCAGATTGAACAGTATGACTCATGGGGGACAAAAAGTCGTTAAGCTAGGATTCTGCCCTCCAGAAGCCTAGAGACCCTCTTAGGGATAGTGAGAACACATGGAGAGGGCAAGAATAGAGACTGGAAGCCAGTCACTGGTGCCAGCAGGGTCTGGCAGAGGCAAGGTCAACAGAACACTCTGTCCACTAGTTCCCTTCTTTCCAGCACCCAGTCTCCCACAGCATGTCCAGCTAGTGGGAATGTGGTTTCCATCAGTGCTTGCCTCTAGCCCCCTGAGATGGGGACCAAATGTATCCTTTTCCAGGTGTGCTGGAAGAGCTGGGACAGCATGAGGTGTTTGGAGTCTTCACTCACTCGGAAAACAGTCGATGAGCAAATCCAGTCATGAAGGTGCCAGTGTTGGAGCTGGGCCTTCCTTCAGCGGGATCTCTGTCCCTGCCCACTGTCTGAGCCCACCTGCCAGTGCTTGGAGGCCCTGCCAGCATTCTTTAAAAATCACCTTTTCTTTAAGCTTTCTTGAATCAGCATTGGGTTTGTCCTTCTGGCAAGTAAGACGTGGCCTGATGAAGCACTCAGAAATAGTCTGTTAAAAGAGATTAGCAGTGCCATCCAGTTTCTACTTTATCTCATCACCAGGGCTGAGTGAGCCAGACTGTGCAGGCACTGAGGACACCAACATTATTTTTGTGAGACTGTTATTTTAAAAAAAAATAAAGATGTTTTGATTAGAATCCTGGGAAGCCTCAGAACTGTGTTGGTCTTCCTTGCATTTACTTTGTAGCTTAACATCATTTAATTTTGTTTTTTAATTAATTTTAAAGCTTATTTTTTGTGTGTATATATATATTTTTTTCTATTGTTGTCTACCCCGAGGTTCTTCCACCACCTTGTCACCTGTGAACCATCATCTTAATCTCCTGTGCCTATTCCTCCCCCAATTTTACCCACTACCCCCCTCTCTTGCTCTATGCTTCAGTTCCGTTAACAGCTTTAAATTTCTCCTATCCTTTTGTTTGTTTGTTTGTTTGTTTGTTTGTCCTATGTCCTACATATAGATGAGATCATCCAGTAATTTCTCTTTATTTTTCTGGTTGATTTCCACTAACATGATTTCCTCTAGGTCCACATTATCACAAAAGCATCAAACTTGTCTTATTTGGTTGATGAATAATATTTCATTGTGTAAATATATCACAACTTTCTGATCCATTCATCTGTTTGGGGGCATTTGGGTTTCCATATCCTGGCTATTGTAAATAGTGCTGCAATAAACATCCGAGTACAGGTGTCTTTTTGAATGAGTGTTTTTGTGTCTTTTGGATAAATTCCCAGAAGTGGGATTGCTGGATCAAATGGTTACATTGTTTTATTTTTAACTGCATGTGTGGTCAGGGAACTGCTGCTATTTAATGGTCTTCAGGAAGTAGATTCTACTACACTACTCCTATAACAACTACTACGACTATAACTACTACTAGGAAAAAGAGGACAGAGTCTAAGAGAAGATAAGTAACTGGCTCTCTAGTTTATCCAGCTGGTGAAAAGGACAGTTAAGACCTGACCCTAAACTTAAAGAACCAAGAGTCACAGTGTCTGACCTGAGCCTTGGGCCGGGCCTTCGTGATCACTCTTAGACACACGCAGTGGCACCTTTTGCAGCCAAGACTAGTGACCATGTGCTGAAGCTAGAGAAAGACACCTGAGCTTCACCTAAGCCCGCTGTGCTTGTGCCGACGCTGTCTTGCTAGAAAGAGAACACCTTCTCCCACCTGGATGGAGTACGTCTCCCACCTGGACACCCCGGAATTCTGTGACGGCAGCATGCGCCAGCAGGTAGCTGTTCCACATTTAGCTGCAACCTTTCTCTTCAAGTTTAAACATACTTTGTGCTCTCCACGGGGAAGAGACAAGCTGACCTAACTCGGTGGTATAATTGGCTTTCATATGCTTCAAGACAATTACTAGGTCTCCCTGCAGGCTTCTTTTCCGGAGGCTATGATTCCTAATTATTTTTCACACATGCCCTAATTTCCAAGTCCACACCAAATCTGTTGTTCTCCTGTGACCTGTGTCCTAGCTGTCCGCTGCAGCTGGTGGTTTCAACACATGGGACCCTGCTACCTATGTCTTCCCTCCCCTGCCAGCCTCAATCGCCTGTGTCAGAGGTGGAGGTGAAAAGTGGGTGGTGGTACCACTTCCAGAGGGAACATTTGCTGTGACCTTAGATTCTGCTGCAAAGGAACTTCATAGATAGGTCCAAGCACTCTGGGGTTGACATCAGACACAAGAAAGGCTACCATCATGAGGAGAAAAGGCTCTACCATCCTTGGAGCCCACTAACGCCTGCCAGAGACACACATGTCCGTAGAGAGCAGTGAAGGGAGAACGGGTGCAACATGGTCCATGGGGAGAGTTATCACCAGAGCAACAGCACCTTCCGAAGGTCAAGGTCACCTCTACAAGGCCATTTCAGTCTCTGAAGCACTGCAGGCTGCCCCAGCCCTCTGGCACACACAAAATCTACTCATTTCACACATGCTGACAACTTACTTATAAGATTATAAAAACAAATGTATTAAATGTCACAAGGGAGAAAATAGCTGTATTACTACGGAATGGAGTCATGAACAGAGAGATGTCACTACCCACACCAGGCATGAAGAGGCTTATATAAATGGGCACCTTGGACACACAGATGGTGGAAGTGACTCTGGAAGATGGGTGGACAAGATGTATGGGTCAGGGAGAGCTATGACCAGAGGACCAATAGTGGCAGTGAAAGTACTCAGAAGTAAGCTGGGTTGGGGAAACTAAGGTTTTTGAACAAAACTATGCTATGGATGAAATCTAATATGGTTTACAATTAAATTAAAAGGTCAAATAGCATATCTCTGTAATCCTTATTTAAGCTGCTTTGGGCCAAAGCACAGCTGTGCCAGGGAAAAGCATAGTAGGTTGGTCTATCCATGCCAGAGATAGATGTAGTGTAGATTCAAAGTTCCAGATTCTGCCACCAGCCTCACTATTCACTGACTGTGTGACCTTGGACAAGTCAATTAACTTCTTTTGACCTGAGCTGCTTTTCCTCTCAAGTGGAAAAACAATTAGAGCTAACTCATGGGGCTGTTAAATAATAAAGAAGACATACCAAAAAAATGTCCCACAGAGTACCTGGCACAGATAAAGTGCTGCAAAAAGCTCCTGAACCACCTTCCCGTCTAGTCCTATCAACCACCTCACCATCCATTTGAATGAGCACAATTCAGATCTATGTATGTAGACATTGCAACACACACGTATGTTTCAGTGTGTGTGTTTATGACAAGCAATAAGTAGTGACTCCTTTGGGGAAAATGCATAATTTGTTCAAAACACACAATAAAGTTAAAATGTATCTTTAAAATTGTGAACAGCAGAAGCTTGTATTGCCCACATCTTTTTGACTAAACTGATGCGAACTCCAACGTGCTAGAAAGAGGTATCCACCTCGGGGGAATGCCCACCACATTAAACTTTTACCCAACCTTCCTAATGACTGAATTAATCTAAGGCAACAACTATTAAAATCACCAACCCATCCAGCTTTATAAGCTCCTAAAATGAAAAGCACCCAGCAAATCCCACAGCGATGTTTTTCTTGTCTTCACGGGAGGAAGATCTTGTCCCTTAATCACACAAATGACTAGAATGTCCTCAATTCTCATAGGCATTTCCCAGCAAGGTCATCATGAAAAAGCTTGTGCGAGGTCTCTCCTTCGACCTATTTAAACTGCTAAGGCGTTGACGGAGTCCCGCCCCTCGGCAGTGGCCACAGGAATAAGTGGACAGTGAGTTACCATGCCCCATAAACTGGGAAGATCCAGTAAAATTAACCTGGAATGTTCTAATCAAGCGGTTACAAATCCTGACACGCTTCCCAGTGATTATAAAAATCTCCCTGAGCAGAGGCCACAGGATGGGGAGCAGGTGAGGCCTGCACTCTTGGGGGAAGCTGGGACCACCCTGTGCCTATCCCTTTCCCCCCTACTCCCCATGCTGCGGCCCCAGGGCTCTGCAAACCCCCTTATCCTCCACCTCCTTGGGTTCAGGAGAGGGGAGCTGGTATTCTGCTGGGGCAGGCTGGGGCGGGGGAGTCTCCTTCTGGTTCATTCCCACCTCAGCCAGTCCTCATCATGAACAAGAAGAGCAGCAACACAGCTGCAAATAGAAAAATAAATAAAGGCCCTGAACATACCCATCACCTGCCCAAAAAGAGTATTATTGGAAGCCCGAGATAGAAGACTACATAAGACTAGAGGAGTGAAGACATGTCACCAAGTAACAGCTACAACTTTTCTGGTGCTGGGCCTAAACTCCCTGTCCAGAGACACTTTCAACATGAACAAGGAGCCCCCTTTCCCAACGGGGGTGGAAAATCACAGAGAAGCGGCAGTGGCCCCATGGCAAACTGCAAACTGTGAGAGAGGAGGTAAGCCAGACCAGCCATCTACTGAGGTCCCACCTGGGAACTCATCTGCTGCCAGCAGCTGGGAGATGTCAATGCCAGATGCCAGAACTCTAAGGCTAAGAAGCAGCACATGGAACAGAAATTGGAATGAATGGAAGAGACAGCCAATACGAACAAGGAGACACTGAAACCAGAGATCGTAAGGGTTCAAGGAAAAAGAGGCTGTTCCTCCAACAACATGGGAAATGCCACAGTGAAGAAGCCTGGAGAGCCACTCTGCTCACCTGCCCTGCAGATGGGTCACCTGCCCCATGGTTATTCCTGGCGATCTGGTCAACCTGGTCTGTGGTGTCCCAGGAATGTGGGCTTCACCCAGGAGGACACTGTCCCAGAAAAGAAAACAAAGAGACCAACGAGCTAAACACTGACCAACAACTGGCAACAAGAAAAGAACTGGTGTGACCAGAACAGGGGTTCCAGAGGAAGGGGAGGGAGGAGGATCATGCCTATAAACATGATGCATTTATACAAATAGTAAAATAAAATTTTCTAATAAAATTAAAAAAAAAATCTTCCTTACCACAACTCACTGTGTGTGCATAGGCTTGTGTGTGGGTGTACGTATACACATACGTACATATACACACGTATTTATTTATATATATTTTACAGATATTTATATGTTATGCATACATTATAGGCATTATTATATAAATATATATTAGGTAAGGTGGTTCTATATTTCATACCATTACTTTAAATTTACTTAATCATATGTAATTACTTATTTTATTAAGTCTGTTTTTATAATAATTAAAATGGAATATAAGAACCCATCACCTGTTAATCCTCCTGAAAGATGAATCCATCGGAAAAGGTAATAGGCCAAAATAATGTGCTCATCAACACAAATTAGCCACAGACACAGAGCAGGCAGAGCCTGGCGAGGACAGAAAAGAAAAATGATGCAAACATAATGCACTGTTAAACTGTTAATCAAATGCAACAACAGTTAAGGGAATGGCCCCTCTTCCAAAGGATGCCAAGTCCCCTCAGGACATTCTTCCGGTGGGGGTGGGGGGGGTGCGTTGCAGGGGTGGTGATCAAGCTGACAACAGAGAGCATGGTCACCATGTCCTTTATCTTTTCACAAATTCAGATCATGACCCCCTACCCCTGCCAACACATTTCAGCAGTGCCCAAAGGCCAGGGCAGTAACAGAAGTGGCCATTCCCAGGGCTAGAGGGAAGATGAAGTACACCTTGATGGAAGGCTGGACATGGAGCTCAGAGAAGGAAGGTGAGTCAACGAGCCCCACAGAGCAACATCTGATCCTCAATAACCGAATGGACGTGGACTTTTCTCACAGCACCTGCAGAAATTCCTCCCAAGGAAAATCAGTCACGTGGGGAGTCAGAGACAACACCAGCTTGCTCTGCAGTCAGGGCATCTTCAGCCACAGGCAGAGCAGGTGTCCTGAGGTGCAGGTTTGCATGCAAGACCAGACCCAGGTCTCAAAGGCATCATCAAAGGCACTCCAGGGGGGAGGAGGGTTCCAGACTTCCCTGTACAGGGAGAATAGCTCTTGGCAGCAGCTTGGGGGGAATGTAAGGATAGGAGGAAACCAGAGAAGAATTCGCTAGGCAGAAGGTGGGAGTCCAGGGGGAGGAATGGAGAGGACAACAGATTAAGAAGAAAAAAAAATATTTAGGGGCAAAAGACTGAAGGAGGGAGAGAAGGGGGAAATGGAGCAGCTGGGGAAGGAGGGTAATGGAAGTGGAAAGCTTTTAAGACAAAGTTGTCAACTCCCTTTCACATTAAGATACATTTAAAAAAATTCTCCCACAAAGATGCTGGTGGACTCGAGATAGGAAGAGAAGACCCTGGGGGTCACCCACCACAAATGATGTGAAATATATATAAATAAATTTTAAAAAATTAAAAACCAAAAAAAAAAAAAAGAAGAGGAAGAGAAGACCCAAATTTTCACTTGGAAGACACCTTTCCAAGAAGCAAAGTCTATGGTGTCATCCAGGGGAGAGAAATGAGGAATGGGAGGGAGCAGAGGTCTGAGATGGGGAGAGCTGGGGGGTTGGGGTTGGGGGAGACTCATCCTAGAGCTCTCCAAACAGGGCTTTATAGAAGCAAGCCAGGGAAGCCTGGCCTCAGTAGGACCAGGACAGGGAAGGGGAGACATGCCACCTGGCTGGTGCCAGAGGTGCTCAGAGACCACAGGTTGAGAGGGACAGGTGCCTGCACTCCGACTGTCTTCCAGAAATCACCTCCACAGTCCTGCTGGTGAGCAGAGAGAAGAGACAGCTGTGGAAAGACCCAGCTCTGTGGTCATTTCTGCCCCAGGCCTGGAACGACCATAGCCTTTCATCACCCACTTCTAGCCAGGGATACCACCCCCAGATGCCTCCAGACTGACCAGTTGCTTGGGCAAAGTACCCAGAGGCCTGCCTTCTATGGCCATCACTTACGGCCATGTCCCAGCAAAACTGTGAGGTGCACGCAAACAGGGGGTTGGCCTCCCCCTGCTCAATGTCCTGGGCAGGCAAAGGATAAGCTGTGTTTTGTGGAACAGGGTTACAAGTCTCTCAGCTCTCTGCTAGTCACAGGTGTGCTGCAGGGTGAAGAGAGGAACCCTCATGCTGGGGATGTCTGTTAGGCACCGGGCACCTGCTTGAAAGCTGTGCCTCTGAATTCCCTCCAGGAAAGCATCATTGCACACTTGTCATTTTGAGGAAACTGAGGCTCAGGGACAGCCAGGGACTCGGTTTTTAGCATAACGGAACAGCAGAACAAGGATAAAATTCAAAAGCCCGAGTCTGGGGGAATACAGAATCAGAACCAGGCTCGAGCAGCCCTCCTTCCTCTGAGCACACAGCTGGTGTCATGCCCAGACTAGTCCTGCACCATAAGCTGGCTCTTCATGCCCCTCACCCTCCGTCCGCTTGCCAAGTCCCCTGCTAGGCCAGCCTTCTTCAAGCAGCCACCTCGCTCGCCAGCCACACTCTTAGCACCTGGCCTGCTCCAGAGCTTCTTAGTCCCCTCTCTCAGAAGGGCATGTGCCCACAGAGTAGTGAGCTCAGCGTGTGCATGAGCCACGGTGTGATTTGGGCCTCGAAAAGTGCCTGGCACAGAGCAGGGGCTGAGTATCCTTGATAAGCACTAACTGCCCTCTGCATCCCCAGGGATGGGCATGGGCACACAAATTGGTGGCATGGAGGGCAGTGACTTTTGCTGCCAAGCTGGTTAGCAAGGGACGAGTCAGGGAGCATTTCCAAGGCCATGCAGGCTCTTTAGACACTACTATTATCTTGCCTCCGCTATTAAAAACAGGTTTAGGTGCAAAAATGGGACCATACAGGAAAGGCAGAATCCATTCCCTGTGAGCAAAAACTATACCCATAATGGGTTAAACAAGTTTAAAGGAACAGGTTTCTATCTACAGTCAATGAAAAAAACAAGACATCGGCCCCCTCTCTCCCCTCATTTGATCTAAAAATAAAGGCCGGCTCTCAGCTCCCATGGGAGAGTCAGAACTAAGCTCTGATTTTATCTCGGCAAAGGCACAGCCATTTGCTCTCTGTTAATAGGACATAATGCCACCAATTAGTTAACTTACACACTTAAGTTGTCACCAAGGGTGAATTACAAGCTCTGGGGCTGGCAGATGTGCTGGGGTCCTCCTGTTCCTGCTTGGCACTACTGGGCAGCCTGGAGCCCAGGGAGCCACTCCTCTCTTGAGGGCCTGGGGTGCTTTCACCTTTGCAGGGCACCCGTTTCTTTAAACCACCTTCACAGTCATGCTTACAGCAGTGTAACTGCATGTGCCCTGCAGAGCTGGCTTGAGGCTCACTCCCAGGCCTGAAGGCAAGAGTGCAAGGCAGCAAAACTGCTCCCACCTCTGACTCAGGCCTCAGCTGAGAGCTGAGGGTTTGTGAGATGTGGGGCAGGGCCCTGACTTTGCTGAAAGGAGACAATGTCTCTACTTCACAGAGTTTTAGTGAGATTCAAGATAAGTGAGGCCATCTCCCCCTTGGCCATGAATGCCAGGAAGGTCCCTCCCACCACTATGGACTGTGACCTGCAGATGCCAAGTGCCAGGGCTACCTATCTGCTTTCAGCCTTAGAATAATGCTACAGAGTGGCAGGTCTAGATTTTACAAGAAGAAACTGGCTCAGAATGGTTAAGCCACTTGTCCAAGGTTACACAGTCACTGAGTGCTTGAACTGGCTCTGATACAGGGTTGTGAGTGATGCAGCTGAAAACTGTAATGGTGCCAAAATACCCTGGTGGGTGGAGTCCGAGAGAAAGACACATGAGAAGAAGTGAGAAGCGCCATAAGGCAGATAAAAGGAAGGAGCAAGTATAGAGGGGGAAAAAAAGGAAAGGAAGGAGATGAGAATGGCAGACTGAGAGAACAGGCCCATGTGGTCTGGCCAGGGGAAACCCCCAGAAGAGTGAGCAAGGAGTCATGGTGACTGGCAGAAGAGTGGCTGATGTAGAGAGTGTGGCACCGCAGCAAGGTGGCATAGTGAGCTGGTACCTAGAGATGGCCAGGGATTTGGAAAGCTGATTTGTGCATTAGCAATTGTGGAAGAAATCTGAAGAGCTTTGGAGAAGTGGAGCAGTGCGGAACACTAGAAAAGAAGTGAAGAGAAAATGCTGAAGAAAGACTGGAGTTTGCCGTGCCTGCCCCCTGATTTGAAGAGGCGAAGGGCAACTCTTGGACATGTATCTTTGGGACCTTTGGGACTGAAAATGGTGACTGAGGTGAAATAACTGGCCACTTGTGGCTTTGAGAACTTTTCGTTTTCCTGGTTAATTTTTCCTAGCTAATAAAGCCCTGTTGTTGAACTGCATTTGTTTGACAACAGCTACGTGTGGGTGAAGGAACCTGGGAGGCAGAAGCCGCTTTTTAAATGTGGCTTGTTGGTTGGCAGCTTCTGCCCCTTTTGATCTGATTTCAGATCCACTAGCAGAGGTCAGAGGTCAGAGCTCAGGCTGCCTGCCCTGTATCACATCCCCCCCCCCCCCAACAGCGGGCCCCAAACACTGGAAGTGCAACAGGTGAGCACTTTGCAAGCTGAGCAAACGTATTTTCTAAAGTAAGCAAGAATGATGAAAATGAAAGATGCCATTATTAATCAGCGCTTCCTTTTGTAGTGACAATGTGCCTAAAGGTGTCCTGATGCGGTCGTTGACTTTCTTAAGCACCTCAGTGACTACAGCTTCTTCCTGGGATCTAGGTGCCATGACCCTCACTGGATGGGAGAGAACATCAAGCTGGTAATATCCAAATTCCTAAGTCAGAAGCCAGTGGCTTTTTTTCCCCAAAGAGCCTTCCTCCTAGTGTCTCTGGGACCCCACCACAGCCCCAGGGGCACCTCAGTCCTTAGCCCCATGCACCTAGCTACCCCACAGGCCCCTCTCCCTCTGCTCAAGTTCCTCCCTGTTTGGCTGAGAAAAACCCAGGGGAGTCACTGGCTCCAGAATATCCAGGTCAGGGCAGTGTAGAGGCCTGGCTTCCCATTCCTGAATTTTCCTTCTTCCCACACTGAATGAGGAGCACAGTCTCAAAATAGAAACCCCAAGAGTACCAGCACTGAGTAAATGGAAAACCCCACAAAAGCAATGAATGAGCTGCTCACCAGCCTGCCCTCATACCAGAAACTAGACATAACGTGACCAGGCGTAGGACTCAGTCAGGTTTGGTCTAAAGGAGCATGGAATCCACAGATGCAGGTAAATCAGGTCTTAGGCTGGTGTGGGGGAAGAGGTGGGGAGTAAACAGGACCCAGGATCCTAAGCGCAGGATCTTCCCCCTTGGGAGTCAGTCTCACGGATGATTCAGAAGAAGAACCAGAACAAGAGGGAGAAACAGGGATGCCAAGTAGCAGACACGAGCAGGTCTCCTGAGTGCTTGGAGCGATGTGGGGACCATGAGATCTCTCACAGAGGCAGACAGTCCCCATGCTAAACATGGGAGGAGAGGAAGTGGTAAGTAAGTAGAACATTCTCGTCTGGATGATGCATGCAAAGAGGTGTGCTCTGGGTCTAGAATACAGGAACCAGAAACACTGGTGAGTTTGGGCCTCATTCCATGATCATCAGGAACCACTGCTTAGTTCTGGGAAGGGGTAACACAGCAAGATCTGCTGTAGGGACTCTAAATCCACCAATCAAGGGATCAGGGCCAGACAGAAAGCATGACCTAGAGGTGACAGTGTTTCCACTCTCACAAAGGGCTTTCTCAAAGCTCTACCTCAGAAATAAAAACCTGGACTGGATTCTGGGGGGATGATACAGTCACAGGGCAGGACCAGGAGAGGCCCCAACCTTGCTTCCCAACCCTAGAAGCTTCCAGCTTGCCCCAGCCTTGCAACTCCCTTCTGCTGTATTTGAATAAAACATGAAATAGAGCTGGAAGTGTGGTCCCCATGGAGGCTGCAAACTTTGGAGCATTAGCTGACAAACAGGCTCGCTGCTGTGTAAACTCCCCAGGCACATGCAAAGTACGAGCTAATCTTGCCACCATCACAAGTTCTCTGAACTGAGGATAATGAATGATAATCTAAATCGGGCCGGGCAGATGCCTGCCTGGGAAATCTGATTAGGATTTGCTGGATGATTCCCTTTCATCCACCAGAAGACCACAGGACATGGCAGACCAGCCACCATCAGGACACAGACATGCCCCCAGACGCTCCTCCCCAAACCTCTATTGCTGGCTACGAGGACAATAATCTGCAAGTAATTCTGCAGCAATGGGTTCCATCAAAGAGATCACATCTTAATCAATGCACAGCTAGATTTCAGTGTCTCTAGAACATCCACAAAGCAGAGGCTCAGTTTGCCATTTGTTTGATTATCATCTTGTAGTGGACAACCCCAGTTCTGGAACAAAGCTTAAAATGTTTAGCAGAACTAGCTTTCCAGGCCCCATCACCTAGACTCCGCACCTTGGCAATAAATGACTTGCCTGCAGCGGCCCTCACCACCCCCGCTCCCCCACCCCAACCCCCCACCCCACACACACACACCGCCACACTGGGACTCGGCTTTCCCCACCACCTGGAATGACCCTCTCCTCCTGGCTAAACCTTTTATATATTTTTCCAGTTTTACTGAGAAATAACTGACATCCATCACAGTCTGAGTTTAAAGTCTATAGCACGATGGTTTGATTTACACATATTGTGAAGTAGTTCCCACAACAGATTCAGTTAACATCTACTCATAGAGATACAATAAAAAGAAAACAAAGAAGAAAAAGGGAGGGCATTTTCTCTTTGTGATGAGAAATCCTAGGATTTATTCTCTTAACAACCCTTCTATACATCCTACAGCAGAGTTAGCTATAGTCCTCATGTTGTACCGTCTGGCTAAATCTTATTTGTTCTTCAAAACAATTCCCAGTTATCTCCCTCTCTCTGCTTTTCCTCAACAGTATCTCTCCTCTCCATTCTTCAACAAATAGCAGGTATTTGTCAGTGTTGGCTGTTTTGTTTTGTTTTGTATTTTTGACACCGCCATGTGTACAGCAACTGCCATGTCTATTACCATGCAACTTAACCATACGGAGGACCACAGTGGCTGATAGGCTGGAGGTCACAGAGACACAGCCTGTATCAGCCCTGTGCCAGTATGGATTTGGAGCCCCTTGTTCACAGTTAGCCTCTGCATCCACACTTCTCTTTCTGGGTTTATCTTCCAGACTGTGGAGTCCCTGAGAAAAGAGGCAGCCTTGACCTGTGCCCCTGGCCAGCACAGAGGTACCAGCCTGCTAAGGGGCTCAGTCAGGAGCTCTAGAGCTGGAGGGGGGGGCCTTCTAGGGAGGGTATCCTCAGGCTAAGCTCCTGAGCACCAGGTGTCTCCCTCTCTAGACCACACATCCTGCCTCTGGCTGACCTCCTTCCAAGCCATGGCCTCACTCCCTGTGAACACTGTGTAAGGAAACGTGGCTGCTGTGGTAGAGAGTCTCTCCTATGACTTCAGAAATAGCTCCTGGCATATTTACGAGGAATAAGGCACCAGCACTTGCACTGACGTGAGACCCAGATCTCCTAGGGACCCCCATGTGGACAAACGGATGTGGAACCTAACCACACAATGAAAAGCCACACATGCATTTAAAAAAGAGGAAGATATATCTTGTCACTGTGTTAATATGCAGGAACCTAGAGGGGATCATGCTAAGTGAAATGATTCAGACCAGTGAAAACAAATACAAGATGATTTCACTCACATGTGGAAGATAAATAAACCAAACAAAGGACCAACAAAACTAAAATCCTCTCAGATTCTGACAAAAGAATGGTGATTACCAGAAGGAAGTGGGATGCAGGGTGTGCAAACTGGGGTGAAGGGGCCGATAATATGGTGGTGAATGGAAATCAGGCTTTGAGGGGGGGATCATGACAGAGCATATCTCGATGTCAAACTATCATGCTGTCCCCACCTGAAACTTATGTTACTGATCAGTATTACTTCAAGAAGAAAAAAATTTAAAAGACTCTTTCATCATGTCTACTAGGGAAGGACAGGAAACTCTGTATAAACACATGACATTTTATGCTGTATAAATGTTTCCTCTCAAACACACCTTCTTCCCACAGATGAGTGAGATGCAGTGCGCCCTCAGAGGACAAGGGGGAGGGGCGGGTGCAATCCTCTCCAAGGGGTGTGACTGCCCGAGCTAACACAAGAGACGCGGTCAACTCTGCCAAGATGCCAGTCAGGAAGAGGACCCAGAGGACAGCCCAGCTGCAGACCACCACCCACTACGTCAGTATCTGAAACATGTTCACAAATACCCCATGTGCAGCAAAACTCAGGTTCCTGCATCTTGCGTCCTGGAATGCAAATCTGGGTGTAGAGTCAAAATTTTGTAGTTTCAGTTTTCCTGATGGTGCTTCCTCAGTCTGGTGGGCCCTAGTGGAGGGCTGGGATCTGGGAGGTACCACTCTGACACCTCCAGGATGCAGGGGGTGCTGAGAGGCTAGAGGTGGCATGGGGCAGGCAGACAGAGCCTCAACTATTGGGGAGAGACAGATATTTAAGCACCATCCCTGCTTCTGGCTGGCTGTGCACTGGTGCCAAGTGACTAAGCTCTCAGGCACACACCGTTCCTCACCAGCAGGTAGGAGGGTACACAAGCTGAGGGGCAGAGTGGGAATGGAATCCCAGTTCACTATTTCCTAGCCTGGTGACGCTGAGCAACTCACTCCCTCCCTGTCTAAACCGTGGCTATTCAATACAAGCTAGAACCACAACTCTTTCCTTCCTCGCAGAAGAGAGCCCACGTAACCCACTTTGCCCAGTGGCTGGCGCCTGCAGTGGGATCTAATCTGCTGTGACGACCACCATCACCATGTTGTGGGATGGCAGTGTGACCTCAGGAGTCAGTGCAGCCCTACAGAAGGGCTCCTTGGGACTGGAGCAAACTTCAGAGTTGTAAAACACAGCTTTGCTTTCAGTAATTGCCACGTAAAGCATGCCACGTAAAGCATGCCTTCTCCAGTGAGCGTTCAGTTTAGCCTTCTCTCAAGGGTGCACAGCTGTGTTTAGGAACCTCACAAAATAAGTCTATCCATCGATCTGACTCAGATGTCCCGAGGAAAAGAAGCTGCTGAGCGGCACAAGGCAGGTGCAGCCACCCGACAGCCCCTCTCCTTCCTGCCCCCTGTGCCCAGATGCAGAAAGCCTCTCTCCTGCAGCCACTCATGTTACTCTGGACACAGCTGCTTTCCATGCTTCAGAATGCCCCATCAGTTGCTTGTATCTACCATACCCGGAGGCCCACACTCCCAGTGTTTCAGGAGAAGGAACCCTTCCCCACGCTACTGGCTGAACTCACAAGGCTTCAAATAACGGCGTCCACCTCCAATAGCCAGGGCAATCCAAGAATAAACCTCCTGAACAGCCCAGGGCAGCAAAACCCAGAGCAGGGAACAGGCAAGGAGCACAAGGCATATGGACAAGAGACTTGGCGAGAATCAACAGGTTGACGTGTCAGCATCAGTGTCTCTCTCCAAGCTCCTCCCCACCTCCTTAGGCTACCCCTCAACACCTCTTGCAGCCCTAATGTCTTTCCCTGTTAGAGGCATTGCGGTTGTCACTCCCTCAGAGAGCCCCACCTCTCCAGATGTTCTCACGCCTGCCTCTTCCCAGGCCCCAGAGACCTTACCACAAAGTCCCTATGTCAGAGATGCAACTGCTGGCCACCAGGTTGCTTTTATTCTCTGTCACTGTCGCCTGCACATGCCCTTCCAGAGTTTAGCCATGCCTCTAATGATCCTGGTCTCGGTCTTTCTGGTGGAACGCAGACTCTCTAACACCCAGCAGAGCAGACAGCACAGGGTGAGTGATGCATGAATGAGTGAATGTATAAATGAAAGGAGGGACAGGCTTGAAATCAAGGCAGAATGAGAGAACCCAGAAAGGTTAGGATGACAGAGGGAGAGAAGTTACAGAGGAGGAGAAACTCAACAGATGAGAACCGCCCTTTGTGTGTCCTCATGAACAGGAATATTTTTCTCTTGGGGTTTTCTCATTCACAGAGCCTGGAAAGGCCTTGCATAGGTACCACTCCACCCACTTCTAACATCCCTGACCCCAGGCTGGGGATGCCTTTTCCACAGCCACTGCCACCGGACCACTGGCCCCAGATGTCCTCCTCTGTCCCCCTCTTTCTTCCCCACACTGGGGAGAGTCCTGTGGAACCTAGCTATGGCAGGACCCCAGAGCTTCTCAAGCTGGAGCACTGGCTCTCACATGGAAGGAAACTTAGCAATTATTTTAATTTGTTGAGTTTCTCATTTTAATTTGGGAAACAGAGCAGACAAATTAGCTACACTTGTATGACTTTAATACCTGACAGGTTTATAGCAATTGCTTCTTCGATCCAGATCCCTCTGAGGCTCCTAAGTCTTAATAAAATAAAGAAATATATAAAATCTTCAGAGAGGAATGAGGTGAAGTCAGTGGGGGTTATGTGTGATTAGGGGGTGAACCACAGTGGGGTCTGGATGCCCAGAGCAGGCCATCTTGCAGGGAGCATGGAAAAGAGATGTAAGCCAGACTGGCATCTGAAGAAGCCTCCGCAGGACAGCTGAGAAACACTGCACCAGGAAGATGCCAGCTGTGTCTGAGCTAGATAAGGCCTTTCAGAGTACATCCTGGTAATTGAAAACAAAATGAATGTGGTATTGCTACAAGACGGGCAGGAACAAAATACAGTGCTCCATTCTGGTAAGTCATGAGAAACCAAGTCTTCTAAAGAGGCATAGTGGGGATGGCAGTGTGTGGAAGCCAATTCCCTTGGAGACCAGACTTATCCTCACTGCAGAACACAGGTGACTGCTGGGCCTCCAGATTGCTGGGCCCACCCATGCAGCTCCCCTTCCATAAAACCAGCTTGCTCTGGGTCAGAGTCGCCTGCCCTTCCATAAAACCAGCTTGCTCTGGGTCCAGCATCCCTCCCTTTCACAGCTAATCATTTTGACTGACCACCATACAAACTCAACAAAATAAAGTGACTGCTAGGGGCAGATGGAGGAGCAGGCACCCTTGCCCAGCTACTCCCATTGGGGGCCACACAGGCTGTCCCTGCTCCTCCCCCACTCTTGGGAGAACCTGTGGTCAGCAGTGCTAGCCGGAAGCATGCCACTCGCCTCTAAGAAGCCGTTGTCAAGGCACTGGACCAATGCACATAAGGCAATGGTGGTGACTTTAATGAAGCCCCGCAAGACAAGGCAGAGGGGCAGCAGAATGGCTGGGAGGCTGCCAAGGGCAGGGAAAACTTGACGGAGGTATCAGGCTAAAGCAAAGACTGATCAGTCCGATACTCTGATACATGTGGGTCCACATGGTCTCCAGAAAGAACCAAGAGTCCTCAGTGTTCAGCTGAGACCTTCAGGGTTAAGCTTGGGGTGGGAGGGGCAAGCCACATCCCCAGCTCCATCTGGTTTCGTCCTCCTTCTCCACCTCCTTCCATGTCACCTCATGCCACAAACCCCACTCTTACCAATGCACTCCCAACCTGCAGGTTACTCAATTCCAAGGCCTCTGTTGGCTGGGACCTCAGGTCCCTTTAGTGCCCTGGCTCTGTTTCCCTTTCTTCCCAAATGCCTCTCTCCCAATATCACTCCCCAATATCAATTCTGCCCTATGAAGCCAACCATTTCTCAGGCCCCTCTCCAGCTCCCCTGTGAACGAACCATCCTCCTGCTTTTTATCCTATATATCTTGCTATTCCCTGGGGTTCTCACCTAGATTCCTTCCTTCACCTAATCTGTTCTCCCTAAAAAGTCACAGTAACACCCAGCCCATTCATGGCTTCCAATGCCTCCTTCAGGCTGAGGGTGACCCGGTATCCCTCCACTTACCTGGGGTCTGCTGCCAGTCCAGGAACCATCCAGAGGCCATATGAGTGCAATGTATCCCTTTTCTCTCAAATATTTCCCTTTCTGTTTCCCATCTAGTCAGTCAAGCCATAAACTTTTAACTCCTCCCTTTTTAACTCCTTCCTTTCTCTGTGCCTCCATACCCAAGCTCACCCTTCAATTATCTACTCTCCAATTATTTTCCTACCCAGCTCCCCTCCCCACCAAGCCACCACAGTTTCTTACCTGATCTATAGAAATCATCTCCTAATTGGGAGCTCATTGGGTCAAGCTTAACCCTCCTCTAGCCCACCTTCTGACCCGTTACTATGTGCCGTCTGTAACTCACACACACATTGAGGACCCATTGGGTGGCGGGCACCATGGGAAGAAAGATACTCTCACTCTCTGGGCATGTTCTGGTGGCTGTAAATGCTAACAAGACATCAACCACTAAAATTCAATATACCAAAAGAAGTCATCTGTATGGAGTACTGTGGGGGGCTGGGAAGGAGAATGCTAGAACATGCTAGAGACAGTCCCATCATTCACATCACCTCCCATCAATAACTTCCGGGGTTTCCATCACCCAGAAGGTTTGTGATCAGACATCACGGAGTCAAAAGGTCTCAGAGCATGGCCCAGCTCATAGCCATTGCAACCTGCTCCGTGCTCCAGCTACATCAGCTACCATCTTCTGACTCTGCTCCTGAGACTCCGGGGTCTCTCTCACACAGTTACCCCATGGCCTGAGTGCTTCTGCAGCCTGTCTAGCATCTTTAGGCTTTGTGTCAGAGCCCTGGAAAGCCTGAGTGGCCACCCCCTCCTCGGGGCTCCCATGGTCCGCCTCATATCATCTTCCCTCCCCTGTACTCTGGTGGACCCAGAGGACTGGGGGGGGGGAGGGGGCAGGATCTGGTTCTGCCCTGTCCACACAGGGCCCACCTCAGTCCCTGCCAACGCTTACAGCTCCAAACATACTTCCTGAGTGAACCAATTAGAGCTCATCGTGCCCTGCCCCAGCTGCAGACCCCTAATATACAAGAAGCCTGGAACAAGGGAAAGATGCTTTGCAGAGCTTCCTGTCTATGCCAGCTCCACCCCTTTGCACTGAGGGTGTCATCTCCTAGGCTGTTTCAACTCATTTTCCTCTTCTGCCCCATCTTTCTGCTTAGTAGCTGCCCACCACAATGACATAGCAACACAGAGGATAGACTGCAACTCTTCCTGGTTCTCTGACCTTCAACGAGCTATTCTGTCCAAACATATCTGTTTCTAGGAAGGAGGAACATAAAAGATGTCACCAGCGGGTTTTATGAAGAAGAAGGAAGCTAATACGTGGCTCACAAAGCACATAGTAAGTCATGTAACACTGCAGTCCTTCCCCCAGCTCCTGCTGGTGAGTCCTGCACCTGTGTTCACAGACCTGTTCCCTGATAGCAGTTCTGCCTTGGGGGACTCCAAGTCACAGTCTTTGGGGAGAAGCTGAACAGTCCAACATACTTGGATTTTGGACATAGAAAACTTGTCTTAAAATCAGCCAGCTTGTATCCAATGGCTCAGAACACTTGCATGCATCACACATGTCCTTCCTGGGGACAGTGAGATGGGACCTGAAGCACCATAGGCCAACCATACCCCCGCAGCATCCATGCAGCATCAGTGGCCTCTCTGGGAGAGTTAGCTCAGAGATGACTTTTCTTTATGGGAAATGGACTCTGCTGGTCACTTACACCTACCAACTGGATCTCACTGCCCTTGGAGATGAAGGCAGGGAGTAACTTGGGGTGTGAGTTGCTGAAATTCCTAGTTCCAAGTGGAGGTACTTGATTCCAGAATATTCCAATAATCTGTACTGCGACAAATTTATCACCTGTCCCTGTGAGAAAGCTGTAGAAAACAGGATCCAAGAAGAAAGTAGCAAGAAAAACAAGATCAGAGCTCCTCCCTGTGCCCCACAGGGAGGACGGAGAGGGCTGAGTCTTGCTGGAAAAGCTGGCGACGAACATAAACAAGTTCCTCAGACAGGAAGTTCAGGTCTGGCAATGGAGTCCCATCCTGTCTCCACCAAGAGCAGCCATGTGTGGAGTTGCCAGAGGTAGACGACATTCCCTATTCCATGCTGCCTCCCCCTGATGGGAGGTGCCTGAGTGGGGGTCTGCAGCCCTGAGCTGGGCACAGCCAAATGGGCATAGCCTGGAATAGCTCCCTCTGCAAACACAGCAGGTTGTCTGCAAGGGAGAAACTTGCTTATAATTTGAAAAGACAGCAACTTGGTGTCAGCAGAAGGATGGACAGTTAATTCATGTACACAATAGATTACCTCCCAGTAGCTATGGTGAATGAGCTAGAACTATGTGACTCAGTATGGGCAAACCTCAAAACAAACCTCAAAACAAACCTCAAAAACATGGGAAAAAAAACATGCATTTCTGTGAGATTTCAAACATGTACTGAACACAGTACATGTTTACCCATGTAAAAACACACGTGCTGGCATGAAAATGCCAAATTCAGGACGATTACCCCTGGGGAGGAAAAAAGGGAATGAGATCTGGAAAGGTGATACTGGGGTCTTCATTAACATATTTTTTGTCTCATTATGTAAATATCCTAACCTATACGTTTGTATGAAAGCTGGTAGGGAGATACAGAGATCTATTTAGGAAAACAAATTTTAAAAAAGAAAGTATCACTCCGATGAGTCCATGGTAAATGGACTGGAGGGTGCATGACTGGATACAGGAGGACTAATTAGGAGCTAATGCAGTAATCCAGATCCAGCACTGTGAGAGTAAGGGGCAAATGGAGGCAAAAGATGGGTGGCCTCTGCCTGTATGCAAAGGCAGCTGACAGACCTCAGGCACCGTGGGGTGTTCAGAGTAGGTGGAAGTCCATGGGTGGGAAGGAGGCTGGATGTCTGACATCCAGAAAGCAGGGGAGAAGCAAGTTGTCAACCCAGGGACACACAGAACCAAACACCCCCAGCCCCATCATCACAAAATACTACAAGAATTATTTTAGAAGTCATACCTGGTGCTGGTCTTCAGTGAAATAACCCAACCAAGAAAGGGATGTAAAGGATAGAGCTGAAACCCCAAGAAGTAATGCAGCCAGTGCTTAATTCTGCCCTCACACCTTGGGTACAACCAGCGAGAAAAATGGGAAGGCTGGATGGTGTCCATGAATACTTGATAGCTCAATATAGCTTTGGGGGTGTCAATGACAATGAAATATGAACAACGCCAGGCTGCCCCCAAGAAGTCACATTAGTGGTAATAACACAGTGGGCCACAGGTACAGGGTGCTGGTAATTTATTTCCCCTTTAAGGATATGTTGGGAAAGGCAGATTTAATAGTGTGGAAATGAGAATAGGTGAGAGATGACACTGCAAATAAATTATCAGAGCCCCCAGCCCCGAAACAGCCCTGGGTCTGTACTCCTCTCCCACAGGCAGCTCTGAGGCCCCCTGCACAGCTTCTTGCCCACCTCAAAAATGCACACTCTACTCTTCTCAGTGGACTAGGAAAAAGACGAATTGCTCAGTTAATTTGCAGGCTTCTCAGAATGCTAGTTTTCAGAGTATCTAACTAATACACTGATGCGTCCATTTCACACTGAACATTCCAGAAGGTAGAAAAGAATCCTGAACAGTATCACCACAGGTGGATGCTTCATTTTTTTCATCACTGAAGGGTGTGAAGCAGCATCCAGGTCTTGGTCACTCACATCTGTCACTGAGGCACAAAGTGTCAATAGTGCTGGGCGTTGTGCCTGCTCTTCAGGGACTGAGTGCAGAAGGCGGAGAGACAAATAAGCAGGCAAGAAAAGAGGGTGCAGGAAAGGTCATGGCAGTGCAGACATAACGAGGCGGGGTATCCACAGCAGTCCACTTCACAGTGGAAAGTTGCCCCATGAGAAGCCAAGATGTGAAGAGGAAGAAGTGGAATAATATTCCAGGCAGAGGGAAGTCCATGAGTGAGTGCCCAGCCTGGTCTGTGGGTAACAGTGTGGCAATTCAGTTTCACCAAAACTGAGAGAGGCAGATGGAGGTGGCAGAGATGAGGTGGGCAGGTACGCAAGGCCGTGGTCTTTGCTTTCTCCCAACTCAGTAGGGAGCTGCCCTGCATCAAGCTGAGAGAGAAAACTATGAACAGCCCTGTCTGCCTGTTCTTGATGGAGCCAAGACTCCCCCTCCTTCTTTTGGGCTCCTGTTTGCCCTTGCAGAGCTCTCTTTCTCCCACCCCTCACCCTTAGGTGCCTGCTCCCTACACCCTACTTGATTCTTCTCTGAGAGAGTAGCTCCTCCCACCAGCATGAGAGTCCCAGCTGATCACTCTTGTTCAGACCTGAGGAAAAAAAGAGCTTGACACCATGACCCCTCTGGAGCATTACACCAACTTCTGGGCAGAAACGCCCCTCTCCTTCTGGGCAGAGCCTCCAGATGCAGGATGCAGGCTCTGTGCAAGAGGCCCAGGGGACCTGGTCTTGTCTGATTGAGGTAACTATCTTGAGGACAAAATGCTACAAGTAACCAGACACCCCCTTACCCCTAAACCTGCATGGGATTCAGGTCCCTCCATGTTCCGTGGAGAACTAGGAACCGGAAGGGCTGGCAGTCATCTGTGATCAAATGCACCATGCAGCAAAGGAGTGATCCATCACTTCTGTCATTTCCTCCTCACTCTAAGATGTAAAATTCCAGGGAGATACAGCCCATGCCCCTGGTGAGCACAGTACCCCAGAAGCTGTTGCAGGCTCAAGGCTGACCTTTGGCAAATAGGTGACCCTGGTACCGGCACCCAAGCTTCATCCACTGCCTCAGCCCACATCTGATTCTTCCCCTACTCTGTCAGCATCTCGAGCACCATCTCCTTCTTAGGTCCCCCAAAGACTGATCTAAGGCAACAATGTCACATCTGAGACCCCAAATCTCACTCCTCCCCATCCACATGGCAACCAGTGACAACTTTTCAAAAGGCAAAGATGTCATCTGACCCTCTATGCACCCCCTTTTTTAAAAACATTTTTCCTGATTATCACAGTAACACATTTTTATTGTAGTAAAAAATAAGGACCCATAACTGTGTGCCCATGGCTTAGCTTCCTACAGTTGAGTCTGTCCCCCCCCCCCCGAAATGGAGACGGTGGTATTTCCTGACGAACAGCCCAGCTGCGGAAGGTACATGAGATAAGTCACATGAAGTGCCTGATACATCGTCTAGCACCTGAGGACTAGGACTTCAATCCTCACCTCAAACATGATCTCACCAGCATTGTTTTGTTGAGCCTTTTTAATGAGAAAGATAATGGATAAGAAAGTAAGATAAGTTGTACTATTGCCATCCTCAATAAATATTTTTAGTACTTTTTTGTATTTCTTCCCTAATAATCATGTTTTTCCCTTACAAAGTTGGGCTCACACTTCCTCTTATTCTTAAGTGTTCACTTTTCTTATACCATAATTATAAAGAACATGGTGTAAAGGTTTTCATAGTTACTCCATCATATAGTATGGCTATAATTAATCTATCATAAAAAAAATGCTTACCAAATGTTGATATTATAAATTATACTACTATAAATGTATTTCTGCATATGCCTTTCCCTCATTTCAAATTACTCTTTAGAAAAGACTCCTAAAGGATGAATTACCGTTTAACTGAACACATGGATTAAGTTTTAAAAATTCTTAACATAAGACAAATTGCTTTACAGAATTCATATGATGCCTAGCCTGGTGATCAACATATTGAAGAGATGGATAAAGATCTGTCAAAGGGAAAAAAGAGAAAAAAAAAGCACTGCCTTTTTAAAACATGTAAGAGAATGACAGAAGAATGTTTGTATGTTATTTTACATTTGTTTGAATGCCAATGAAGTTGAACATTTTCCTTGTCATTCATTCATCTACATTTCTTCTACAAAACTGAGAAACTAAGTCTTTAGCAAAAGTTTCTAATTTTTATTAATTTGTAAATACTTTTTATATATTAAGACTTATCTTAATTCACTTTTGCTTTATTTTTGACAAATTGTATTTTAACATTAAAAGTAGCCAATCTTTTCTGTTTTCAGATCTATTATTTTTAGGATTAGATATAAATTGAATCATGAAAAATTAAAAAATAAATAAGTACATCTTATAATTTTTACATTCTCATTTTTTATGCATACCTATTCTGAACTCTGAAAATAACTCACCAATCTAAATTAATGTGCTTCAGTGGCTGGCATGAGATAACTACCTGTCTTAATATATTTTGCAATATTTCTCTACACCATCTGTAGAGTGATGCTTGTCATATTGCTGTTGTAAATGTATGCCCAAGATTTACCAATGACTACCTGGGTTTATTTCTGAATTCTGGATTCCAGTTCACTGTTTTGCTGATTGATTTTCACCTTATTCACACTGAACTCTTACAGGGCAAAAATTCACCTTCATTAGAGTCTCAGTATAACAATTTTGTGATATTTTGTGACCCCCCAAGGACAGGAGACACACTGACTTTCCTCAGGTGACAACTACCTGTCACAGAACTAGACTGGACATTAACATGAAGACCCTAGTGCTACAGAAAAACAAGGTGACAGTCTGACACATCCTGCTTTCATGCCTAGCAGTCAGACCCCCCACACGTCACCTCAAAGACTTTCTTCTAACACAAGGCTTGTTTTGGCTCTCTGTGTATATCCTGTGTTGCTGAGTCACTACAGAGATTATTTGTTGAGCAAAAAGTTGACAAGTGTATCAAGGATGGTTCTTAACACTCTATGGTCACACTTAAACTTCATTGGTTTGGATTTCCTAGCTTCCTTGCTCCATCAGCCACATTTCACTCAGCTATTTTCTCTTCTTTACTTGAGCTCTTTCTTTACTTGGCTTCCAGGATACCACACTTGGTTTTCTTGTTCTTTCTAGAAATTTCCTGTAAGTCTCTGGTAGTGCTTCCACCTCATTTTCCCAACTTGTAAATGTTGTAGAGTCATTGGTCTTAGTCATCAGATCATTGCTTTCTGCTGGCACTCACTCCCAAGGTGATCTTATCCAATTTCATGGTTCTAAACACCAAGTACAGCCTGATGAAACCCCAAACTTTTACAAATACACTTGGGTCCCTCCCTTGGTATTCAGACCAATATATCCAACAACCAAGCATGGTACTTCCAACAAGTTTGAAAATGAACTTCTGACTGTTCCCTGGCAAACAAATACTCTCCTCTCCTCAGAGTCCAAGAACAAATCCACCAGAAATACATCTAGATGTCAGTTGCATCTGACCACCCTTGCAGACCATCACCCTAACTAGGTAGTACCCACAGCCTGAGCTCCAGCAGTCTCCTAACTGGTTGTCCTGCTTCTGCCCTTTGACCCTGTTTGGAGAAAAGTTTTTACTAAATTTATAATAGCCAATTGCCTCTCTGTTCTCATTTCCTAATATTCTCCCCTGAACACTCTCCTCTCAATGGCTCTGAGAGTCTCTTGGTCTTTGTACTTGCTGCTCCCTGCCCTGACAGTTCTCAGATGTGACTCAGTCCACAACTCCCACCTGGTCCTTACCTCCTGTCACCTTCTCAATGAGAACCAATCTCCACAAAAAACAATCAAAAATAAAGTCTCAACTTCGCTGTTTATATCCCCTTACCTGGCACTATTTTCCCTCTTGGCAGTTATACTAAGAGCAATTTAAATTTTATCTATTTAGTTAGATAGATAACTATCTCTCTCATCAGAATCTATGCCCATGAAGAGGGCATTTTTGTTTGTTTATGACTGTATATCTGTATATTTATACTATCTGAACAGTGTTTGGCACATTATAGGTACTTAGCTACTTCATAAATGAATGGCAGGATAGAGGGATGGATGAAAGAATTCCTATTCCATTTTAGTTTTTGAATCCCTATTTTAAAAGCAAGAAAGCAGAGACATAGAATAGCTAGAAACCCTCTCTGTGTTAGAATTTGAACCCAGAAAAAATTCCCTAAAGAGATCTCTATAACACTATGAATATGAATTAAGGGGTTTAGATAGTGAATTATTTAAAAAAAAAAAACAGATCTATTGAGCAAGCCTCACTCTGTTTTACAATGCAGTGGGTGCATTGTCCACTGATGTCTTCAGAAAGAACTTTTCCTGGGGAAAGAATGAAAAGGCACAATATAGACATAAAGGTATCTGTCCTGTTGAAATGGCCCAGGAAGGGAAAAAGGCATCATCAGCAAGACGATGTCCAACACAAAGTGATAGAGTGAGTGGAGGATCTGATTAACAGGAAAGGAAAATTAATTCATCAGAACAAAAGAGACCAGAAGGGCTGAACCACAGAGAAACATGGTGTGCATCCCATGGATAGAAAGGTGATTACAAAACAAAACAGTCCTAATAAGATTACAGCTGATAATGAATCTGCTACAGAACTCTGGAACGATGTTCAGATTTTAATAAGCATCCCCCAAAGAGCATTCAGTCAATTTCAAAAATGCCCATTCTCATCACTTAATTCTAAGGGGGAGGAAAGCGCACACTACCTAGCTGTTGCTAAATTAATAATAGGCTTCGTTCCTGTCATGCCTCAGAAACAAAGCCACTGTAACATTTCAAGCTGTTTGGGGGAGAATTTTAATATTCTCCCTGCTAATATAAACAGAACCTTATTAACTAAGTCCCAGTGATGCCACTATTGGGATGTAATCCAGGCCCTAGTGCCAATTCCAATGTTAACATCTGAAAATACCTCATGTGCACACTTCATCTGATCAAGTAAAGCAATACAAGCTTTTTCACAGAAAAAAAATAATAAAGGAGGAAAAAAGTAACACTATCGTCTACTGCATAGACTGCTTTATCCCATTAAGCCACCATAAACTGATACCCTTTCTCTTCCTCACTTCTATAACATCTATTCTCTCTCAACTGCATGGAATCTGCATTACAAAGAAAGCCAGCTGTATTCCATGGAAAATAAAAGGAGAAACCCATGTTTTTTACACGTGGCAGAAACCGCATCCCATGTCACAGCAGGCCACACAATTTTCAACTCAACAGAGGCCCAGATGTGGCCACTGGACCTCAGTTTCTTGTCTGGTTGCTTTCCCATCTGTGCAGGTCACCCCACCACACAGGGACACCCCAACCTTCCAAGAAACCGGGTGCCCAGCATATGAACAGAACATGGCTCCATGTCACCCAATGCCATAACTTCTGAATAATCCTGTCCCCATTTTTATAATTCAGCCACTAAGGACCACCCAGACTCTAGCAGCTGCAGCAGCAAGTTCGCATGACTTTCAGCTCCAGGCCAGGAAAAGCAGTGGTGAATAGAATGGTGACATGCAGGGATGGAATGGAGAAAGCAAGTGTGGAGGAGGTGTAGGTATCTGTTCATTCATAACCCAGACGGCAAGCTGGTCATGGGGAGGCACTGCTAGTGTACAGTTAGGTATTTTTTTGCATAGGAAATAACAAGGCAAATCAGAGGGTTGCACACAATAGAACAAAACAGGGAAGTCAGGCAAAGGCTCAGGACAAGCTGGTGTTTGGCTCCACTGGAGTCCTGATTTTGTGGACCTTGATATAGATGTACCAAGAATATACATACACAAATGCACAGCGTGTGTCAATGTCTCGGTGCTTTCAACATGTTTCAACGCCGCCAGGAGAAGCAAAGAGTAGCAATTGTACTGCACCACACTTTGGAGGCTTTCTGGTAGCTCAAAAACCAATTCCCCCACTTGTAAATGAGTTAGACACTCACAGACACCGACAGCACCTCTGTCTGAGCAGCTCAGCTTCTCAAAAGGAAAATAACAGCAAAGCATTCTTTTCCTGGAATTAAAAATCAGGTCACAGTAAACTCAAAAATAACTCTGTAAAGGCTAAAGATGGGAATAGAAGAGTTATTCTATAAATAATCGCTAACATCCATATTCATTGCGAGCCTTTGAAAGTCGCTGGACAAGTAGCTTTAGAAAAGCGGTGGCTGATCTGAGCGAGTTGCTTGAAGAACGTCATCCATATTCACGTCCTGGGTGCTCTCTAATCAACAAATCAAAGTGCTCGGCTAATTAAATGCTGATTGCTTGTTGCACAAGGGTGAAAGTCAACCATCTTAGCCAAGGTTTGAGTTATTCTAAGAAATGATGATAGTTAAGCTTTTTTCAAGTCATTTTATGCCTAATGAGCACATTACCCTTAATGAAACTTCATTTAGGCTAATGATTACCTTGGTTTAACAAATAACTAACTCATGATGTTCTGTCTAAGCCTGAAATTTGGTAACTAAGACTATGGACATGCCTGGTTGATGTTGAACACTTTTCTGAGCTGGACCAGGAACAGAGGAGAACCTGGAGCCATGACCCAGTCTCCACCCCCACCCACAGCCATAGCTCAGCATACTGATGAGGGAAAGTTGCAGCTGATAGACAACCTTCAATAACAGCTGCAAAGGTGTCACTGATTTGTAATGATGGCAGGGAACCCACCAAACTAAAGGAGGCTCAAGAGCATGAAGCTTACTTTTGTCATGTAAAAAGGTCAACAAATGGATTCCAGGCCTGATCATCGGAGAGCTACCTCCCTTCAGGCACACCATGGACTGCTGTAATTACGGGGCTTGGCACTTGATTTCATTATCGTTACTAATATCTACCCTTTGTGCTTTAGGAGGGCATTACCATGTTTACCTGCAGGGTAATGCACACTTTAGCAAAAGAAGAAAATCATCTTGTCTGTCTAATCCTGAAGAATTTAAATGAATATAAAGTGTCCCACCAAATCATCAACAAAAATGACTTACTTTGCCTGGTTTAGAACATTTTGATTTACAGGATGCCTTCCCAAGTTGTGCATGTCAACAAGAAAATATTTCGACCAGGAGCAATGTCACTCTCGCATAACTGTATCTCCTTCATAAAGTAATCAGGCTGATTAAAGGGATGTCACAGAGAATCCCTTTCAAGAGATGTGGATTAATGATGCATTCCCACTTCCACAATGGACGCAATGGAGAAATCATTTTCCAAACTAGTGTTGGCAACATTTGCAACAACTCTGGCAAGAGAGTAAAAGCTCTGGAGTCTGACTGATCTGATTTCGGTCCTGTGCTGAGCATTTGTTTGATCAACTTGGGTTGGTTAATGAATCAATTCCAGCCTTGGTTTGCTCCTCTGTAACATAGAAATATTTATTCCTAACTCTTGGCTTGTTATAATGCATCGATGAATACCATGTCCACAAAGTCTATTAGTTGCTAACATGGTTTTGCATCTTATTCTATTTACAAGAGCACCCCCAGTAGCACCACAACCTTCAGAGAACAGAGATTTCTGCTAACCTGACTCCATAAAACCTAAAGAACACTGAGTACTCCTACACTATGTCTAGGAGAAGCCGCCTGTCCTGCCAGGAATGGCTCAGCTCTAATGGTGAAGTAAGGCAGCAGCTGGATGAAAAGAAAACATATCAATGGGCTGTATCTGAGAGCTATCAGAAATGGCACCATTCCTTACCTCTTGTCAAGGGAGAATTATAGGCATTATCTTGGATTACACCTTTCCCGTATCCCTTCTCTTCAACCCATTGTGTCATCCATAGACAACACCTTTAGAGCATATCCCAAATTCCCACTGCTCTCTGCCTGTACCCAGCACTTTGCCTGGCCACATCTCTCTGCACAGCTGCAGCCCACTGTTAACCTTGCCACTTCCACAACAGCCCCACCAAATTAAACCACCTTCTAACAGCAAGAATCATATGCTTAAAAGCCTTTGGTAGCACCCCACTTCCTTTGTAGCACAGCCCAGATGTCCAGCAGACCGCTGCAGCCCCATCCTTACCACTGACCCCCCACCTGGATGCCCCAGGAGCAACCTCTGCCCCCCACAGAGTCAGTTTGTCCCTACCACCAGACCTTGCCCAGGTTGTCACCTCCACATGGCAGTAAGGACCCCTTTTGTTTGGTTTGCTCCCCCTTCTTCTCAAGACACAGCTAAAACATATCCTCCCAAGAAGTGAGCATCACAGCAACTCCACAGAAAGTGGCCTACTCCCTGTCGTGTCCCTCCCTTTGCCTCTTCACAATTTTAATGTCATGCTGGCCTGTTTTTTGCCTCACATTGCCACTGGCATGCCTGGTGTTAAAAGACAGCTGTCCAGTCTCCGAGAAGGTGAAGGAGGAGTCAGGAACTGGGTACAGGCAGTCAGTGAGGACGAGGATGTCCCAAGCTCCAAGCACATTAATCAGCCTGATGGAGAAATAATTGGTTGGAGCCAGGAGGGAGCCCCCAACCCAGCACAGAGGACTGTCTAGAACACCAGCACAGTCGCACAATGCTAAAGCTGCAGGCCGAGGCTGGTCAGAAGGCAGGCGGATAACGTGGGCACACTCAGTGGGCCTTGCCAGCCCAGAAGACCCCGCAGGCCCAGCCTGTCAGCAAGAGAAACAACTCGGAGACACCTAAGACCAAACCACCACTCTCTGCTGACCATATCCATAGAAGCACCTGCTTCTCGTCCCTTGGCAGCAACTCACTCGGGACCCCTCTCCACTAAGGACAGCTTTCCTGTCCTTCCTCTACTCTATCAGTCAGCTGCCCACTCAGGACCCTCTCTAGAGGCCCAGTGATCTTTCCTGTTCCTCCTTCCCATCAATAAATCCCTTGCTTTCCTCAAACTACTGCCTCGATATTGGATTCTTTCCTCGCTGAAGGCAAGAACCAAGGTAGAGCTGACCTGTGGCTTCAGACACCAGGCCTGATCCCAAATACCCCGATTCAAAAGGGAGTTTTGTGAGCCCTGTCTCTGAAGGGCTGCTTGCCTGGTGAGGCAGGTGGCTGCCACCCCTCAGAACTAGTTTTGAACAGACCTGCAGGTACTTGCACCTCTGCAACTTAGGAGATGGAAAAACGCAGCTTCTAGCAGGGTATATAGGGAAGAGATATAGGATCCTGCCCATGGGAGATGGGCCCTTCCATCATGGCCATGACTGAAAATGAGTCCATGTCCTAAGATCCTGAAACAAGCATCCTGGGCTCAGGTTTAGAAACAGGGTGTGAGCAAGTCACATCCTTCTGGAGGCGAAGAACACTTCTTCACCACTCCAGCAAGCGCAGACTGAGCACCATCATGCACAGACTCGGCCAAGTTAGTCTCTGGAAATAAAAATGGTTAAGTCAGAGGAAAATGAACAGCAAACTAGTCAGGTTTTACTGAGCCCTGTGGCCGGCACTGTTCCAAGCACTCCACCTACATTCATTCACGAAGGTCTCTGCAGGGCCACCCCGCATGGGCAAGAACATTCAGGTGCTTGGAGAAGGCAGCACACAATGCCCAAGGCAAGTGTCCTATAAGTGGAAAAGGCACAGAGACTATGAAACAACAGGATGGGGACTTCAAAGGCAAGATTCCGGAGCCACCATCCTTATGGATTTCTCTGAAAGAACCATTGCTGGCTTTCTAACCGCCGCCTAATACCCTAGTCAGCTCTGGCAGAACGGGCTCCATTCCAAGAAGCCAGTATGAACCCATAAGTCAGAGCACACTGAAGGCAAGGGTGAGAGAAAAGGGTCCCTGAGCACAACACAAAAATGTAGGGAGGCCTGAAAACTCTTTGCAAGTACCGGATGTTTCTTGTCCCAAAGGAGACGCAACTAGAGACTGCCCATGCCAGGTCACCTGCACGGCCTCAATATGGAACAGCTCACCCAGACTCAAGTGGGCATCTCCGCAAGCATGGAGCAAGTACATCAGAAAAGCCGTGAAGGAAGGGGCAAAGCCCTGGTGGCCCTTCAGTGGAACGCTCAGACCCTCTCTTGACCAGCTTGCACACATGAAGCCCTCCCTAGTCCTCTGGGTATGCAGCCCTCACCTGCATCAACCAAGTGCTTGGTTAATCCAGGTACTTAGGAGACATCCTAACAATCCTACAAATTAGAGATATCTTTTCTATGTTCCAACCAGCATAATTAGTATAAGCAAGAGAAGCATTGCATAAATATCATCATAGGTGACATTTATTAAGCTTTGAATAACTGCATGTCAGGCAATGTCTTCTGCAATAGACTTGGGTTGTTTTATTTGTCAAGTGCCCCATGAAGAGAAGGCACTCAGCCCCAATTCGCAAGTGAGGAAATAGAACCAAGAAGTCAAAGAACTTGACAGCAGAACAGCACGCTGGTAGGTGTCAGAGCCAGACATGGGCCCAGAGCAGACACCAGACTCACACCCCAGTGCACAGCCTGGCAGATATTTCAGGTGATGACACAGGTATTTCAAGAGTGTCAAGCTTTGTCTTGAGATAAGGTTTCTTGGGTCCAGTTTCAGGTCTCTATAATAGTCTCCTCTGGACCAGGCTCTCAGGCATCCAGTTCAGTGTCAATGAGTCCTATCCATGACTGCCAGAGGCCAGCACATTCATCCTTCTACCTGGATCACTGATACTCCCAACCCCACAAAGGGTACCCCTGGAGCAGATCTTCAGCCAAGAGCCTTTCCAAGGGGGTGGCTCTTCCAAACGGAAATCAAAACTCCAGCACCAGCATTCTCTGGATGCAGTACTATGCATGAGGCATGTGAATAAATGATTTCATGCACATACATTTCTTTCATGACCTTTTCAACCCAGCTCTTTCTTAACTATGGGAAAGAGGAATTGGCTTTGGTGGCAATGCTTCAGTGAAGACCGGCCCTGGGTTTGATTTGCTTTAGCTCTAGATTCCAACAGGTCACCCCTTAGGGTTCCACCTGTGCAATATGACATGGTAAGTGGGGGCCTGAGAGTGGGCTGGTGAAGGACATCCCCGAGCAGAGATGCACAGTGAGGAGGTGGCTACCCAGAGTCATGACACTGGGACCAAGGAAAGGGACCAGGTATGAGCATGGGCCATGCCCACAAGGACAGCCAGGCAGGTGCCAACTCATCCCTGAACGGGACGCTCGGCACTGACGAATGAGCACTGCTTGTGAGGACTGCAGTTTACCCCTGTGGTCATGACTTTTAATTACCATCATATCCTATGAAACCAAAGTCCTGCATGGCTTTCAATCAGAGTGCTGTTCATTCATTGAACTTAAAGGGATTCCAGCCTGCATGTCTCTGGGAGGCATTTTTGAAGGACCTAAGCAGACAGTCCCCAGCAAAACCAATCAAAACCCCTTCACCCCCATTCACTGAGCTCACGCTCCACAGAAGAGATGGTTTCACTACATGCACTTCCCCCAAAGTCCTCATCCATTTCCAATATAATGGTCTCTTTTTCTTTGCCCCTAATTCTTTTGCCTGAATTAGCCTTTATCCCAACCAGGAATGCCCCCTCCCCTCCCCTCCCCACCCTGCTTCACAAAGAAAAAGGAGAGAAAACATGGGGCCACAATTCTGGGCTCTTCTCTAGTGAGAGCAGGAAGGAAGGAGTTCTCCAGCTGTGCCCATGTTATAATGTTGTCAATAAACACGATCATGGGAACTTGGGGGTGCTGCTCCCTTCATCACAGCTGAGGAGATGGAGCCCAAGAGAGGATAAGGTCAAGGTTAAAGTTAACTATCTAGCTGGCAGACATGCTGTACTTTCTGCAGGTCCCTTCTGCTTCCCTAAGAAAGGTGGCCCATCCAGAATATATTCCTTTGTTTTGAGCCTGGAATCAAATGGCACAGAATCCTACCTGTGGAGCAGTAGGAGACATGAGGAAGGGGGCAGGCTGGCGAATACGAAGCTAGATGCTGTCCCTTCTGATGGGGGCTCATTTTCTGACACTTCCAGGCCCTCATTCCCAAAATTGAAATTATGCTGTTTGTTTCATAGGGTTGTTGTGAGAATCCAAACAGCACACTCAATAAATGTTATTTCCCCATCAACCATGATGAGCCAGCCTAAAGAACATTCTCTGTGTTGTCTCCTGAATGTGGCAGCAACAACTTCCTCTCCCTTTCAAAAACATCACACATATCACGTTAAGAATGACTCACAAAGAGTGTTTACTAGTTCCTATTTCCAAAATATATTTTCCATTAGATAATTCAAAGCTATTAAGGCTGCCCATTAAGGCTGCCCAAGCCCAAATAACCAGGCCACATCAGAACCAGAGCTGCATGACCCTCACACCTTAAATGAATTGCTTCTAAACGTAAGTAGATATGGAGGTGCTTTGATTTTGCTCCGATATGACTCAAACTGATAGAAACACTGTAAATATCCTTCCCAAAGTTGGAAGCCGACAACATTACCATTGGCAGCAAATGTGAAACCATTTTCATAATAATTTGTTGAGCCAAGAACCGCAAGAGTGGCTTGTGTGACAGATGAGAAGCCACTGGGCTTGATTGAATCAGACTAACCACATATTGCTCGACTGTAGTTTGCTTCCATTATTGGCCCCCTGAGAGCACAGCCTCAGTGTCAGTCAAATCTGATACAAAACAAGAACCCAGTCCTACCACCCAAGAGCATCCAGGAAAGGGGTGATAGTAGAAGGTGGAAAACTGAGCCATATAGTCAATTAGCACATAGTTACTGTGTTTTAAAAGATACATTAAAAGATGCTTTAAAAGATATATACTTTAAAAAGATGCATTAAAAAACACTCTACATAAACATGAAACCACAAGAAATGCAAGGAAATAGATAAGCTTCCCAACACTATATGCAATAAATTCATATTTTATTCTCAGGCAATAAGATTCAAGCACTCTTAGTATTTTCAATGTGCCGTTGTAGTCTTTTCAAACTTGTGTATTTGCCAACACAACTAGATTTGCTATTGACTTTTTGCTATAAAGCTAGGATCTAAAAAGATTTGAGAACCAAAGATGATTGAGTGAAGCCAATTTTTACCCTCTCATTTACAATCCTATGGAATTTTCATGTGACACTTTCACCTGGCACATGCTGGAGAGCAGAGCAAAGTGGCCAGAGGTGGAGGTGTAAGCACCCACTGAATGAGCTGTGATCTCACTCTAAGTCCTGCAAACTTCCTTTCATTTGCTGACATTCATGGCCCCTTCCACCATATAACAAGCTTTGTATGAATTCATATCAAGTAAAATGCTAAAATGAGGTCATCTAAAGAAGTGCTCCTGACTTTATCACTTTCAAGCTAGAACTGAGTAAAACTCGTTGATCTTTTTACTCACTTGATGTGACATTGGTTTACGACACTATATGATCTGAGATACAAATCCACACTTCTTCAGATGTATATTACCACATCCCACCTACCACCAGAGTACCCACAGTCCTCCACCCTAGTCCCCTAGGTCCTTCCATACCCTGCTTCCATTCCTCCCCCTACAACAACCTCAGTTCTACAGTCAGACTCCTGGGGTTTGTTTTGCTTTGGTTTCATCTGATCCTTTGTTTTGTTCCTCTGTTTCCCACATGAGTGAATCATATGGTACTTGTCTCTCTTCTCCAGAGTTATTTCCCTTAGCATCATCCCCTCCATTTCTATCTATATTGTTGCAAATGGCAAGAGTTCATCTCTTTTTCACAGCTGAATAGTATTCCACTGTGTCTAATATCACATCTTCCTGATTTGCTCATCTTCCCTTAGGCATACAGGTTGCTTCCATAGCCTGGCTACTGCAAACAGTATGGCAATGTACATAAGAGTGCATCATCAGTTTGACTCTTTTAAAGCAGCATCACATTTTAGCCTTTGGACAATTAAGACTAAAGCATGTGTACATTTTCTGAAATGCTTTCAAATCATCAGCTTTGTTTAAGAGTCACAGCATTCTATTCTTAAGACTCCTAGCAACTCTGTTATAATTCAGGGAGGGAGAGTAAAGTACTGAACATAAAACACAGGGACAACATAGGCAGTGTACCCAATCTGGGAGTGGGGGCATCTGGAGAGGTAACGTAAGCCTTTACCCAATAAGTCATCGCTGTGCACTCCAAAAAGGCCACATTCTAGATAAGCCCGTGAGCCGGTCAGGCACTCAGGAGAGGTTAGCATAAAGGAAGAGCTGCCCAGGGTTTCATGTAACAGCTTCGTCTTCTAATTGCTTTATTTTGATTCCCCAGCTCTGCTTGATGCCAGCCTGGAAAGTGAGTCATCCAGAGCCAAAACTACCGGTAAGCTTGGCTGGCATGATGGGACTGACACTCACTGTCTCACGTCGAAGACTCTTCATCATCCCCACACTGTCCACAAGCCAGTCAGCTACGCTGCTCAGCAAGAGCAGAAGCGTTCCTTCTCCTCTGCCTCAGCATCCAGGGGAGAAATGCGGGTTGGTCTCATGTTGAGCAGGACATAGGTGATGGAGCCAACAGCTCAGGAGGGGCAATTGCAGGCCCCCACCCTGGGGCTATTTATTTACTGGGAAAATTGAGCCCAGCCATGACCTGGCCTCACATTTTAGCATAAGAAAGAACAAGGTCTTCAAAACTAAGCAGACATCAATTTCACCTCAGCTGCCCCTCAGTTGCATGGCCTTGAGCAGCTCTCCCTATCAAAGGGTCTCCACACTAATGGGAGCACTGATGACAGTTTCGTCATCAGGGGCATTTCAGCAAATGACCACTCACTGAACAAGCCCAGTGCAATGCCTGATATGTAATGTGTGGCTGACATAATGGTGAAACTGCAGCATTTAGCACTGTAGGGTCACACTTCTTTCAGGGTTTTCTTCACTCAACATAATATATACATGCATACATATATGTACATGTATATGTATATATACATATATGTACATGTATATGTGTGTATATACATATATATATACACACAAACACACACACACACTTGTGCCAGGCTGTGGATACAACAGAGACAGACTCAGATGGCAGAACTCATCAACATTGGTCTGAACCACCAACATGGTGCCTGGTTAACAGTCTCACCTGAACCAGGTGATCACCTACAGAGGGCACCTGTATAGTGCATGACTTTGTGACCTAAGCTGGTGGGAAGGAGTCTTACAGACTGTATTTCTAGAAGTTCCTAATTTGTATTAAGTGGATGACTAGATTTGTTTCCTGGGCAGCAGAGCTTCCTGGAGTCAACAAGGTCAGTAACTCAGCTCCTTGCGTGGGGTAGTGGCCGCAGGTGGTGGGTGGGAGCAAAGTCTCTACACTGCCCAGGGAAGAGAGAATGGAGACACTGGAGAAACCAGGCCAGCTCTGCCTTGACCTCCTGACCGTAGTGGCTGCTGTCCAGGTGGTGAGTGCTGAGCTGGCTGTGAGGGAGGTCAAAGCCATGAGGCCTGGTTTCAACACATGAAGGGTCCTTTCAGGAAGGCAAGAGTCAGAGCAGCCAGAGATCACTAAAAGTCTAAGGCTGAGGCACAATTGTGGTTTTCATTCTTGAGGGAGGGAATGAAAGTAGAGAGAAGGCAAAGCTAAGACATCGGCATCCTCACCTTCTTAGTGACAAGTTCCCGAGCTGAGCTGGTGACTGGGATTGCACATTAGTTATGAGTACCCCCTGTACTGACAGGGATGGTGAAGCTTAGTAAAAACAAGCAACAAAGTCATACAACAAGGAACCTCAAACACAGCTTCCCACAGCTGGTCCCCCCGGGTTCCCCACATGACTGAGTGACACTGCCAGCTGCTCCAACCCACAGGCTTCAGGGGTAGCCCTGTGCAGGGCAGTTATGTGCCCTCATTTCACCTCCACCCGCCTCTATCTTTCCATCTCTATCAGGGAGGTGCTACTTCCCATCTTACAGAAGAAACCAGTTCAAATCACACAAGTGGGAGGCAAAACTGGCATTTGAGTCCAAACCCCAAGCTGTAGAACACAGCACTCATGGGAGGACCAGATCAGGATGCAGGAACCTGCCCCTAGCCCTGGCACAGCCACTCCTTGACCAGGTGCCCTTGGCCCAGTCAGTACCTTCCAGATTCCCTGGCTATGAAATGGAGCAATGGTGCCTGCCTCCTGGAGCTCCAGGAGGGACCCAAGGAGAGCATCCCCCATAAGCCTGGACAGTGGTCACCACGGTGATGATGACCGTCCTCCCATATGGTGTGTTGCAGGTTCCCAGCTGCACATCTTGGCTGGTGCTATCACTGAGTCCATCCTGTTGACCACTGTTGACAGAGGATGTTGCCAAAAAAACCAATAGCAGCACAAGCTTAACATGCATCCATCTGCATCTGTGCCCCACTTACAGCAGCACCAGGAATGGGGGAATCAAAGAAACCTGGTGCCACCGTGATTCCTTAAGAGAAAGGGCCTTTATCACCAAGTACTCATGCCCCAGCACAGCATATAGCACTTAGTTGTCATCTAGCATAGTCAGTGCAGATATTTCTAAAAAAATGGTCAGTCAATAGTTACCAAATCATGGTTACTCACTGTGCCGTGCCAGGCAGTATGTCCCCTACATATGATAAAGGGATTGTTGTCATTCCTGTTTTACTCGTGAAGAAAACTGAAGCTCTGAGAGGAGAAATTAGTTGGCTGAGGTCACAGAGCAGGTCACTGGCAGAGTCAGAATTCCCTGTTCAAGTTCAAATAGGCACCAGTCTGAGTCAGGCCCAGAGTCCCAACGCCACTCTACCCCCAACACCCTGAGCCTCACTCACAACCTGGGCATGGTCACCCCAGAGGCATGAAGGTGCTCCTGGGTAGCAGCGGCTCATCATTGTTCAGGAAGTAGAGCCCATGTTCATCCAGTTTGCCATTATCTCCCCAGAGGCGAGCATGCTTTGGGCACACTGAACTCATTCAAAAGAATCAGCAAAAGTCAATGTCTGAGCAAACACGCCTGTGTTGATATTGTGGTCTACACCTTCAGACCATTCAGACTCAGCCATGCAAAAATAAGCTAGAACCATGCCTCCCACCCTGAATGCCAGCCTCAAGACACAGATGAGAAGGGCTCATGGGGGTCAAGGCAGAGATGAGTGGGACCTGAGGAGTTGGGAGACTGCCTGCATTCAAGTGTGAGGGAGGTCAGTATCCAAGGAAGTGGAGTGTGCGAGGAAGAAGCCACAGCCTATTAAATTATGGCTATTCTGCAGTAGAAATATTCTATTCCTAGGCAAATACATGTGGTAATTAGCAAGCCCTAGCCTCCAATGAAAATAAATAAGTGAGTAAATAAACAAACAAACTCTCAATGCTTCCATTCCAAGGGGAAAGTAAGTATTTACCCCCTGACTGGGTGCTCCCTAACTGGGTGCAGACCAAAGGGGCAGTGTGCCATGGGCAGGAGCCAACACTGCAATTCAGGGCTGCGGGTTGAGTGGTCAGCCTGCAGCCTGTGGTTTCAGAGGAAGAAAAGAAACACTCAATATGTGTCCTGAATCGAAGTGTGGAACGTGGAAGCCGGTAGAGAGATGGAGCTTCAGATAAGAGGAACACCTCCTATCTCTCTCTAGCCCCCTCTGGCACACTAGAGGGTGGATAACCCATCTCTCACCTGTAATCCAGATTCCTAACCTCTTTGGAATGTCCCAAGAGACATATGACCTATAAGGAATGGTTGTTGCCCCCAAAGGTAAATTCTCCTGGTATCGTGCATCCTCACAGCCTCCCTGCTGCATGTCACATACTCTTTGCTACTTCCTCATTACATCATTGTAACGTTTTCTTGCTGATGTATATAAGTGGCATCTCAACTTCATTAAAGTTGGACCTGGAAATGTTTCCCAGGGTCCCAGTTCTGTGGGCTAGGCTTACAGATCGCTATCCACCTCTTCTGTCTCAATTTGTCCTTCATTCCACACGTGACCCCTAACATACAAAGTCCGTGAAGGTTTCCACATCTAGGACCTATGAGGAGGCTATTTTGACTACTATAGAAATAGGTAGATTCCTTCCAACAAAAAGTCAAAAACCTGATTTCCACCTGAGGAAATCAGGACATTCATTCCCTGGGGAACTCATCCATCATCGGCATCTGACGTTCTGGTCAGCAAAGAACGAGTCATCTGGGAAGAGACCCTGAGACCTGTGCCCACCCCGTCTCCCACCCCAACACATACGTACACCCCGGCTCCCAAGGCCCAGGGAAAGTTAGAACACCAGGCTCGTTCCCGCGCCTGGAGAATGAATGGGCAACGAAGAAGGCCCCACTTAGAATGTGAGCTTCAGCAGATGGTAATTTTACACATTTTCGTATCGAAATAAATACAGACATGTTAAGGAATAGAATCTGAAAGGCGTATGAATTTTTAAGATGAATCTAAGACTTGAAAGGAATTTAAGATTTGTGGAAAACCGCTTCAGGCTACACCCCCAAACCTCCCAGAAATATGGTTTATGTTCCTGTTCCATGGGGTGTTAGTGATGGATGTTCTGTAAGACTCTAGGCTGTTCAAATTTTGCAGATTTGGAAGCCACAAAGCATACTGGGTGGGGTGGAAGGGAGTATAATGCATATTTTGGATACAATACATGAGGGTTCATTTGGGGGTGACCCTCTGGACACTTGGCCAGTTAAATGTTCTTAGGAACTCAAAACTACCTATTATTATAGTAACAATGAACTGATATTTAATGACATCATTGACCAGTCCAAGGTCAAAAAAAGCAGGTATCTGTCTTTCACTATATAAATACCAGGAGGGAAAAAATATATATACTTGCAAATTCCTACAGAAACAAAGCTTGGACTTAATGCATTGGGAGGGAGAGTATAGGAGGCAACGAGAAGACAAGCTTGAAGTAGAGACATGTTGTGGCCAGATATGTTTTTAAAGTAGGCTTCAGGCAGGAATCCCAGGGTGAGAGCAGGGAGACAGTGTCCAGTGTGTGGGAGGTGGGTTGGGAGGTGAGACTCTGAAGGTTTCATTCTGCCAAAGGGAGTGGAGAATTCAGATATGACACAAGGCTGGAGAGGGATAAGGAGGCCTGTGGGAAGCCACAGGGAATCAAGATAAACTGACAAAGAAAATAAAATTCAGTTGACTGAAGCATTTCTCTCCAGTACTGGAGGCTCCTTTCAAACATAATGAATAAATAAATATGTTTCCAGTGACTACAAAGCAGCACTTTGCTTCTCCTTAAATAGCTCCCCAGAGCCAGCTGGCAGAGCCCCAAATGAGCATCCAATACCTAGGGGTGGGGGGGGGCATGGAGTCTCTTCCTCCCCTCAGGGGGGCTTCAGAGGTAGGCAGCTCAAAGCAGAGAATGACATGGAGGTTAAAGGCAGGCTAACATCTGAGAACCAGGTCCCTTCTGCTTCCACCTCCCTAAGCACAGACTATACCCTGCCCCACCAAGGTGGGCTGCAATGCCCCTTCCTGCAGGCCTCCATGCTCCCTTCCAGCTTGCAGGCTCCATGACTATGAAGATACCACTGCCCAGGTCTGAAATCATCAGCACATCCATGATGTGGATAGTCTCCAGAGTTTAGGAACAAAGACTGTCTGGCAGTCAGCCTCTTTTCCTGAAGGAAGCACTAAGCTGACTTCTGGCATCAGTAACGGCAGCTCAGTCTCGTTTTTATTGATCACCTATTATACAAAGCACTTTGGAACCCTGATGGAAGCCTTGTAACATTGTTAGGAGATAGGGACTACATGGCATTCTCCATGCGCTGATAAGATATGGCAGTTTAGGAGGTTCTCAAATTTAAGGTGTAAGAAGTGGTAAGCTGTAGGATGGGGTGTCTCCCGGCAGCACCACTATCTCAGCTCTCCCCTGCATAGCTCACTTATCCTGTGAGCAATATCAGCATATAGGTTGAGAACCTCAGAAGGAAAGGGGCTCTGCTATCACCTGGCTGGTAATGTCCCCACCACTTGCCTCTTCCTTACCTACAGCAGACCCAGCCAATCAATCACAGAGCTGCCCCCCCCCCCACACACACACACTGACTTGTGAGCACCCATCCATTTCTAACTCAAATTAAGATGAAACCTGATCATTTGTCTTCATCTTTGCCTGGGAAAATAGGATCCTGTCAGACGGATGTGATTTGTTTAAGGTAACACAGCTTGGTAGTGGGTGCTAGATTTAGCATCTGGATCTCTCCATGTTCACTGGCTGACAGTGAGATCTCCCAATGCTCATGACAGTGATTTTTCCAATGGCTGAGCGATGCTGGAAGCAAAGTGATGCTAGAGATGATCATATCATCAAATTCCAGAAGGAAAGTATCCCAAGTCTAGTTCTAACACACAATTCTTGCATATTATAAGTCATTCTCCCCATAGCCCACTATAGGACAGCATTTCTGCTTTGTTTGGACTGAAATGAGTAATTTGTTAAGCTGAGGAATTAACTTTTTTCAAGCTACCAACTCTTTGAACTGGGATCCTAGAAATCTCATGAATTAAACAAAAGAACAATAACACCAGTCATAGAATTCCTTCTGGAGGGCCTCAATTTGTCTTCCAGCTTTGCAGGGAAAATTGACAAATTGTGTGACGAAGCCATTACCTGACTCTTGGGAGATAGTAGAAGCTGCCTGGACTGAGTCCTGTGGGACACAGCCAGGCATTCCTCCACCCTGAAGCACGCAGGACAGGTGAGCCAGACACTATACAAGACTGACTGGGAAGAGGCAGCACCTGGCACCTCCAAGAAGAGCCCCTCTGTGATGCCCAGAGGGGATCAGAGCAGAAGGAACCTGTAGGAAACAAAGTTTTCTTCCCTGGAAGCTGGTCTGTAATCTATCCAAATAGATGACTACTGACAAATTGGCACCCAGGAAATGCTATCATCACCCTATCAATTTACCCAGTGACCTGCTTACACAAATACATTGTGTTCTCTGTGTAAAGAGGAAAAATGATGCTAAGATTATAAAAATCATTCATCCAAAATTATTTGCAGAGGGATAAGCAGACAGGATCCTGGCAGTGGGAATCTCAAAGGGTCTCTCCTGAAATATTAACTCTTCCCTGTGAAAGAGAAGCTGATTGGGGGCAGCAGGGATTCGAAAATGCAAGAGTCTCCCCAAATTTGACAGGGCCTGCCCCAGGAAGACTCATCTGTCTCCAGAGCTAGGATGGACCTAATGAGCCAGGAATTGGCATTTCTACAAACATGTTTCTTTCCAAAGGGGAACTCATTATTCTAGGAATTGCATTTCTGAATTCATGAAGGCAAAATTACACCAATTAAGAATCATGCCTTTTCTTCTCCAAATGAACAGAAGCTCAAAATACTGCCAAACAAAAATTCAGGTCAAATTCTCCAAGAACATAGACCACCCTGCCAGAAACACAGAGAGATGTGGAAAAGCAGTAAATGGTGAAGACCTTTACTTAACACTTTGTCTCTCATTGTGATTAAAGTTCTCATTTCTTCATTCACCCAACAAAGGTCAGCTAAGAACAGGGGCCTGTACGGAGTGCTTCCACGCGCTGAGGTTTCTACCCTACATGAGCTTCTGGTCTCATTTACTGGAGATCATCGACGAGGCTTCCTTCAGGAAGGCCTGACAATTCTTTAGGGTTCCAGGTCTGTCTTTTAGAGTTGCTTTGCCTCCTAAGAGTGAGCAGGTTATAAAGAAGTTAACAAAAAGAGAGAGCACCTTGACTGAACCCAGCCTTCCAGATTCTCTTGATGGGACAACCTACCCATATTCAGCCACCTCTATGTCCCTACAGAAAATTCCCAGTCTCTGAACACCACACTCTCCTAAAGTGGGAGCCATGAATCTCCTAGCCCTAAAGACTGGCATTTTGGTGTTTCTGGGCAGGGTGGTAATGTTGGGAGGTGAGACAAACAAGATTGCAGAACAGAACAAAACCTGGCAACCTTAAAGTCAAGTCCTGCACATCCCATACTATTCCCCCCCCCCCCATGCACTACTTGGTACATTCTATGGAAAAAGAAAATGGTGTCTTTATCTTTTTTTCTGCAGTGCACAGTGAGTCTTTCACTTGACTTGTCCAATCTGGTGGCACATTCTTGCTGGGTTCTGAGTCACTCTCCATAGCACCTATCTGAGCACTAATGAATGGTTCATCATTTTCTGGGCATTAGCAGGTACCAAGCACCTTGCAAAGATTGAGGTTATTTAATCTGTAAGGAACCCTGTGAGGTCAGGCTACTTCTAATCCCATGTTATAGGTAAACAATAAGGACACAAAAAAGTTAAGTCACTTGACCAAGGCCATACAGTGTTGACATAGAAATCTGGTCTCCTAAGCACTTGAACTTCTTGCCTCCCAGTGTGAGCATGGAACAGCATGACAGACTCTACTCCAAACTTTGAGGTCACTGAAGGCAAGGATGTAGGCACATCGATCTGTGCCACCCCAGACCTGTGCACAGGGATCAGCACGCAGCAGGCACCGAGCTAGTATGTGTGTGTGCGCGCGCGTGTGAGTGTGTGCACGCACCTTGCTGGTACGCATGCTGAATCCTCAGGCATCAAACTTAATTCTAGAGTGAGCAATTGTAAGATTCAAATTAAACTCAAGTGAGAAAGTCTTCCAACTTTGCTTATAATTAACGTTTGACGTACACCCATGTTTTCAAAGCATCTCTGCAAGTATTCCCTATTAAACTGACTCGCTTAAATCAACACCCACTAAATAAAATGACAAATAACAGTAAAATAACAACCACAGAAACGTGGTCAGCAGATACACACCTGCCTACACAGGTATACCCTGCTTTAAGGGGAAACTCAAATCTAAAAGCCCAACAACTAGGTAGGAACACATATGGGGAGGCGCTTTCGATTATAATAAGTATTCACATAAGTTTCCTCCAAATAGCCGGTTGCCTTGGAAATTTCCATTTGAAATGTCTGATTTTAACACCTTTCTGGGAGCACATCCTTTAAACTTCTATCCATCCTAAGGAAAGTGACCCATCAGTCACAGGGACTAGAAGCACACATGGCTTCATGGGATCACAGATCACAGTCTCCTTGTAAATACTGTAACTGGCAGGTACATCTGACTCTGAAAAAGCTCTAGAAGACACAGAACATCCCAAACCCTAATGAGGTGAGAATTATTACAATGCATCATATAGGACATACTCAGGTCTGATTTCTAAGACTCTGCCCCAACAAAGCAAATAAAAAATTCAAAGCCTTTGCACTTTCTAT
Source organism: Uropsilus gracilis (assembly GCA_004024945.1). Lineage (NCBI taxonomy): Eukaryota > Metazoa > Chordata > Mammalia > Eulipotyphla > Talpidae > Uropsilus > Uropsilus gracilis. The sequence continues at coordinate 83,213 of PVHY01000688.1, forward strand.
CACAGCTGAGAAAACAACAGACCTCAATTGGGGGAACTTAACTTTATTATCATATCCATGCAGGTCAGACCATCAGAACCATTCATTATGATATTTGCTTAGACTATAATTAAATTCATTTTCACACTATGAATATTCATTTTTTCTATAAGCGTTGGTACAGAAGGAAGTGTGAATGTCAATCTTCTTTCCCAAGGAAATTAACATTTGAAATATTTCTATGGAGAAATAAGGCAACATAAACTGATGAATGGATGGATGCTTCCCTTCCCAGGCACACATGCTATAAGTTTTTTAATCCCAAGGCATCTCAGGGAAAGCAGTGTCCAGCCAGTACAAGGCTCTAGGCACCAGTCTGTCTGATGGGAGAACTGGTCAGACCCCAGGCTGAGGTAGTAAGGGACTAACACCTGTGGCCTGTATCTGCTCCCATTCCTAACAGGCCAGACAACATGAAGCCTTGTATCCTCTTGAGTCATCCAGTGCAATGGAAGCTGCTGAACTGTCTCCTGCCTTGAGCACAGGCTACGAGGAAGGACAGAAAGTCTGCGGATTGTCAAGTAATCTGAAAACAAGAGGTGTCTGGGTATATCTGAGCATCTACGATTTATTCAAGCACTTCTGTTTGGTTCCCAATCCTATGGCCAACATGGGGAAACCCCCCCCCCGTTTGAGTGAGACCCCTATGCACTACTGGGGCCTGCAAAACACTGCTGAGGGCCTAGCAACAGGTCAGTTTCAGTGTCACAGCTTAGGTGGCACGAAGGATGCCAGCCTTGAGCAAGCACATTCAGGAAAGGTGTGTCTGGGCACTCTGTGTGCACACACATCACCAGCACCTCTGTCCTCAGTCCTGGGTAATCACAAACTCACAAGGATGAGGAGACCTTGAAAATGTGGGAGAAGCCCTCTACACACCTCTCCGGAGCTAACCCACATCTGCCAGGCCTCCTCTGCAAAGGAAAAAGTTCATGGAATTTTAAAAACAGGTATTTGGAAACATCATTGAGCCCCTACTAAACTCCATGTCCTCTTGTGAAAACAAAGCCTGGGGAGTTCATCCTGCATTCTCTCTGTTCATTCTCTCTATTTTACTCCATTTTTATTGGGACAACATTGGTTTACAACATTGTGTATGAGTGCAGGGTCCAAGTCTGCGCCGCATCAGATGCTAATGGCCACACCACTCTTATACCAAAGCACCCGTAACCCTCAGTCCTCACTACCATGAGGCTCCCTCATCCTGAAGGAATGGAAGCTGGTTTTGGGCCATGGGGGATGATGGAAGTATCACTCTTTTTATGATGAAACACAGATATTCAGAAAGCCAAGAAACACATATATGGTAGATTTGTAGTATTAAAATTTGAGAGGGAAGCAATTTTTAAAAATTGCCTAGTAAGTCTCTTAAGAGGGTGATAATGAAAAAAATAAGGCTGGGAAACATACTTGTCGGAGTGCTAGGAATAGACAAAAGTCCCTACCTTCTTGGCACTAACATTCTATTGGTAGTAGGCAGGTAACATGACTCACTTGTGAGGTGTAAGTGCTGTGGAGGTATACACTGAACATGGAGACTGGACACTGGAAACAAACATTTTCAATGATTCACTTGTCAATTTTTCCCGCAATTGGGACTTCCTGCCACTTAAATATGAGAAAAATGAAATTATGATGACAAAGTAAAAAGGTAGTCACCATCACCTAGGACAACCTCTGCATATAATTCACTATAATATGGAAAACAGGGTAAAAAAGCATGAAAAACAAACAGATTTTTAAATGAGGTAGGGAGGTCTCCTTCTAAATACTGAACAACAGCATGAAATTTCTGGTGACTATTTCAATACATCATGTTTGAGGACATATTTAAAGCTATTCATATGTTGTGCTATTTTTCTTACAACTAAATACACAGGTGACTGTCTTGGTTTCAATGTCCATCCCCCTGAGAATAATGATTTGCCATTTGGGGCATATTTAGTGATTGAGTGTCATCTGCATATTTACGAGACCAAAGTTTCATCACCATTATTCTCCATGTGTCACTGATATTTAGAAAATAATGCACAGAAAATAAACCAAAAGTGCAAAAAATTATTCTTACATGTAAGGTCGCACCAGCAATGGGGAAGACCTGGCGCAAACCAAATCAGTCTGCCGGGAATATCTTAGCAATGAATTAAAACTAACGCATAGTAGGCACTGGTCATACTGTCTCAAAGTAAGGTTTATATAAAAGCTGGAGTTGAAAGAGTCAGGATCACCTCAGCGTACACACTCCCTTACTGGAGAGGTTTTCCAGGTCTCAAGAGTCCCTTCCTGAAGTTTACTCCCGAGATATTTTTCAGGTAACTAGTGATGTCACTAAGTTTCAGCTCCCACCCTCTAACATCTTTACAGACACTAAGCCAGCTACTCTCCAAGGGAGCAGTTGAGGATTTGAAAGGAAGAACAGCAGAGCTCAGCACTGTTTGTAAGCGAAGCTCAGCCTCCCTATAGCTTTGCCATATCATTTCTATGGGGAAATTAACAAGCAAAGCTCTGGGCTTACTATATTATTGGAACTTGGCTACAAGCTAATTGGGAAAGAGAAATCACAGAGAAATGCAGCCCCGGCTGGATGTCTCCAGGACAGATCTGGGTGGGGGAGAGGGGCGGTGCGAGGCACTTAGCGGCAGAGGTCTGCTGACCATGTGAGCAGAGCAATGTGGGGCTGCGTGACTTCCTCTCACACAGATTCTTCTTCAGAGTAAGAGGCACAGCTTCAAGGAACAGACTGCAGCACTGTGGTCCATCAGGAGGAAACAGGCAAACAGAAATCCTTACAGGACTTAGCGGGGAACAAGACTGATATCAAATCCAAAGGTCTTTGTATCACTGAGTCCCAAAGTGCCCACCTGCCTTGGTCTTTCAGAATCAGTCAGAAATTCAGAAAAGCATCACAGAATAAACGGGCAGGAGCCAAGCCCCCGAAGCTGTCTCTGTCATGCCCGATGTAACGGTCACCTCAGAAACGAGCCTACAGCAAGGATTCTAAATCTCAGCCCAAGTTTTCCCCCACCTGGAATCAAATCAAATCCTCACTGAGGGCCCACTTAACGGGAGGAAATCCCACTGAGAGCTGGGCCATGTGAAGGCAGCAGGAAAGCCTGTCCCTCTGACAGCCTGCCAGGGCCACCAGGGGAGACAATTAACCAGCCCACCTTCAGTCCAGGTCCTCATTTTGATGATCTCAGTTGCAGGAGTGGAGGCAGCATCCGACCCAATGTAATAAGCACATGTTCACTCGTGATGCATTTCAAGCATGGAATAGCTGGTTTTGTTTTCTTGGTTCCTGCCTGCGCTTCTAAAGTTACTTTCAGAAAGGAGACCGAGCACCCTTCTCCTCTGGGAGCAATTATTCCCACAAAAAAACCTTCACAGCCAATCCCTTCCCAGGGCTCTTTCCTAAAGCACATCAGCCAAGCCACAGCAAGAGGAAACACAGAGAGAAGTAGGTTTTCTTGAAAGTGACTCTCCCCAAAAGGGCATCACATGAGCAGAGGGTGAGTGGGGTTGAAAGATAACAGGCTTACGCTCAACCTGGACCTTTGTACTGGGTGATCTTGAAAGAGTTCAGCTCTAAGTCTTAGTTTTACACACTATAAAATGAGGACAGTAAAAGTGCCTACATCACAGAGCCACTGAGAATGAAAGCCCCACAGTGCCTGGTGGAGTAGAGCATGCACGCACGCACACACGCACACACACACGTACACACACACCACACACAGAGCTCAGTGCTGGTGAGCCAGCAGCAACACTCTAGGAAGCTAGGTGGTGTGAAAGAACCTCAAGCTCTACTCAACTGCTACTGAGGGGCTCCCTGTAATAACTTCACCCACACAGAACCTTCCCTTCATGGACATATCATGCACCTACAGCACAAGGAGGCAGGCCTTCCACACACCTGTGTGGGAGAAGTGGCACACAAATTCCCAGCACTCAGTGTGGAGGAAGCCCAGGCTGGTATGCCTGCAGGGTGTCTAGAAGCCTTGTTAGAACTTGGGTCTCCAGGCCCATGCTCAGAAGTGCCGAGTCTGGTGTCTGAGGTGGGGCACAAGAATTTACAGGTCTGACACACCAGTCAACATCCTGAGAAAGGAGGAAGGAGAAATAAAAGACAAACTCAAGGGAAATAGGTGATGTGTGGAAATGACTGTGACCGTGGGTGACACAGTGACTTCCACCGGATGGCTGGGGTTCTAGCCCAAGGTCAGGCACTCAGAGACCACAGTTGGATACCGGGTTTCAGCAAACAAGACTGGCAGTGGACTGCATCCCCATCAGCTCAGCTATCTCTTCTCCTCTGTGTTAACACAATGCAACTGCATAATGCTTCTTCACAGAGAGATTGATGGGCATATTTCATGCTAATTCTTTCTGGAGTTAGGAAGCTTTTATTTTCCTCATGTCAAGAAGAAAATGATGGCAGACATTTCCAGTAGAAATGCCACTGCATTCTTTATAATGTCATTCAGTATCTGCCAGAATTAAACTATTGACCAAATTAATCTGTTTACCACACACACTGTGGCTCAATCCTCTTGCCCTGGGGGTTGAAGCATCACACTGCAGAAGCCTCCACATTTATCCTCAGTAAGTGATGCTGGGTCATACGCAGGAAGAGGCCTTCAGACTACAGAAGCAACACCCAGTGAGGGGCATGGGCCACTCCACCATGCTGCATCCTTTCAGTGGCTCCTTACTTTTCTAGGGTTATGACAAAATCTTCTAGAATGGATCTCATCCCTCTCTGACCAGACTCTCATTACATCACAACACGGACACCACTGGTTCTCACCCTCGCATTCTTGCACCCTCACCCAAGGACACAGGATTCCCCTGCCCCTGGGCATTTGCACAAGCTTAGAAGATGACCTCTCTGCTTTCTCTGCATATTTACCCCTACCCATCCTTCTGCTATCAGCTTAAGTATAGTTACTGTGTGTCCCAATCATGCCTGTTCTGGAATCAACTATGGTTCCTGGAACTCCCACACTGAGGTCCTAACACCCAACTGACGGCAGTTGAAGACCTTTGGAAGGTAAGTCGGGTTAGATAAGGTGTAACCCTTATCTGGGTATCCCAAGAGTGGCGTATATAGGATGAGATTAGCACCATTTAAGAGGAGAAAAAGGGTACAATTTCTGTCATGTGAGGGCCCAACAAGAAGGCTGAATCCCAGAGGACCCTGACATTGGTCTTCCATCCCAGAGGACTGTGGGAAATCAGTGTGTGCTGTTTAGGCTGTGTGGTCTTAGTTCTCCTGATAGGACCCCCATGAGGATGAGCACAGTGCCCCGAGAGGTTTCCAGCACAGCACTCACATTTCCATAATGATCTGTATGTAGGCTGTAAGCTTTCAGAGGCCAGGCACCTACCTACCCTGACTCACAGGAAAGTTTGTGATCAGTATACATCAAATTAATGGATGAATGAACAAATGAAGCAGTGGCAAACCCTAGGCAACTGTCTGCCTGTGTTAGAGCCTTCCTTTGTCCATCTGCTAAAGGAGCCGTCCAGTTGAGGATTTCTAGCCAGTGCTGTGACCAAGGAGAACAAGCAGGGCTCCAAGCCATGCAAAGGCTGAAGGAGCGAGCACACAGGAATCAGAAGACACCACTCCAGGTCCACTCTGCACGGTGGGAATTGCTCAGTCGCAGCTTTTCAGACAGTGGAGAAAGACTCTCAAGGCAAGAACCCTGAATCCCTGGGGTCCTAAGAAAAATGCCTCTGGATCCAAGGCAAAGGCTAGTGAGCCTCAGAAGTTTCATCTTCTGTGGGTGTGAGGATCTAGGTGAGATCACAGAGAAAAAAAGGATTTTCATTGCTTATCAAAAAACCAACCAACCAACCCACCCACCCATACCATTTGAAAGTCATAGCTCAAGTCCTCATCAGTTGGCTTTGTCTGATGGCAAAGAACTTTCTATGGATAGAAAGTTGAACTATGTGCTGTATTATGATTTAAGGTCAGACAATTTTATCAAGTCTTGAAATTCTTTTGCTCCCTAAGCTCTAAGTCATCAAGACAAAATAAGAACCTGTGGGAATTTGGGCTCCATCATCCTACTCCGCTCCAGGCGCTGAGCTGTGCAGAGGGGCCGGAGCACGGTCCACCCTGGTCTAAGGAATAGGAACGTCCTGTGCGATGATGTCTGCAGGTGAAGGAACACAGGAGATGACCTGATGCCAGCATCACTCTAAGGAGACAGACTTGCAGCTGCAGAGCAGATCATTGGGTTTTGCAAGATGAGCTGCCACAGGGCTCGTAGGAGTAGGACTGCGGGCAGCATTACCACTCATGCAGGAACATGGGCCACCCGTGCAGGCCTGTGACTTGCAGCATGCCCCTCAGACCCTCCCATCCTCTGGGTCTCTGCTGCCCTATTCTCCAGGGGTACCCAGGGTTCAAGGGGCTGTTGGAAGGCAGACATACCTGTCAACAGCCACTGCAAAACTCTGATCTGGGCATTTCCCCACCCATATCCAACTCAGAAAGCATGTAAATTTTATTTCCTTAAAGCAGATGGAAAAAGTTGCAAAGATGAGCAAGCCCAGCCTGCCTGCTTTTCATTCTTTCTCTTAACTCATCAACAGGGAGGCTGGCAGAGCTTTCTGGCCACTGCCAGGTGATCTGAGAAGCCCTGCATGGTTCACATACACTCTCAGAATTACAGATGGTGCATGGATCCAAGCACAGTGAGGGCTCCATCCAGCATCCTGGCAGCAGCAGCAACCATCATGGCACAGATGACTCCCAGGTCACCCCAGCAAGCTTCACACTGCACTCACCACAGAAGCCTTCTTCACAAGGTTCCCTGAAACACGACAGAAACACCCACCATCTTCAGAAAACTCTGTGTATGTCACTCAAGTGGAAGGCAGCACAAAAGTGCAAAGATTAAAAAAACCATCTCTGTGAGCACTGAAAGTATGTTTTGCCGAGGGGCAGAAAGCATGTACAAATATAATATTTTCAGTTTAATTACTACATAGCAGCTCTTGCCCAGAGAATGGATTTTCCTTGGAGCAATGTCAAAATTTAGGGACAGTCTAAATATACTTCTGCAATCACTCATGGGTCTTGATACATGAATTCATTAGACCCGAGCATGGGTGATGACATCAATCTCTTCGGCAACAAGATGAGCTCATACTCTGCAAATACAGGCACTGGGAAGCAAGTAGGCCTTGGCTGCTCCAGCCAGTTAGCTCTGATTAGGGGGGATTCTCAATGAGGTTGCAGTAGCTCCCCAAGAAGCCCCTGGTCCTCACTAGACATGCAAAGGGAATCTTCTACTGGTCTTGTCGGATCACAGTAGGAAACTTACAGAACAAAATTCACTATTGCTCTTATTTTGGCCTCTCCTCTAGCTCAGGATGGTAGAAGGGGAAAGAAAGAAAAAGGAATGGATATAGATTGGAGTGCGAGTCAGGACACGTGCACTCGTGTGAAGGGGCAAGACAGGAGGTAGATGAGTCAAGGAGCGCTTCTCACCAGCTCAGGGCAACAGCCTGAAGGTGGCACAAGTCCGGGCTGACTGGCACCAGACTGGTTCACCACCAGCTTATGGAAGCACAACTTCTGGTAGCTCCCAGATCCCTGGTGCCACCGCTGGGAGGGGCGAACACAGATTTCACAGGAAAATGAAACTCGTGTTTGGGCCACAATGAAACCAAAGAAGAAAGGTGCATCTTGCAAAGGGATGCTGTTCTGGGCAGACCACACAAAACCAGAGATGTCCAGAACAGAGAGGTCTAAGGAGACAAAGCAAGCAGAGCGCAGCCCAGTTAGTGCTGTGGAACCACCACGGACAAGGAGCACAGCCATCAGCCTTTGCAGAAGCAGTGACCTGAGACACCCGGCTGCTCGCTCCCGAGAAGGAAGAGTCACAGACAGGGCTGGACACTCCAGACCCTGAGCTCTCCCCATCTTTCTTTCTACACAAGCATGTACTGACAACCCCTGCCCACCCCCACCTACCCCGGCCCCAGCAACCCTTACTATCAGCTCCTCACTGCTGAGGACGTGTGAGGCACCTGCTTGACTGTGTCTCATAAGCAGCGGGGGTTCCGAGATGTGGTCAACAACATACCTGAAGGCAGACAGACCCAGTCTGCCGGCAAAGGTCTTCCATCCAAGGACTTGGCCATTCTCCTTGGAAAGAAAAGGGCACCCACCCTCCCACTGCAAACTAAGCACAGGAGAACTGAGAAAGGCAGACTCAGCATGCAATGTCTCTCGGCAAACTAATACACAAGTGATGTTCATTTCATTCTTTGGGCTTATTGGAAAGCACCCATACCATGACTCAGCATGCTTTGTGAATTAAAATTGCTCCATTTTTAAAAGTAGACTGCAGCTTTATATCAGAATGAAATGGACAAATCATAATTTCTGCTAGTACATCAGTTGGGGGATGGGTATTTTACACTCTGTACTGGAAAATCCTTTTCAACAGGCGATTCTGAAAATTTCAGAGTAGGACTATGAGATGCTTTTGAGAGATCTTAAATGCTTTTGAAATGGGCTCAGAATAATTTAAACCTGATTCCACCTGATCGTGTATCTTTTGTCATTGAAATTTTTAGTGAAATCATTGTAGCTTCGCTAGCAGTTATAAGAGCCCAGAGAATCTCTTCTAATGGTAACACCTTACAAAACCATAGTACAATACCACAACCAGGAGATTCACGCTGATACAACCATAAGTCTATTTGGATTGCCCCAATTTCACTTGTGGGAGGGATGTGCGTGTGTCTGTGTGTCTGCATCTGTGTCTAGGGCTATATAATTTCAGGAACCAACATAAGAGGCAGCCAAGGGAGAATGCTGGAAGGTACCTGAGTCCTTCTCCACCAGCAAAGAGGTGGCCCAGTCTGGTGTTTTTTCTTATTTATGGCTTAGCTTCAACTATGCTAACATCTAAGCTTCAACTAAGCTGACATCAACTCAAGCCAGCTCCTTCTTTACCCGAACACAAAGAGAGTCCCTTCCACAACATGCAGTGGCCCCAGTGCTCCATGAACGTAGGTGGCCAAGAGAAGATTTCTCCTTCCTCGCTGTGCCTGAGAACTCTGACTCCCACTAGGGAAAACTCAGGAGGCTGAGAGTGTTCTCTACAAAACAGGTGTTCCAGCCTGGGAAATCTCTCTGTGTCTGTAACCCTGAGACTTTCTTCCCCACCCAGATATCCCTGAGTGGCTGAAGGATGCCCACCACAACAAGCACTCAGTCAGGGAATCTCTTCATGCCTCCAGGCTGGAGCATCACCTTCCCAGAGAGGGGCCACCAGTGTCTGGGAAACCCACTGCTTTGAGGAATGAAGCCAGGAAGAGCACTCTTACTGTGCCTGTTAAGCACAGCCACTGCGGTAAGGCAAGGAAAAGAAATAAAAGGCTGGAAAGGAAGAACTAAAACCATCTTTTGGTGGATGACAAGGTTTTATACATAGAAAACTCCAGGAGCTACTGTTCTTTTAAGAAGTCTCCTAGAACCCATTAGTGAACTCTTGAGGTCCAGCAAAATTTATCATATTTCTGCGTACTAAGACTGAGTAAGTAAAAACTGAAATTAAAAGCACAATACTGTCCATGATCACTTCAAAGAAAGGTAGTATGTACATAAGCATTCAAGACCTATGTACTGAATTTTACAAAATACTGATGGAAACAACGAAAGACTTCAATTAATAGAACTCCCTATCTTGTTCCTAGCTTGAGAAACTCAACATAGTAAAGATGTCCATTTGCTCCAGATTGTTATTTCAGTTTAGAGATAAACCTATTAAAAGTCTAGCAAGTTTTTGTGTAGATGTAAATAGTTATTGTAAAACTGACACCGTGGCACAAGCCACAGCTAAAATGATCTTGACAGGTGACGGCGGTGGAAAGAGTGTGGCAGAGGTAGAGCTTAATTCTGCCCTGGGCGTGGGCTGGATGGGTCACATGTAGTGACTGGCCTCCAAAGGACATGAATGGAGATGTGCAGGGTTGTATGTGTGAGAGTGTGCAAGGGAAAGATTCACAAGGCACACGTGAAGCTCACACAGTGGTTCAGTGAGAAAGCACCAGGGAGGTAAATGTCTGTGAGGGTGTTGATACGCATGGCCAAGCTTCTGCTTCAGGCTTCTCCACAGACCAAGGTCCTGGGTAAAGGAAACTGCTAACAGTTCACAAGTTCAAGAGGTCTTTCCCCAGCCATCATCTGCCTGGCCCACCCCAAGGGGCTGTGGCTGACAGCACAAGCCAAGTCTAGCCTAAGTACAGAGTTCCCTTTTCTAAACCAAGATATTGGGGCCATGAACTAGAGTTCTCTGCCGAGGTGGCCTTGAGTGGACCCCATGATGCTTCTCTCTGAGTGTGTCCTTTTCCTTTCAAGGTGGCCTGAGCTGCCAACAAGGGCCCTCCAGGTTCAAGAAGAAATCTCAGAGGTGGCTTGGAAAGATTCAGGCAAGAAGGCTTAAATTCTACAAGGCCCTTCATGGAGCAGGGTAAAGCTGAGGGGAGTAAGGGAAGGGGAGCATGTTCCAGGTCATCAAGAAGGTACATTTGTAAAGGTAAAGGAGAGAGAACAAAAGTCACTGCTATAATTTGCTATCATTTAACAGCATTTGCTTGATTAGATTACAAAGTTGGAATTGAAGTGTAAGGTGTGTGAGCCTCCGTTTTTATTCCTGCTGCTAGACCTGTAGATACGATACCCAGACTGTTCACAGACAGGCTTCTCTGGGCATCTCTGAGCTCTACCAACCTCAATGCTCAGCCAGTATAGATGAAGAGTGGGGGGAGGGTCATTTCTGATTAAGCTGGGAAGTAGGGGCTAGTAAGTGTGGTTTACTTGGGGTTAGTTCAGACAGAGGTATATACCCTGTGAAGCCTGGGAAGTATGCATTTAGCACATCAGTCCTTACCATTCCCTACCCCGTCCAATCTCTCTCGCTCTCTCTTGCTCTCTCTCTCTCTCTCTCTCTCTCTCTCACACACACACACACACACGCACGGAGACACACACGGAGACACATACAAAACCTAGAAATGTCAGCTTGGGAAAGCACAGAACTGGACAATATCCTTGAATACAATTATGAGCTACTTTCAGTCAGATGTGCATGGTCACTGGTAAACCCACAGCATCCCCACAGCCCCAAATAGATGCCACTCAGCTCTAATTACTCTGGGGGTGACACCCAATGCAGGGATGAGAGGCACATTATCGAAAAGCACTTTAGCACAGCTCTAGCTCACAGCCACACTAACCTCTATAATGACTTTACCCAATTTGCTTGCAAGCAGCCTGTCTTTTGTAAATCAGCACTGCCAGTGAAATGAATTCTGCACCCGGAAGGGAAGGGCAAACAACTGGCAATTGCATGGAAATCATTAATTGGCTTAAGCCTTTTAGGTTAAGTGAATTATCATTATTTCCTCAGTTTGGTGGCATTGTGCAGAGAGAGGTCAAGTGGGCAGCCCGCCATGATCCCACTGTCCTCCCAGCACTCGCTCACCGAAGGCAAAGGAACAAAGGCCTCACCTGCCTGTGTGGGAGGTGGTGAGCTGAGGCTGCTGGGCCACTGCCCTCAGCCACCTCCCCCGGCTACTTCGTGCCTGGAAGGGACATCACACCTACGGTCTTGGGTGGAAAACATGCAGACCCATGAACAAAGCCTAACAGGTCTCCTGGAGGTCTCTGCCTGCACGGAGACTAAGGAACTATGCTCTATTGACATTTCACAATTTAGACTCAGCAAATACTCCCTTTTGTGTACAAGCCATAAGGTGTTAGACAAATTACTAGCCTTTACTTCTGCAAAGTAAATGGAGAAAATAAAGAACAACTGGCATTATTCAGGGAGTCAACAAATCAACAACTCCTGAAATTCTGAGGGCAGAAGAAAAGATTTGTCTGTGGTTTTCAAAGCAGTGGTTCTCCAACTTTGGCACATCACCCAGGTGGTATTAGAACAGATGCACTGAGCCTGGTCCCTGGAGTTTCTTCTTCAGGGGAGCTGAGTGAAGACTCAAAATTGGCATCTTTAATTAGCTTCTAGGTGATGTAGATGCTGATCTGGGGGACCCCACTTTCAGGCCATGCCTAAAAGTAGTTTTCTTTCAAGAACCTAAAACAACTCAAATTTATTTTATCTTACTTCTACCTGCCCCCCTTAAATTTACTTTAATAACATTTGTTCATCTCAAGGATTGAGAGTACGAATGCTGGGACCAGCTTTAAGGTGTAAGTGTAGCCCTTATTAGCAGGGGGATCTTGAGCAAGTCAAGCTCACCTCTTCAAAGCCAATTTCTCCTCTCTACATGCCATGCAACCTCTCACAGGCCATCTGGGAAATTAGAATGAGATAATATATGTAAAGTAAACAGACTACATCTTAAACTAATTAGTTTACTAGGTAATTAATGGTCGTTGTTAGTAGCTTTTATTAGTAGTAATAAATTGATAATTATTTTCTACACTTTACCTTCAAGAACACACCTTATCATTATTCATAGTTTAAATTTGCACCCACATCCATGAACATAAAACTAGACAGTCCTTGAAACTACTTGTTCTTTATGGCAAACATACTTCCTAAAATCTCATTCCCATTATGGAATTAATTGGAGCACTCTCTTTCATACAAAAACGTCAATATAAATTTTTAAAAGTAAAAGCAAAATATTTTAACTATTTGTATAAAACGCCGACCAATTTCATTCACAAGTATCACTATAAAGGAAAAATGAGCACAAAGAATCAGAAAGCACAATAAAAGAACATGTCATCATGACCAAATGGGGTTTATACAAAGGTTGCAAAGATTATTGAATATTAGTAAATCCCTCAGACTAGGTCATATTATTAATAGTGCTCTAGAATAAAATTACATTATCATCTGTAGACACTAAAAAAGTTTTGGGCAAAATGGAATAACCATTCTTAGTAACGGTAATGACCGAAAAAAAAAATCACTCATCACTCAATCAAACACAACCACTGAGATTTTCTTTTTTTCATTCAAATCACAGGCATAGATAAAGAAAGCCTAAAAATTAACAAGTGAAAGACCATGTACCTAATAGAAAAATGGGCAAAGGACTTGAACAGACAGATCTATTGGCATGGTTGTTTGGAAACACTTCTTAAATACTTACCATTATGGGAAGAGAAGGCGTAATTTGGCAAAAGTCTTCAAATTTATGAATGTGTTTTCTTCTGAGACAGAGATTTCATTTCTGGAAATTCAAACTAAAGAACTTGCACATAATGTATAAAATTACACAGACACAGTATTATTCGTTGCAGGATTATTCATTGAGAGTAAAATACTAGTACTAACTCAAACACCCATTAATGGGGGTTGGGTTAAATAAGTTATGGTCCATTGGTTCACTGGAGTGCCATATAACAATAGAATAAAGTAGCATGCCTATGCACAAATATATATATATATATATATATATATATGTGTGTGTGTGTGTATAGATATACCTATAAAAAGCAGTGTATAAAATACTACATTAATATGCTATCATTTTCCAAAAAAGTAGAAAAGAATCCACAGAGATGCTAACAGAATATCTTTAAAAGGAATCTATTTAAGTAGTTATAGGATGAGACAAACATGAGACTTTTTACTGTATTCCTATTTATATACATTTCTTAAGAACTATAACTAAAAAGCTAAGAAAATAAAGTGATGATGTTTCGTAGGATGAGTTTTTAGAAACTCATCCAGACAGATTCAGCAAGACAATTCATCCCACCTACAGCTGAGCCTCTGACCTTGCCCTTGGCTCTCTCTTGAGCTTGCTTTTTCACACAGCTGGGATCTGGCGGAAAGCACATGGAGGCTGCAGGATACCACCTAACTTAGAACTACTTCAAATCTCAAAATTGCAAAGGTATGTACCCCCACCATCATGTCTTAAGGCTGGCTAGCATTTTATATTGTCAATGCAGCACTAGAAACTTTCTATATTCTATTGTTCTCAGTTTCATTTTCCTAAGACCCAATATGTCATATGGTGACTTCCCAAAATCGATAGGAAAATGATGAGTATTTTTCTAATGTGGACTGCCATGTTGGAATGCAGGTGCTCACCAGAATGAACTAGCTAAAAGATTCTGAGACCATGGGAGACATTCATGGAGAAATGCTCCTATCGTTCCATGTTACCAAAATATCCTAAACTCATCTGGGTAAGAAATGGTTCTGTTCAAATCCATTAGTAAATTTTTACAGGAATTCTTGGGGCAAATATCATAATTTAATGCACTGATGGTGCTGCTGATTCAATTTTCTGCTTGCATAAATATCTGCTAAATCCCTTATTATGAATGAACACGGCTGGTCCCAGGTATGAGACCTCCAGTTCTAATCACGGCAGCCACCAGAACTAATGATTCTGTAATGACTCGAAACTGATAAGCTGGTGGGTCAGTCTCACCCACCATACTGTTCTGAAGCCTGGCATTGACAACACTGGCAGGAGAGAGTCAGGATCTATGGGCAATGAGCAGGGATTAAAGGATTATCTAACAGATAAAAGCAATGAGGATGAACTATTTCTAATAAGGTGGCAACAGTCCTCTTCCCCGACTGCGGCAGCCATCTCAGTAAATATTGAAGGGAAGGGTGCCACCACTGATGTTATTATTGATGAAAGATACAACTCTAATAAAAATTCAGTGAGTATAAAAAGTGTCAGAGATGGTTTCATTTCATGTGTAATAAAGTAAGGCACATAAAAATAACATGTTGGCTATAAAGAGACTATACAGGTATGCAAAGACAGAAAGTGAGGAACTTAAAGAGGCTTTTGCTAGTGGCACAGTGATCCACAGAAAATGAACCCCCAAGTTCAACGTGCACAAAATTCAGATTTAAGCAGGACTAGGAGAGATGCACCAGGATGCACACTGTCCTTTGGGGAGGTGCAATCCTGCAGCCTTCACTATGGGATCTACAAAGGACTTTGGAAGGTAAATCAAATAATAGAATTTCTTGAAATATTTTTTAGGTATTTGAAAGGAATCAGCATACATCAGAGCTGATTTCTTGTCTGTCTTTCCCAAAACTAGATACCAAAATGGGGAAAGTAATTTCTGAAAAGAACTAAAAAATGGAATCAGCAGAGTGGAAGTGATAATCAAGAGGATTGGCCACTCTTCATTTGGGAGGGTCCAGCCAGAAGACAGAGTCCACCCTGCAGGCTTTGTTCTGCCCTCCAGGGAGGTGCTCACACCAGGAGGAAGCAATCCCAGTAACCCTGTGACATTTATAACTGAGCCACTAGCTCAAGGTTCTGTGCGCCTGGGGCTCCCAGCAGGTTCATCCCTGCTGGTCATCCTGCCTAGCACATGTGGGGACCAAAGACCAAACCCCCTACGGGGAGATGGGAGGCAGGGAAGGGGGTCCAGGTCTTTGAAACAAAGATCTTCAATACATTAATTTTTAGACAATTTTGCCATTACCAATGTTTAAGGCAAAGATTACCTACGTTGAATATGAGGTTATAATAGCTCATAAAAAGATATGATTTTAAACTCTGAGTAAAACAAACAATCCTCTAAGGATTTAAAATAAAAAATAATCACTCCCTCTTCCCCACCGACTCCCCAAAAAGTTGAGCTGTTAGCAAATGGAACCACCTGACCCACTACAAGAAGAAAATAAACAGTATTGGTATGAAGGGTCTAGTAAAAGCTAACATAATTAATTGTGAACACATCATGTTTCATGGGGATTCTCCTTGATGCTAGTATTTAAAAAAAAATCAATGATCTTTTCAACTTAACAGCCAATCTGAAAAGCAATTTTGGAAAAAATAATTGGTTTCAAAAATGGAAAACAACACATGGACATAAGTGTATCTTCCCATTACTTTCTGATGTTTTGCAAGGCCACATTCAGGAACCATGTCACATTTGTAAGAAATCATTATATTTCAAATGATTATTGTAACAACTGTTGGTTCTAATCAATAGTTAAAGACAGAAGGAGAAGAGGTTAATCACATCTTCACTATAGCAACTCAAAAAATGAGGACAACAAGAGCAGGGAGCAGCACCAGGTCCCCCTGGGAGTTGCAGCTACAGAGGCCTTTCTCTGCAAAGGAGCCCACGTGCTCACAGGCCAGAACTGCCAGGATCTCTGACCACCTTGGGTTTGCCAGCTTGCTGAGAAGGCCCCGTGATGGTTCTCAGAAGCAGGAATTAATTCTCTACTTCTGAAGCATGAACATCTGCTAGGAAGTTATAACTGTGCTGAGAGTCTAACCCGCAAGTTTGGAAATCACCCAGACTTCTGGGAGACCCACCTGTGTCTGAACCTGTTAGAGGCACTAAGAAATACAGCCATTTGTTTTTTAAATTAGTGTTTTCATGTCCTTTCAGGAGATTCCCAGAAGTAGGATTGCTGGATTCAATGGTAGTTCCAATTTCAGTGGTTTGAAGGTCCTCCACACCGCTTTTCATAGCGGCTAGACCAGTTTGTATTCCCACCAGCACTGTAAAAATGTTCCTTTCTCTCCACACCCATGCCAGCACTTGTTGTTGCCCACTTTTTGTTTTGTTTTGTTTTTTGATATGGGTCATTCTTACTGGTGTAAGATGGTAACTCACTGTGGTACCTCACTAATAATATCCCTGATTATTAGTGATATTGAGCATTTTTTTCATAAGCCTATTGGCCATTTGTATTTCCTCTTTGGAGAAGTGTCTTTTCAGTTCTTTTCCCCATTTTTGACTGGGTCTTTTGTTTTGTTATTGCTAAGTTGTATGAGTTCTTTGTGAATCTTTGTTATTAGACCCTTATCACTTGTATGGAGGGCAAAAATTTTTCCCATTTACAATAGCCACAATACGGAAACAACCCAAATGCTCAAAATTGAGGAATGGTTGAAAAAAGATGTGGTATATTTACACAATGGAACATTATTCTGCAATCAAAACCGACAAATATGAAGCATTTGTAATAACATGGATGGGCCTAGAGGGAATCATATTAGCAGAAATAAGTCAGAAAGAAAAAGACAGAAAACATATGGTCCCACCTGTAGATGTGATATAGGAATAACAAAAGGACAAGAAAAGGTCAAAATAAGCTAACAACAGAACTAGGGCAGGAAGCCAGAGAGAGGAGGAGGGAGGGAGAAATCAGGGAAGGAAAAGCACAAGATCAAGATAAAGGTTCACAGCTGATAAGATGGAGGGAGAATCCCAGGGAACGCAATGATGCAATATATTTACATAAACATGTTTAAAAAAAAAAACGACAGACAGACAGGCAGGCAGGCAGACAGACAGACAGACAGACAGATAGATATTCAATCATTAAGAAGTTTAATGTAAGTAGCTTAAACCAAGCTGTCACACCTTCTCTGGCTAAATGCATCCCGCACAGGTAACTATTAATACTCATGGAAGAACTTGATCAGGAGTGGAGAAGGAAGGAGGACAAGGAACTTCTGTAGGAAAGTCTTCTCTCTGGCCTCCTCTTTGGTCACACACATTCTACTGCAACAAGTCAGCAGCAGTCCCCAGCACCCTCTCTCCAACACTCCAATCATCCTCTCTCCAACACTGCAGACAACTCTTGGGAAGCTTTGGTTTTAAAGTGCATCTGGTAATGTGTGAATTCTCATAACCCATTTAATCACTGATTGACCTTGGCAACCTTTTTAATTATCTGAATCCCAGTTCCAGCATCTACAGAGAGGAAACACTAACTATTTGCAGTGAAGGTAAGTCAAAGACACTCTATAAAGCAAGCCGTAAATTGCTTAGAGTACATTACTGTTGTTATTAGAACATAACATTTCCCTTATATTGGTAGATAGTTTGACTTCCTCTAAGTTACACCCACTAAGACTCCTTCTAACCCCTGGAATTAAACAGAACATATCCTATCATACTTGCTTCCATCACATGGCATTTTCCTAAATGAAGTAGCCTCTATTCTTCTAGCTGCCCTTCAAACCAGCTTCCAGACCTTCCACTCTATTTGCATGAGTCACTGCTTCTCTTGTCTCCGACTGTATGACTCACCTTCACCGGACACAATAAGCCTTATGGCCCTGGTGTACTCTGGGCAAGGACAGGGTAACCAGGGAATCCTCACGTTCTGAGTCCACCACGCGTGGCAACTGTGGATCATGTTCTGCTACACACAATCAGGTTGGAATCAGCCCAAACAGCCTTGCTGACCCTGGGTGGGGCAACTGGGACAATGGAAGCCCGGGTCCAAAGAGAATGAGCTGGAAGTCAGAGTGGGTTTCTGGTAGGCATAAACCATTCTAAGTATGGAGCTGCTGCACCTGGGTCCTCAGGGTAGGCCCCTGGATGACCAGTCAGAAGCCCCACCCAAATCCTGTGCAGGGAGAGTCCAGGACTTACACTTTGATAAGCATGCCAGTAGAACTGGGAACCAATACCCCACAGCTTGGAGACCACCTAAAGTTGACTGTCGCTGAAGGAGCACACAGCACCAACTGAAGGATGAAGAGACATCAGTTGGATCAAAGAGGTCACAAGAGCAGGCTCAGCTGGAAGAATGAGCTGTAGGAAGTGTCCTGAGGGACAACCAGGTCCTGGAGTGGGGAATGAACAGAGCAGGGTGCTCTTGGGGGCAGCTGGAGGTGAACATGCGTGGCAGGGTGGAGGTGGGCATGCAGCTGACTCAGTTCTCGCTTTGGCCAGGAAGAGGCCCTGGAGCTCTCGTAGCTCTACCGAGGGTACTGGCAAGCACATGGGCGCCAGAGTACCCACTGGTTCATGTGCCACCAGCTATGCAGAAACTGTGGTTCTTCTCTGGTTAGGATCTGCGTCATGCTATGATTGTGGAATGAATTCACATTGTGCATTTTCTGAGCTCTCTTCTTTCGCTTGGTTATGCATAACAACCCAGAAAGCAGAAGACATTCTGGACTCCCTAGGACATGACCAGTCATAACCATGGAATTTCACAGGGCACTTGAACAACTACCAAAATAAATGTTTAGTAGAAAGTAAGGCCTTGTCTTAACTCTCATCTGTTTTTCTATGCATAACATGGAGGGTAAGAATCTACTCCCTGGCAAAGTTATATGATAGTAAAAAGAAAATCTCCATCCTTTTGTTTTCTTTACTAGGTATAAAAATGATAGGGAGCACCACCCCCAACCACCCCCACCCCCCCCCCCCCCCCCCCCCCCCCCCCCCCCCCCCGTGTCACTGTCTCCTGTTTAAGATTGCAGATTTCAAGGAAGATATGCTAAAATGTGAGAATGGCTTTGATTAGAATTTCCTTTCAGGAAGATACAAGGGGGAGGAAGAAGTAAAACCAATTTTTCTCTTTGTAATGGGAATAATTCAGTAGCTGTTCCTGGAAGGCGGGAAAACAGAAAGAAGATACAAGGAGTTTGAAACAAAAAAAAAAAAAGATATTGGATGGGAATTCAGATTCAGGTTTGGTTTCTGCCATTTTGTGGGATGAAAATGTGAGCTGTGAGCTTGGCCATGTGGCCTGCAGCCTTTGGCTGACCCAGGCTAGCAGCATGTGTGTTAAAGTCAGTTAAGGAGTTTGCAGGTTTGAGCTCCATGTTGGAGTTTGTTTTGCTGAGTTTGACTTGTGTCTGGAAGAGGCCGTGCAAAAGTTAGCCTGAAAAGAAAGTGAACTTTGCTGGGCCTAGTACCATGAGTTTCTTCTACTACCTGGAGGAGGACGACAAGGAGAAGACAGTATGGAGGAGCTGGAGCATGCCAAAGGTGTGCACCAAAGGAGCACACCAAAGCAGCGCACCAAAGGAAGATGTCTTCAAGTATCTGGAGATGAACTCTAACTGGCTGGTTTTGGTGAGAGGATCAGGACTGAAAGACTGAGGATTTTTAGGCAATCTCGGGAAAGACTTTGGACAATGTTGACAAACAATGTTAAAGTAATCAGTTTTACTTACATGTTTCTTTTGTAATAATTAGAAAATCACTTTGTTAGAAATAAATTAGTCTGCGCTGATAGTCTTGCTTTGACTTGGAATTTTAGTTGAGAAGGCTGGGGTGGTGGAAAGAACCCACTAAAGTTTAAAAGAGGGTAAATTGAGGCAAACTAGTCTAAAGTTTAAACTGTGTTTCTTAAGTTTTTCTTTTTAGGTCTGAAAGAGAAGAAAGCTGAGAGAAGCTGGTAGCTGATCTTTGCATATCAATAGTAGGTGAACAGTTAAGAAGAGCTGAGAGAAGCTAGTAGCTGATCTTTGCATATCAACAGCAGGTGAACAGTTAAGAAGAGCTGAGAGAAGCTGGTAGCTGATGCTTGTATACCAATAGTAGGTAAACAGTAAAAATGCTAATGAACTGCTTGGAGCCTGCTTCCAAGGGAGAAGCAGGCATAGGTGTGTTTCAGTTCAAGTCAGAAAGTCTTTTTTCCTCTTTTCACCCACTTTCAAAAATAGAGAAGTATAAGGTTTCTGAACCCTAACAAATGTATAGTTTCTTACTCTGTGTGCCCTGATACTTTGCCCCTAATAATATCAAATTGTAAAGTGTTGTCTAATGATTGTCTATGTATTTATGAATGTCATCTCTTGAATTGGTCAGCATTTCCTGAGTACCCTCTGTGCTGGGGTCACATGTGTCAATGACACACCATCCTGTCCTCGGGGCCTGGCATAGAGGGAAGTTTGATTTCATCACCAGCTGGGCACCACCATGCTCACTGACCAAGCAGCCACTGTCAGCAAGTCAGGAATGGTAGAAGTTTTTGAGATGAATCCTGACAGAAAGCAGATCGTTTGCTGATCCAGCAGGAGTTTTGGGGTCTGGCTGAGCTCAAAGGCTGGTGGGACCACTTGTTTGCTCTGTGACTTTGAACTCCTCTGAGTCTGTTTCCTCTTCTGAATGCAGAGGTGAGAAAATAACAGCCTTCAGGGATTACACTCAGAGAGGTAATTCCTATAAAGGGCTTAGCATAGAAAGGGAGGAAGAACAGTACTCAAGATCAGTAGATGTCAATGGGTGTAACAAACTAGTAACAAACAAACCCAACAGCCTTTGGGAAAAGCTCAAGGCAATTAACTATACTTTCCACAAAACCACTACTGCCTCTCCATCAGAGTATCCTGGCCCAGCAGGCCCAGATCACATTTCTTCCATTATAAAAGAAAAGGTGAGTGTTCTCCAAATAGAAGTCAAAGGTCTTGATGAGATCTGGAGCCCAAACCTCAGTGTCACCATGTACTAATGCTCTAGCAATTCTTTTGAAGATGAAATACAACCTATTTCCTCACCAACCAAAAACAATAGACAATGGGATATATTACAGGGGGTGGGAGGGAGTCAAATTTTCCATCAGCAACCAAACACTATTCTTTGTGGACATTCTGGTGAATAACTTGTTTGAAAAACCTTGTTCGAAAACCATGAAGTGTCAAAAATTGCGTATCTTTGATGTGGTGACTTTGCTTCTAAGAACTTACCCAAGAGAAATACTTCTGGAGGTGTGATGGACTTACAGCATTGTTCAATCAGTCTTTCTTGGTAGTACTTGAAAATGGGGAAGGAATTCAAATCCAAAAGTGGGGAAATAAACAGCAGTTCTTCAGGAGCACACAAGCCATCTGACATAATGCGGCCTCTGAAACTAGGATGGCGAAGGACAAGGCAATAAGGGTGCTCTCTCAGACCCACTGTCTAAACAAGCAAGTGCACAGAGCAAAAATGAAATGTGCACACATGGTTGGAGTCAGGTGGGTACCATCCAGTCCAGAAGTCCACAGTGGTAATCTTTGGGGAAAGCATGGCATAAAAAGAAGATGGGAGTGAAAGGACTTTGTTCTTCATTTTCTATAGTTTTGAAGTGGATTTTTTACACCATGTATGTATTTATTTTACTTTAAAAAAAACTTTACATTTTCAAGTTGTCAGTTCAAAAGCCAAAATGTCTCTCCAAATTATAATTAACGCTGAGCAAAGAAGAAACAAGTTCAGAGGGAATTAAAATTAGACCTTCCTTGAAAAACTTGACAAACTTTATGATGAAGGCAAATTGTTCTTCCAATACTGGGTTTGTGGGTTTTTTTTTAGTCTTTAGTCTTTTTGTTTTTAGACAGTTGTTTGTTTGTTTGTTTGTTTGTTTTTAAATCAGTTGACCATCAGCTCCTGTACCTGTTCAGCCAAAGCACAGGTTAGTGGAGACTGAAATCTCTGTATAGATGTAACTGGATTTGAACCTCAACTCCACGGGACTCGAGATCAGGAGCCAAACCTCTGGCCCAGAGACTAAGCCCAGGCTCCTCCAACTAACTTCCCACCAGTTTCTGTATGGGCTTCAAGCTAAGCATAATTTTTATATATTTAAATGGTTGAGAATTAAAACTAATAATTCATGAGGCATGAAAATTTTATGAAATGCAAATGGCAGCATCCAGGGTTGCACTGGCACACAACCACGCCCACATATTCGCTTAGCCCCTGTGTCCACCTCACTTTACACAGCAGAGCTAGGTCACAGTAAAATAAATCACATCAAGTCCAAAGCTTCAAATATTAACTATCTGACCCTGCATGGGGAAAGTTTGCAGAAACTTACTCAATGCTATTGACTTCACAGTAACAGCACTGATTTCATAAAACAGTTGCAAAAACAGAAGGTAATAATGTGCAAACACCATTTGGCACTTGCTGGTTTTAATATTTTTTCATATTCTAAGGTTACAATTGATATTTATTGTTTCCTTTTTTTACAGTCAATGGCATAAGCAGTTTGATCAGTTCTGGGTATTGGCTTTTATCTGTGGGTACATGAACTAATGCATCTTTCAGTGGATTGCATTTGAAATTAGATGAAGAAGGCTGGGAGCCCAGTTCATGTTGGTTGCTGAATACTGTCGGCTGTAACTGAGAGGAACATCCCCTTCACTGCAGGTCACCACTGCAGGTCACTGCTCTTACCCTACACACATGGTGACAGCCTCTCCTTTATCAGAGCTCCTCAGAACCCTATCTGCTTTCTCAGAAACAGAGAGGTCATGTGCACAGTTCACCCACAGATGCTGCATCCATTTTACCACATAGCCTCCCTGGCTGCTCCTCAGCCACATCCTCCCCTTTTTCCAGCCAACAATTGCCAGCCAACATGGGCAGCTCCCAGAGCCAAGAGACTGTGTACAGAACTTGGGAAATTGCATCATCCAGAGAGGTCCTTAAAAGACACCCAAAATGCCCCAACATGCCAGAAGTGACTGTTTTGTTCTACAGGGAAAGGAGGAAAACCCAAGCAGCTTCAAAGTTATATCAGGAAAAGCAGTGGCAAATATTTGCCAGTCCACAAGCCTTAGAGGAAATCATGTCCCAAGTTTGATTTGTTTGACTGCTGCTCCACAAATCACATCACCTTCATTAGCTTGCTGATTCTTATGACAACTCTGCAGGTTAGATGTCCCCATGCCCATTTTGTAGACAGTGAAACTGAGGCCCAGAAATTATCTGACATATCCTGGGTCCCAGTTAACAGAATGTCAATAACAGGAAGTAAAGATCCATCTTCTTTCCTTTTCATGAATGATTCTCAAACTCAAGGTATGTCAGAGGCACTTTTAGGTGGCAGGTATTCGTAGATCTCTAATTCAGTAGCTCTGAGGTGAGACTAGGGAATGAACATTTCTGAAATGATGCCCGTGGTGCTAGCCTGAGGGCTACACTTTGAGGAGCCCTCACATTTCTGAGTCACTGAGCAAGTAAAGCCCTCACCACCCTCACCACTTTCCCTTCCTGCAGCACAGCCTCCATGCCCTTAGTGCTCACTCCCACTCCACACAGCACCTCAAAACCAGTTCTGGGTAAAGAAGGAAGGGCTGGAGAGTGACTGGAGGTGACAAAATCATGTAGGTGCCAAAGAGGAATGCCTTTTATGTGTGTGAATGCCCACTTCTTCTGTAAGAGGAATAAATCATAATGGCATGCAGTAAGTACTCAATAAATGGTGGCAATTACTTTTTCCAAAAACTATTAGGTCAGCAATTACTTTGCATCCAGTGCCCCAATGAGCCTAGAGATAGGAAAGCACATAAGACAGACATGGCCCTGCACCAAGGAAATCACAGTTTGCCAGAGAAACAGGTATTAAATTATGTGGAAAGATGATTAAGTTACATGCAAAACATAAACTTTCAGGAGACTGTGGCCTAATCTGGTTTAGGGTATTAAGAGAAGGTTTCCTTGAATAAGCAAGCGCAACACCAACTGTGCCCCCTAAGGTTGAGCTGGGACAGCCCACAAGAGCGCTCAGGAACACACTCGGCAGAGAGAAGGTAAGAAGGTGGTAGTGCAAGCTGGTTCCTGATTACTTCACTACAGTGAATTATGAAAGGGCCATTAAATAGCTAATAAATGAGGAAAGTATCATTTCTTCTCTTAATTCCCAGTCTATCTCCCTCCCTACATTCCAAAAAGTTGCTCCACCCAGACAACCTTCCATTTTGTACACTTGGAGGAGCACTCTAATACAGGAAAGCAGAATTGTAGGAGGGAAATAGAAAACCTACAAAGCAAGGGGAAAAGCTAGAAAATTCAGTCATAAGCACAGTAGTCACTGAGAACATTTTACAGCAAAGGCCCTGCAGCACGACTAACCCAAAAGCTGGCATCACCACATCTGACTGACACCATGATCTCTTGCTTTGGCCTAACTGTCCTTGGAGGTAGTCACAGTCCCTCTACCAGAGGACACGGGCTCAGGGTTGAACAGATGCAAACACCAGACACACACTTGCCAAACACATAATCCTTCTTTATCTGAAAGTTGCAGGGTCTTCCCTTTGGTGTCTGAGAGAGCATGATGTTCTAGATGCCTCGGGAATGATTATTTGCTATGCTAACAAAAGCAAGTAAGCCTGTATGTATTTCAGATTTCTCCAATGACACAAGTCAGATGGCACAAACTGTTAGAAAGGGGGTGGCATGGGGATGTATCTGGCATCCACACAGCTGGCTCCAGCCTTCAAGACTGGGTGACAGTCCATTGGTTGGGGCTGGGTTTTGCTCACAAGAGAGAACAGCAAGTACATTCCTCCAGGGTCTCTGGGCTTCTCTGTACGGATAAGACTTTCCAGGTCTTTCTGTATTCAATTGCCCTAACTCAAGCATCTA
Organism: Uropsilus gracilis; assembly: GCA_004024945.1. Lineage (NCBI taxonomy): Eukaryota > Metazoa > Chordata > Mammalia > Eulipotyphla > Talpidae > Uropsilus > Uropsilus gracilis. The sequence continues at coordinate 108,378 of PVHY01000688.1, forward strand.
GCTGTAAAGCAAAAATATTTCTTCCACTGTTGAGGACATCAAGTTCCATGGGAGACTCACGCTGTACTATCACATAGCCATTTGGAAACGTATGCCTGTATCTGCAGTGACATAAAACATGGCACCAGGGCTGTGCATTCCCCTGCCATTCTTCCTACAAACAACAGAATCCATTCAGAGGAATTGGCTACTCTTTCGAAAGCATGGAATTGAAGCTCTCAACTGACTGGAACTATTACCTTCCCTTACCAGAAACACTCAGTAATCTGGCCATTTCTCTTTCTCAGTTCCTGGTATATTCAGTGACTGAGACTTCAATTGTATACAATCAACCCAACTTACTCACTGCGTGCTCTTGCAAAGCAGTATAGATGTTCTTTTGGTAAACCAAATCTACCTTAGATGACCAACTAAGCAGTTTGTTTGAGGAAAACCTATGGGGAATAATTTCCATTATAAAATAAATTATCACCTCTCAACAGACCTGCCTTATCATAGAACTACACAAACACAAAGTCAGAAGCAATGTCAGAGCTTGGTATCTCTGTCCCCTCCTGATATTCTATTCCCTCAACAGCAAATGAGCCGTATGTTTGTCCTGCTTCAAGTGTGCCCATCCCAGAAATGACAACTCACTCCCCAAGCCATCTACCTCATCCCCACATATTTGGAGCATGAAAAGGTCATCCTTGACCTGAGCCAAAATCCATCACTTTGTATCCCCACCTGCAGTTTCCTAGGGCTATCTCTGGAACCAGACAGAATTCTCACTTTCCTCTCCACCAGCAACCCAACAGACCTTCTAGTGCAGGTATTCTGTCTGAAGGAGCTCAGAACCCACACATTGTGTTGACTTCCACAAGGTCCATCCAAGTCCCTCAGTACAGCTACACACAAAGCCTCAAAGCCATTTTCAGATGAAGAAATCTCTGTCTTCCTACGAAAACAGAATGATTAGTGCTCACCCTGAATCTGACAGTACAATTTTGTCTTTACAGACTGGAAACTGCTCCTCCTGCCTAATCACTGATAGAAAGAAACGCTCAGGACTGACCTCGCTAAAAGCAAAAATCATAATTGCTAGCAGATGCCTGCCAAGGCTTCCATGGCTTACACCCAAACATTCCATTTTTTCCTAATGGCATATATTTTTATTTTTACAAATAATTTATCTTAGCAGGGTTACCAAGAGGAGACAGGGTTTATAATGAGGCATTCTGTGAGTTTCTATAGAGTTTGTAATCAGTGCTTTGCAACACTTTCTTGAAAATACTCCAGAATGAAACTCTTGTATCTACGAGCTGTAGCCATGTGTCGGAGTTCTCCCACTGCTTGGAGCCCATTTCACTTTGGAACATCTGTGCCAACTGCATCCTCTCTCCACATCTCACCATTCCACAGGTAGCAATCATGCTAGTCATTCAGAGATGGGGGGTGGGGGGCTGAGAATGCCCCAACAACTAAATATGATATGAAATGGGAATATGAATCTGGTAAGAAAACATAAGTTTTCTTCAGTCCGTCAGCATCAGCACACATTTGAGAAATATACATGTCTGTGTACAGGGGAGGCATTACCCAACCATGTGAAGGCCCCCCCATGACATCTCTGCAGTCCCCTGGGGCCTAGTGATCAACAGGCAAGGGCACAGATACAGTCCCCCCTGGCCTGAGGATATGAAGTGATACATAGTCTTGGTGAGGGGAGCTATGACTAAGGTTCATGCATCTAAGTTCAGGCTAGCCATGGAAAACCTAGCTAAGGATACTGGCTCTACCTGTCCCTTGGATGACAGAAGAAGAGCCACTTGCTCTCAGTAGTTGGCAGCACAGATCATATAAACTCCTTGCTCCCACCAGGAAAAGCCCAGAAATTCTGTTCCCAAAGCTACTTGGTCCCCAGAAAAAGAACAGAGCATTGCTGATAAAGGAGCAAGCTATCCGTTCTTCCAGATGTTGATTTTACCTGAGTACCAAGTTGGACCATTAGGAGACTGTGTACTCTGTACTATGTTGGCAAGTCACTTAATGAACTTCTAGAACTGCAGCTTGACACTAAGACACTGATGTGCAATGAGAGATCCTGGAAGAATCAATGGTAAAACTGTGCCCGTGTACTGTTACATATGGTTCACCATGACAAAAGTCTTCCAACAACTCAACACAGGAAGGTATATGCGGCATCAGCACAAGACACTTGCTATTTCTCCTGAGTAGCTGGCTCAGTGGCATCTCACCAGCACACAAGGTAGGAGGTTTCTCCCTCACTTTGGCTGTTAAGAAGCTGCGGGAGCAGCTCTCAAAGAGCACAGGTATTTATCATGCTATTAACATCACCCTTGCTGCAGTTTTATTTACTTTTGTTTTTTTCCTGAGATCCAAATATTATCATCGATTCACGGCATCACCTGATAGTTATAGATTCCTGAAAGCTACCTTCTGGTGAATGAGACAAAGAAAATATTAAAAAACAATGCCAGGCATTGCATAGTGAGTCACAGATCTGAAGACAGCTGAGCAACATTTCAAGTAAGTTCCTACAGGGAAACTGAGCATTCTGGGATCTGAAGTGAAGGTATCAGGAGAAATTGGGTACATTTTTCTCCACATCTTGAAGTTAGAGGAGGGAAGAGGAGGGGGGCTGGACTCCCAAGGACTCTTGGGAGATACCACAGGCAATCCAAGGCCACAATGTCTGGTCCAGGGTCTCAGACAGACACTGCTGCAACTGGCTGGGTCTTCCCTTGGCACCTTCCAACTTCCAACTTCTCAACTCAATCCCTTTCCCATTGTTGTTTGGTCAAAGGCAGGATCAACACAGAGCAACTGCTGACCATAGGCCTGCCAGGCTGTTACTGTCCATGGTACTGCCCACACACTCCCCAGAGCAAGGAAAGTCAATGGCAAATAAAATCACCCCCAGCTCAAGTGGGCTCTGCTTATGCTCTTTGCAAAGCAGTCTTTAGACCTAACCATCCATTGCACCTTATTCTGTGTCCTCTGTGAGTGGGGAGTGTACCTGTCAGTATAGACGAGGGCCGAGCCATGCTTCCTTCTCTACAGAGTGAAAGTCCATCTAAAGGTAATACATGCAGTGACAGCGGTGATAGCCCAGAACTCTGCTTGGGTTTGGGGTTCAGGGGACCCAGGCTTTGTGACACGCAACTTCAGGCCTCAAGGTATCTAGGTGCAGCCTGGGTAAAGACAATGTCACTTAGTTCCAGCTCACAGGCACCCCAGGACATATGAGCCCATACATGCCACATGCCAGAGGGCTTCAGCTGCCCTCTAGGGAAGAAACCACACACACACACCCCAAAGATGTGTAGACTCACTCATATATTTTGTCAGTAATAAACCTATTTGTCTATACTAAAGAGTTAGAGTTCACACCCCCCCTTTAGAAACCTGCAATCCTGGCCATGCTGCATCCCCAGTTCCTCATGTTCACCCTCTGCTCAAGCAAAGGAGAGCAGGAGCTGTTCTGTCACACCCACTAGCACCCCCATTTTCTTGTACCAGGTCCGCTCACTGTTTTTGATCACTGTTCTAGGCAGTTTTGACATGAGGAAGCTGATAAATAATGTCTTCCATTTTCCTCATGCCTGTAAATAAATGTATTTTTTGAAAGAACGAAGCAAGGAAACCATTTCTGTAGCACCTGAATGTTCAACTCTCAGGCAACATTCCTTCATCAGAAGCTGCCCTAACAGCTCTTCTCCAAACAGCTTCCCAATCTTAGAAAAGCTCTCAGCTCACTTCCTCCAGGATCCTTCTCCTCAACCTCTCCTAGACAGGGCTGACAGACCCCTCACTTTTGATCCCATCCTACAAAGTTCAGTCAGGATGCCTTGTACCTGCCATCTGGAGTGTTTGGTTTTATGGGTGTCTCAGCAACACAGACTGGGTGCCAAAGAGAGACTCCATCACATTCCTTTCCACAATCCTTGCTGTAACCAACTCAGCATCTACCCGGGGTCAGCAGGACTTGACTGAACAATTCAGTCATCAGTTGAAACTCACACCAGAGGGGATAAGTGAACATGTCAAAAACCTCTAGAATCCTTCCAAATTAAAACACTGGTCCTCTCCATCTTTTGCCAAAGATTCTGTCTTCACCATGTTCATTGTGATAAGACTGGATCAGGTACTACCTTGGGAAGTCTACAGAACCCTCATGTGGGTACAGTAAATGTCATTCCTATCTCAGAGAAGGGAAGAGCTGGCCTGAGAACACACAGCCAGTAACTGGAAAGGCTAGGAGTTGAGCTTACAAGGTCCAGGGCCACTCCTCTATCCCGTATCACCAATCATCATATATGGTCATTAGACCAGAATGAACATCTAATGGGTCTCCAACAAGGATTGCCACACCAAAACCTTTAACAAAATGAAGCTCTCCATTTTAGGCTAAAAGCAAGGGGGACATAGGTGAATCTGGCAGCTCTGCTCCAAGCAGCTGCCTCCCTGCCATGAAAATGTGCTAATCCACTCTACACAGTCTCAAATGAGGAAAATTTAAACAGCATTATTGATTGATTTTAAAATTCATCTGACATATTTTCCCAATTGAGAATTTCCCCAAACCAAGGCTGTTTCATTAGGACTCAACAAATACAATATAATTAATTCAAGGGCTGTTGTTCTAGCAGGTAGAATAGCGGGAAGGATTTTTTCCCCTTTTTATAAAACACTACGTTTTATGAGTTTGGGGAAAGGCAATAAACATGTCTTTAAAATGGATTTGTTCCTGCTGAAACAACCTCTTAAACACAGTAAGAGAGCTACGGTGCCCCATAATTGCAAGGTAAATTTTAGTACCCTTCATGATGCCCTATTATTCCATCCAATGGATGGGACATAGCCCAAAACAGTTTCTGCTCTTTGTTTCTAGGTTCACAGGACTGGAAGCTCCTTAAAAATTCAGGTTGGGGGCCATATGACGTAGCACATGCAGAGCCTCGAGCCCCTACCCTGAGAAACAGAGGCAAGACAGTTGGACTTGACAGATGCATTGAGTTGGGAGAAATATGCCCACTGTTGAAAGTATAAGCTCAGTCTTCACAAACACCCCCATAAGCTGGGTATCATCAGCTCCACTTGCAGATGAGAAAATAGGAACTTGAGTCCAGTAAGCCCTGCTCTTTCCTCCATAACTTGTATGGCCCACAGGATACAAGAGAAAATCTAGCTTTTGAGAGAGTCTCTCAAAAGCTCTCTCAATTTTAAGGCTCTCTCAAATCAAAATTGAGAGATTTGGGTTTGAGGAAATTCTCTATTGGGGAAATTCTGTGAGAAGAGAAAGTACCTCCTACATTGACTTCTATTTTTTCCTTCTCAGTCTCCCTTCCCATTCCTGATGGTTAAAAGGTTCATTTAATTCCATTGGTTTTAATGGAGTTATAGTCATACCTCATTGGTCAAACTGTAACCTTTAATAAGAGTATTGGGCTTCGAATTTTTCATTTTTTCTCCTCGTATGAGGAAAACACACATAGACTCTCTGTTGCTTGAAGCTGTGACAGCTTAACTAGCACAGCTGAAAGGACCTCAGGACCATCTGAGCCACACTCTTAGACTCAGGAAGGCCACATGGAGAGCTGAAGCTGCGCTTTCTAACAGCAGAATACCATGCCCCACCTCAGCCCCCACCCTTAAGACTAGAGTCTTCAGACCAAGTGCTAGTGGAGGAATCAGTTAAAGAACCAGCCAGTGTGCAGTATGTATTATCAATGTCAGAACAGAGGAGTCCCAGAGCAAAACAAAACAAAAAATGTCCACTAATTGGCACGTGGGATCTGTGCCTGCCCTGATGGGCAGGTGTCCGTAGCTGCTGATGACCCTAGGCCAGTGACTGCACCCACCCAGCAACCATACAGCACCCACTGGGCCCCTCTGCCGTCGACCTGGCGGGTAAGGGGGACACAGGGGCTGGCCGGGACCCCCGGACCAGCCTGGGGTATGAGACAACAGGGGGGCATTAAAGCCCTGCAAGGCAGGTGCCATCTCCAGGTGATTGCTGCCATTGCCCACGGCACTAGGCCCCTCCTGCTGACGTCCCAGCAGTAGGTGGGGCCTAGGAACTGGTCTGAGAAGCTTGACCAGCTTGGCACATGGGATCTGTGCCTACCCTGATCGGCAGGCGCCCACAGCTGCTGGTGAACCTAGGCCAGTGGCTGCACCCACTCAGGAACCATACAGCACCCACTGGGCCCCTCTGCCATTGACCTGACAGGTAAGGGAGACACAGGGGCCAGCCGGGACCCCCAGACCTGACCGGTGTGGGCAAGACATCCATCCTTGATTCAGGACTAGAAGGGGGGGGTCGGATGACACCCTTGCTGCTTCACCCTCACTCCACTTAGCTCACAGGAGGACTAATAGCATAAACACAGCAACATAGAACTGATGAGGGGTCAAAAAAGAGCCTGTACATGCATGTGTGTGGGACACAGAACAAGGATCATTCAGAAAGATAGTAGATGCTGAAACGGAAAAACAACTGTGATAAAGACCTATCAGACCTTTATCTATGGCTTCACCAGAAGCTGATGAATCAAAACCCCATGTGGAACCTGCCACCCAAGGAAACATGGCTCCCTCCCCAAGCCTTGGGAGAGGAGGCCTGCAGAGTTAGGACATTGGCTCCACAACAAATCTGCAAATGAACAGAGAGGAGATGACCTGCAAGATCCATCAACGGATGCCTGCCCTCATTGAGAAACCTCCTCACTGCCAATGGCTAGGGGAAAGGATCCCCAAAGCCAGAGGTCAGAGAAATGAGATGCAGAGATAGTGGAATGGCAAGGAGATTGCACTGGAGCCAACAACTAGAAAACACTGATGGACCCCAAGTGACTATGAACTGGGTGCCCAATACAAAGCTAAGGGCTACAAACCATCAAGCACAATAGCCCTGGAACACAGTCCCTCATCCGACAAAAGGACACAGCCACAGAAAAATAGACCAAAGGACAAATGAACCCAACATAAAACAAAAAAGAGCAATGAAAGTGGAGAGAGTGAACACAAGGGGGTGGGAGGTGGAGGAGGGAAGGCATGCCAGTAACCATTTACCTTATTTACTTATGTAAGAATTTAAAAGAATTTAGAAACAAAATTTTTAAAAAACTTAAAAAAAAGTCCACTAATGGGAAAAACAGATAAATCATAGCACATTAATGCAAAATGGTAACATAAAGGAATTAACTAGATCTGCAATTATGAAAACAGAAAGCATCTGAAACAAGGCTGAGTGAACTAAACAAATCAGGGAATACTGCTTTTGCCCAACTTACACTGTCATATTTTAGAGAAGAACATAAGACCTGAATGTTTATGAATGTGAACTGAAAGACATACTGATGATAATTTATTTTTTAAAAATTTTTTTATTGATTGCACATGTATATATACATATATATTACATCACTGTCTACCCTAAGGTTCTCCCATCACCTTATCATCCATGAACCATCTTAATCTCAAGTGATATGGTAATTTTTATAGAAAAAAATGAGTAAAGGCCCAGTAAGGGGCCCCCATGGGACTTCAGTCTCAGAGCTGATGTTTTATTTCTTCAAAATAAGCATATAGGCAAAGGCAGCCAGAGGCAGATAAAACTTTTCACTTGACTAACTTCAAAGCAGGCGCAGTGGCAGCAGCAGCACACTGACGTTTGAATGAACAGGTTGCTGTTGCTTCCTGCAGCAGAACTGACTCAGAACATTTAAGAATTGATACTCTGGAAATTTAAAAAAAGGTGATGCTACTTTATTGTCATCATCGAATGGCACGACAGCCATGGAAGAGAGACTGGCGTGGCAGTAGTGGGTGCAGGAGTGTCTCAGATGTGGACTTGAATTGATGAATTCAGCAAGGATTGTTGCTGAGGAACAGCAGAGCCCTTGAGTTGTGTGGATGAGACAGAGGTTAGAGGAGAAAAACAACCAGACCCAACATACAGGCACCAGGAGAAAATGATTAAGATGCTTCCCACAAACCAGACCAGCTGCCTCTGCAAATCGCAGCTCAAGGGATCAGATAAGGTGAACAGATCCTTAAACACTGGAAAAGTTTCAAGGCCATGTGAATGCAAATCAGGAGCTCTTTTTGGGGGAATGAGGTTAAATTCCACAGCAAGACAAATGCTATGGAGACTTATGGTTTCTATTAAACCTATCATCAAAAATTTCAGATCAACCTGGGAGGAAGGAAGGGGAAGGACAAGAGAAGAACAATTTTAGAAATAAGCCATCTTGCCTCCCCCAAGCACTCTTCAAAACCTCCACAAAATACAGATGCTGCCATCATCCATGGGGCTTTGGCTCCAGGAACAGGCAGAGCTCTTCTCCTTTCAGAGTTTTAGAATTTTCACCTCAAAACAGTTCAGGGCTTTGGTCAGGATTTGAGCTTGTCAGGCTCCTGGTGTAATAGACTGGGAGTCAGAGGGCAGGTTTTTCTTCTTTTCTCCCATTCAAGTGAACAGCATGAGTGAAAGAGGCCCCTGACTTCCTCAGCTTTATTTTTATCTGGAGATCAATTTCTACAAGTTCACATTCTGCTCTGAAGATCACAGCATCATCGGAGATTTAGTCACAGCCAGCTTGCTCTGGGAGAATGATTAGTATTCACTCCAGAAGAAAAGCATGATTCTTAAAACAACTGCTCTATACTTTACCTAAAACATTCATTCCTTCCACATTAAAGGAACCCACTTGTCTCAAAAAGGTCCATGGAAAATTCCCCTTCAGTCATGTGTCCCAAAATGACCCGTTTCATCAAGTGCAACTTCAGGGCCAAATAAATCAGGTGATAGGTTCATTCCCAAGAAGACCAGGCCACCAGAGCAAAGCTAGACTAAATCAGAGGCTGTCCCCTGGGGACATCTTCAGGTAATCAGGATTAACCCTACAGTGATGTATTGTTTACATACACAGCTCACCTTCCCAACTCACTGTGCCACAAAAGCTTTTCTTTTAAACATTTTTTTAAGAAAGTATTGTGAATGAGCTTCATTTTTTCTTTCCAAAAAGAACTGGGCAAGAAGCTTTGAAACAAATTATTAGAATTGATTTTGCCTCTTGTTCATTCTTCATCTGTGAATCCTCAGATCACCACCCTTACTTTTTAATTTTAATATAGCTATCTCACGGTATTATAGCTCAATAAATGATTTTTTTTCCTCTCCTAACCCATGCATACTCACCTCCCCCCCACCCCGAACCACCACCACTTGCTCACACCCCATGCCTGTGTAATACCCCTGCAGGATGGTCCATGACCAGTCACTGAAGTGATACCCAGAGCTGCTTCCTTAATGGGGTCCCCATAAACTAGCACGGTGAGTTGAAACAAGCATTTGGAAACTTTATGGAACAAGAGAATGAACTCATTATGAGCTTCAAATGCTTCTACTCCAATAATGAGGACCTAGGATGAGGCACTGCAAAGCCTAGTATCAAACAGGTTAACTCCAAATTAGCCCACGAAGGCCCTCAAAAGGAATAGAAAATGAAAACCCAAGAGGGAAGCAAAGAAGCAACAGGGAGCAGCAGCTAAATCAGAAAAGAAAGGAATGAGAAAGATCAGTTATTTGCTACAACACTTAGCAAACTCTTAAATGCTGGACATTCTAACCCATTAATTTACTCAAGATTCCTTCTGTTGTCATTTTCAGATGGGCAGACTTAGACTCAGCAAAGTCAAAACAGGCCCAGAATTTTGCCTATCAGTGAAGAGCAGAGTCAAATTCTGAACATGGAGAATCTGATTAGAAAATCCAAGACTTTAAATCACATTTAGCAAAGTGTATCCCATCCCTAAAGCACTTCTGTTGTTACCTGCCAAGTGTAGAGTTGATAGAGGGTGCCTACCCCCTGGGTGTCATTGTCTCCTGTTTAAGATTGCAGATTTCAAGGAAGATATGCTAAAATGTGAGAATGGCCTTAATTAGAATTTCCTTTCAGAAAGGTACAAGGAAAAGGAAGAAGTAAAACAGGTTTTATTTGTAATGTAATAATTCAGGAGCTGTTCCTGCAAAAGGGGGGATATAAAAAAGAAAGGATATAAAAAGAGGTTTGAAACAAAGAAATGGGATTCAAGAGGGATGGGAATTCAGATTCAGGTTTGGTTTCTGCCATTTTGTGGGATGAAAATGTGAGCCATGTGAGCTTGGCCATGTGGCCAAGGCCTGGGGCCTGCAGCCTTTGGCGGGCCCAGGCTAGGAACATGTGTGTTAAAGGCAGTTAAGGAGTTTACAGATTTGAACTCCGTGTTGGAGTTTGTTTTGCTGAGTTTGACTTGTGTCTGGAAGAGGCCATGCAAAGTTAGACCTGAAAAGAAAGTGAACTTTGCTAGGTCCAGTACCATGAAGTTTCTTCTACTACCTAGAGGAGGACAACAAGGAGAAGACAGCATGGAGGAGCTGGAGCATGCCAAAGGAAGATGTCTTCAAGCATCTGGAGATGAACTCTGACTAACTGGACAATGATGAGATGATCAGGACGGAGAGACTGAGGATTTTTAGGCAATTTGGGAAAGGACTTAGGACAATGTTGACAAAGGTTTTGGACAATGTTAAAGTAATCGGAGTTTTACTTATGTTTCTTTTTAGTAATTAGGAAATCACTTTGTCAGAAATAAATTAGTCTGCACTTTGAGAATCTTGCTTTGAATTGGGATTTTTGGTTTGATAGGGTGTGCTACCCCCCCCCCAATTGTCTCCTATTTTAAGATTGCAGATTTCAAGGACAGATGCTAAAATGTGAAAATGACCTTAGTTGAAATTTCCCTTTAGGCACAGGCAGGGAGAGAAAGAAGTGAAATGGTTAAGGTGAAACAGGTTTCCTGGAAGGTGGGATATCAGGATATATAAAGGATGTGCAAACAAAGAGAGGGATTTGAATTCTGATTCAGAGGCAATATGGAGATCTGACAGAGAGAGAGATTTAATGGAGGAGAGATGGGAATCGGCCATCTTGTAAAGATGTGAGCCATGTGGACAAGGCCAGGCCTGGGGGCCTATAGCCTTTGGCTGGCCCAGGCTGGCAGTATATGTGCTGAATGCAGTTAAGGAGTTTGCAGATTTAAACTCTGTGTTGGAGTTTGTTTTGCTAAGTTTAACTTGTGTCTGTGAGAGTCTGTGCAAGACGGACCTGAAAAGAAAGTGAACTTGGCTGGGTCCAATACCATAAAGTTTTTGCTACCTGAAGGTGACAAGGAAAACACAGCATGGAAGACAAGGAGGAACAAGCCAAGGGAGCAGCCAAAAAAGCATGGCTTCAAACGTCTGGAGATGGACTCTGACTGGACATTGGTGAGAGGATCAGGACTGAGAGACTGAGAATTTCTGGGCAATCTGGGAAAGGACTTTGGACAATGCTGAGAAAGGTTTTGGACAATGTTAAAGTAATCTGAGTCTTACATGTTTTCTTTTGTAGTAATAAAAAAGTTACTTTAATAAAAATAAATTAGTCTGCACTGATAGTCTTGCATTGGTTTGGTGATTTAGTTAAAAAGGCTGGGGATGGTGGAAAGAACCCATGAGTGTAGAGTTTAAAGTGTGTTTTAAAGTTTTTCTTTTTAGATTTACAAGAGAAAAAGAAAGCAGAGAGCAGCTGGCTGGCTTTTGCATATCAATGTTAAAGGTGATCAGTTTAAATGCTAATGAACAGTGTGTAGCCTGCTTCCTAGGGAGAGAAACAGGCCTAGGTGTGGTAGTCTCAGGGTAATGATGGAAAGAACCCAATGGAAGTCTAAAAGGGTAAATTGAGGCAACTAGTTTAAACTGTGTTTCTAAGCTTTTCTTTTTAGGTCTGAAAGGGGGGGAAGAAAGCTGAGAGAAGCTGGTAACTGATTTTTGCATACCAATAGTAGGTGAACAGTTAAAAGTGACAGAAGTTGATAGCTGATTTTTGCAAACCAATAGTAGGTGAACAGTGAAAATGCTAACTGCTTGTAGCCTGCTTCCTAGAGAGAAGCAGGCAGAGGTGTTCAAGGTAAAGTCAAAAAGTCTTTCTTTTCTTTTTACCCGATTTCAGTTGGCAAACACATTTTTTTCTTTTTACCCAATTTCAGTGTGAAAAACTAAAAATAAGAACATGTGGTCAAAGGCAAATATGAAAAATGATGGACCAAATGGTCTCCATAGTCTTTACCAAAAAATTTGTCCAAACTCTTAAGCTGCTAATGAGTAGCTTAAGCAGCAGAACAGAGTACTTGCCTATTCCAAACATAATGGTCAGTGCCTGTTTGATTGGGGAAGCATCTTGCTGAATCAGATGCCACTTTCCAAACATTCACCTCCTATCATGTTCAACACCCATGGTGCTCCTGGGTGTGCTAGGGGTCAGCTGAGGGAAGGTGCCAACAGGATAAGTGGCAACCCCCAAACTGTGCAATCATACTTGAGACCCAGAGCCTCAACCAGCCTCCTGCAGAGGCTGTGTCCAAGGCCTCCACTTATCCTGCCCAGACGGGACTGGAAACCATGGGAATCTGCCCATCACCCCCTCAAACTGTGCAGCCTGTCCAGCCCCTCTGTAGGGTGTCTGTCTTTGTGGACTTCACAAAGGAATTTCTCACCTGACTTAGTAATTGTTCCCTTCAATCTGAACTGCTCAGTCCCCTCTGTGAGGAGATCTGGCACTAAATCATTATAATCAAAAAGGATATCCTGCTTTACCAAATCTCAGGAAGAATTCTTTTCAGAAAAGCCTGAGGTTGATGGCTATTATACTCCACTGACAGAAGCATTAATGATGTGCTTAAAGATAACAAGTTAAAGACATTTTCTTCTTGTGGAAGGAGACCACCAAGTGAGACACTTTTCTTCTAACTGCCCTGGAGTCAGTTACATGACAAGTGCTCACTCCATGAAGCCCTGTTGTTCAAAGTTCAGTAAATATCCTTAAGCAGAGCAATTACAAGTAGGCACTGTTTCTGAACACTGGGAGAGTCCTAACTGTTCACACCACCAGTGGAAAAACTGGAGCTGGGAGGAGTTCCAGAAGTCACCCACAGAACAGAATGGCAAATCTGCCCACCACCAACAGCCAAAAACAATGAACTATGTATGCACAGAGAAGTTACCTGCACCCTATAGGAAAGGCATCACTCAGCGGGCTGGCTAAGGTTTCTAAATCACAGCTGGCTAAGGTTTCTAAATACAGTCACCAAACCAAGTCCTCTAAAATGTTGACCTCATCATGTGACTCTGTTGCTCAAACACTTTCCATGGCTCCCCATTGCCAGGAAAACAAACGTTAAACCACTTGGATGGGTACAGAACATCCTTCACAATTGACCTCCAATCCACCCTGCTGGCTCTGGCTCTCCCTGAATCCCCACGGATGGCCTTCCTTCCTCTTCTCCCCTACACCTGAAGCATACTCTTCACCACTTCCATCAGGAAGCCCCTCTGTCTCCAGTCTGGCCTGCACTGTCATTGTTCAACCAGCTTCAGTTCTATAAACCCAAAGCTGTCCCAACCATAGGCCTTAACCATGTAACCATGCTGGAGTCTTTTTCAGCACTGGAGAGAGAACTTCTCCCAGCAGCTGACAATTTCCCCTGGAGTTCACAATTCTCCTATTTTCTGGAAGATAAAATTTTCTATGTCTTCCAAACCTGTGGTTTATATTTCACAAGTGGTGTCAGCACTGATATAGGAACCTCCTTTTTTTATTGAGCAGCACAATGTAATTGATGGCATCTGTAGGGCTGGTATTTTAAGTGAAGGCTATTCTAAGCCCTGTTTGCTTTCCCATGACTGTATACAAACAGCCGACAGAAGCTAGACCTGAGCCACAAAGTGGAGCTTCTCAGTGAAGGTCCTCAATTACACCCTAGAAAGTCTTGAGGTTCACTGGTAGGATTCATCTAAGCAGATCTGGTAGAGAATGAGGTAGAGAATGAAGGGGCAGGGAGCAGAGTTCTGCTGCCAGAGCTGCTGTCATTGCCAGGAAAGAAAACAGGGACATTGTGGTTACTCCAGTTTCATTTTGGTGCTCATAGTTTCTGTGTTCGTATCAAAAAACTAGCATTACAACCCAAGTGACCAGCGAAGCCCACCTTCACACCGCCCCTTTCCTGATGGGTATTACTAAAAATAAAAGTGTCTTCCCTTGGCGAAGTTTTAGTATTTGTCTGTTAAGTCTTGGAGAAAAGTAAATCTGGCAGTTTTTTAGGTACCATCTGATCCTTATAGGACAAGGACCTATTTCTGGATCTGGGCTAAAAAGAAACCATTCACTGCAACTGTCCTTCAGTTACCTCCCTAAGTAGAAGCCTGGATGTTTGTGGAAGGGCTCACTGATCAAGTACAGAGAATGGCTCGCTCCACACCTATGGCGTGCTTCCAAAGTGAAGGTACATCCTTTCAAAACAAAGTTTTGGGGAAATCAAACACAAAAAATTTTCCCAAATTTTGGCTGGGAAATATCAAAATTACAAATGCCTTCAGAGGCTGTACTGTGCAGATGCAGTCATTGTTTAGAGTTGAGGAAGAGTGAAGCCCGAAGATATGGCTCTCCCAGGCAGATTTTCCAAGGGTCAGCCTTCCCTGGCACCTGGCCCTGCACACACATGCACACAGGTATGATGTTCCCCCACGGCACAAGTGCAGCTCCCCTGCACACTTGCATCACAGCCATCAGCATATTCCAGGGTGGCTACTGACACCTTACATCCCCACTCCCTCCTCTCAGTTCCTCTGGGATGGACTCTACAGGTTTTCCACTTCATCCTCAGCACCTGGCTTGCTGCTTGTGCACACAACAAATGTGTGTGTTCAATACATGTTTGAGAATGAAAGAATGCCTACCTGTGTGCATGAATAAAATCCTACAGGACCTGAAAGCATAAACTAAATGCTTACATGGGTTTTTTTCAAGTCAGTTTTGCTTCTAAGAAAACCAGAGTCCAGAAAGAGTTAGCCATAAAAGTGACATGGAAGAGGTCAGAAGGGCACACCCACCATGCCATATTGCAATACCTTCCCTCATTTCCCTGCACCACGTTGATCACTGCAATCATATCCAATACACTGGCTACAAAACTGACTTATTAGGTATGTCTTCCCTCCTAGTGAGTCTTGGCATTGATTGCACATATGCACTTGAAGCGCAACCAACCATCATTTTCAGCAGTAGGCTTTGTACCAACAGCAGTCACACAGGCAACAATAGGAACAGGGGTGTGATTCATGACAGGTCCTCGCCATGTCTTAAATAACTCGCAGGACACTGGTGGTGGTTTGCATGGCCCATCAGAACGCTGGTGTTATTTTGCTGGTGTAAATGCAAAGAGTTCTCTGAGGACCAGGCTTCAACCCAAGTGCTAAGTGAACCCTCTCTCCCATAAACATCAGTTTAGAAACCCTGAGGAAGTTAATTAACAAATGAATTATCAGTGCCCTTGAAAGTCTCCTGGATTAACCTTTTCCTAGAAAGACTCATTTTTAAGGCTCATGCAAATTAAGCAGCCATTTCCGAGCACAACTTTTCCCATGAATGAAATCACTGGATTCAGCACTGCCAATCACTCCATGTTAATCTTAAACCATACCAACCAGGGGTTGTGCCATTCATTCAAAAATATTTTTTTCTGTTTTATGCATAATCTCAGACCAATAGTTTTGATCAAATTAATTCTATCACCCCAGTCAATCTGGTCCCCAAAGTCTGTAAAATAAGATAGCTAGCCAGCCGGTACGCGTGGGAACTCAGCATGCAAAGGACACATAAGACTGCATTCCCCACAGCCTACACAGCAAGAAATGGCACGTCCTTTACCTTGATCGAAGGGCTTGTTGGGATTCCAGTTCCTGAAATAATCATCCTATAACGGGAAAGAAAAAAAAAAAACAACAGAAAACAAAAATCAGATTTCAAGACACTTCCCACATAATTGCATAAAATCTGCCATTCTCCCCACTCCCCCAAACACAAAGGAAAACAGTAACAGCTTAGAAATCTTCCTCCAAACAGGCATTAATGTGCCATCAAAAATAGCAATTGTCTTTTCAAATTCCTGTCGTTCAAATAGTATGGATTAAACACTGGGAATGGTGAAAACATTTCAACATTACACGGAAACAGACTGCTCTTCCTGGCTTGACAGATAACTCAGACACCCTAAGTGCAAGGTGTGCTTGCGATCCATTACGCCGCAGGTGAAGCCTGGCTGCTCTCGTATATGATGAAGCCCTGGTGTTGTAACAGCTGATAATTCAAATGTCAGCATTTCTTTAACATGGCGATGTGTAACTTGCGGGGCACACTTCCAGTATCCCAGCACTCACCAAACCTCAACACCAGGGGCCATTTAACTGCTAGCATTAATTGCAAGCGTACTTTTTACTTGCTACATGTGCCCATGTGTAAAGAGAAAATAAAGGTTTGCCAATCTGGCCAATTCATCACCACGTCTCTCGTCTGCTATCTGCACACACTTCTGCACTGTAGTCAGACACCTGTTATTGTGGCACTGCCAGGACCCAGGTCCCACACATCTTCAAAGTCCCATTAGCCTCACCCCCCACGTCTACTGTTCTCCACTTACAATATTTTTAATATTCTAATATTGCTTCATTCCCAGAAGCACTGTTCTGTCTCTCCTTCCTCCCACAAGCTGCAAGGGCACCCCACTGCCTCCTGCCTCTCCCACTCAGGCCGTTAAACAGAACAGTTTGCAAGGTGAAGGAGCTTCACCCATGCACATCAGTCCCCCATCCATGGTAGGGTCTGTGCCCCCTTTCAGTTAATTTCCTCCTAAATCAACCCAAATTATTTCTTGTCTGTGTTGTTGGCAGGTACTCTGCAAGCTGCAGACAGTTGCAGAAAGCTGTCCAAAAGAGGCCTCTATCTCTTTTCCGGAGAAGCTAATTTACATCAAAGTGCACAATTAGTTGAAATTATTGTCCACACCATCTCCTGCTGCACGTTATCTCCCACAACATCTCCTGTGAACTTTATTGGTCTCTGTGTTGTTCAATTATCTGGCTTTATTAGATCCTTGTTGCGTTCACCTAAGCCCTTAAATAGATTTTAGGAAACTGGATTTAGAGTAAAATCAGAACATATTGCTTCTTGGGCACTGATTCCATTTTCCAGAGCATGAATAAACATGAACAGGTTCCTTTGGATCCTGGGGAGTCTGCATTTTCTTATTTTTAACTCTATGGAATTGGCCCACTTTGTTGTGGCTTTCATTGGGGGGGGGGGGGTAACTGGCCTTCTCACCCATCTGGTTAGGATGTCTAGGAGTTTACGCCATGAAATATCACTAAAAAGTTTAATACCATTCCTCTGCCACATCTCTCTTCATTTGTTATTTTAAATGCAATCCTGATCTTTTGAACTACGTGGTTGGAAACTTAGCTCCAGTGTTAATTGATTCTGTGTTAAGGGTCTAAAGGTAGTTGGAGGAATACAGCAATGAATTTTCAGTGTGATGTCCTATGCACCTTTAGGTCTAGATGCGACCGAATTAGCAACATGCTCTGCTGCTCACTAGGGCAAGGGAAGAGAGAAGCCGAGAAGAACTGATTCTCACCACTGCAGGGCAAGCTAACCAGGTGCCCATCCTGCCAGCTGTGCTCCATCGGTGCCCTCTCCACACACAGAGGATGGGCTTTCTGCAGAATGGTAGCACTGGCATCTTGTTGAATATTTTTGGCTTGAATATGCTTTTCTTAGACATGGAAGCCCTCGGAAACAGGTTGTGTGTCCAGCAGGGGAGGACTGGAGCCAACGACAAGTTCCTTTAATTTCACATGTCATATTCTCTTTGATATCAAAGAAAGGCTTGAGCCAGTCTCAAGAACTGAATACTCCCTAATGATGTCAACATACAGAGAAACTTGGGTGGAATTGGAAGCATTCCTCTGGACCTTGTCACTTTCTCAGATTAACTGTAATTGTCATTTTTACATTTTACTTAAGGAAAATCCTAGTTTTAAACATAAAGTTTCTTAAAGCAGGTATCTGCATGAGAATATGAGAAACTATTATAAATGTGATAATACTGCTTAATCGCTGTCAAAATGGGAAATTGCACCTAGAGTGAAAGCTCATCACACAAAGTGAGTTCTTCACAGGACCCTTTGCCCAGCAGAGTCAAGCAGGGAAGGGAGTGGATCCTGCACTCGGCTGCCTTTGCTTTGTCTTAGGAACATGGAATGCTGGTCTCCAAGGAGCTAGGAGCCCACACAACCTTGGCTGGAATTGCTCTGGTTGCAGCTGAAAGAGGAACCTCACACTAAGTACCATGAAGATACAGGGAGCACTGCAGGCACCAGAGTCCCCTTGAGGGGTGGGTGATGAGCATGAGGAAGGGGCGCTTCTGAGCAGGCAATATAATAGCAGTTTGAGGATGAGGTGCTGGAGCATGGGGATCACATGCCCACATCACACGCCAAGTCCTAACTGGCCTGTGCTCGAGGCCAGTCCAAGCTGGCTGGGGCTGTGCTGACCAGTTCACTTGGCCTCTGGTAGCATTTCCTGTGAGGGAGCAGCCAGTCCCAAGTGGGAAGATGACATCAGTGGAAGAACACCTCTTCCAAAGCTTTGTCTCCTAAGAATGTGCTCATCCCAGAGTCTGCTTGGCTGCCAGGAAGTTCAACAGACACAAACACAGCCGGCAATGCCCCTGGCCCCGCACCCCATCAACTCTGGGGCTGGGTCTTAGGCCCAGATCCAGGCCCACTTTTCCTCTCTTATTTACTACATCAAGAATTTATAGTATATGTTTTGCATTAGCGGGAAACAGACCCATGGCTTCCTGTGCTATAGAGAGTTGGTCTACCAGTTCCCACCTGTCACAGCACTATGCAAGTCATGTGCTGCACCCCAAAGTGGCATCGCCTCAGTGTGTTCCTGTGCAGGGACCCCCAAGTCTGTCCAGATCCCAGGGAAGAGCAGGACTTTAAGCACCCTCACCTCTGCTCCTCTTTCTGGCCCAGTGAAAATGCAGCTTGCTCAAATGCAGACCATGGTGCAAGGGTATGTTCCATCACACTTGTCTGGACAACTCTCTATCTATGTTGCTCTCTTTGGTGGTCACTTTAACATAACGTGATAAAATTTTAAAAAATGACTTGCAGAAAAAAATAATAAAAATGACTTGCAAGGATCTGAAACAGTTCATTTTTAAAGCATACACAAAAATAGGAAGCTGCACATCTGACTATAGTCATTTAGTAGACTTATTCATTCCTAGCAGTACATCACACAGGCTGAGGGAGGAGTCAGGGGACTGAACAGGGTACTGTCTGGCTATGCTGCATGCTGTAACAGTGTCAGGCCTCCACAAGGCAGGGAGAACCATCCCCTCCAAATGCCAGGTGACCCCTAGAAGAAAAGTCTGTTCCTATTTCACCACACTGCCACATCAGTGAAAATCAGTCAATTTTTTATGGACTATGAAGATGTGAAAGAACCTTTACATATAAAGAGAATCTCAAACCTGACTCTACTGACTTATAGCTGAAATGTGAAACATACAAGGGCAGCAGGAAGCATAGCTGGAGAGCAGGAAAAGTCAGCCCAACAGCACAGTAAGAAGATGGCACATCATTACTTGTGTAGGGTGCAGAGGGAGGAGGTGGCACTGGTGGCAGAAGAAGAATCAAAACTGGGAAAGATCATGGCCCCATTATTGTTTTTATCCTCCACTGCTGATCAATACAGATAAAACCATATTGCTCCATTTATCTCACTAATTAAATACCCTACCAGCATCAGAATGAGTCCTGTGAAAGTATTCACACCCAGAACTGGGACAAAAGAATTTATGATTTGGGGTTTTAACTAGTTAAGAGATGTTCTGGTTCAACAGACATCTATGGGAAAGGAAGCCTGTTTAAAATATACATGGACATAACACATACAGTATCAGATGCATTAGTTATTAGTCAAGATACAATGTGTTATAGCTAATGTTAGATATTATATACAGTATACATAAAAATATAACATGATACATATTATATAGTTTATATATAACAACAAATGTTAATAAAATGCATAGCTAACTATATAATTTAATTACATATATTTGTATATTGTCACATTATTCTGCTCTACAATACACCTTCCTATAAAATCAGCAAATCTCCCAAACACAAATGATGTAAAAATTCTGCTGCTATCATTCCGGTGTTTGGCGCTCTTCATCACAGATGATCATAACCAACTGGGAGGCCCGTGATTCCTGCTCATGTTCTCCCTCTACCTCACCACTTCAGAATAGCTGGTGCGATTTCATGCAAACCCTCCCCAGGGACTCGCCTTTTGAAAGGTGCTTATTTCAGCTCTAAAGCAGACTCTGAGGAAAAGAACCAAATGGAAACCACTTTTGAAATCCAACTGCTTCGCTTCCACTTATGAAGCTGATGATGTAATTTATGATATACCTTACAGCTACAGATACTACAGATCAAAGGCATTTAGCTCCCATGGAACAGATCATTTCTCCTTCATGCATATTTTAGCTAAGTTGTTTGAACCCTGCAGTTTCATCTGAAGATTACCTGAGATAATACAAATTACCAGCCTCGAAAAATAAATGAGAGCCCCATTTATCTAGACCAGCAGTGAGAAACAGAGACCAGTTCAGAGGGAAAGAGGTGAAGTGAGGGCAGGCAGCCTCTCAGGGTGATACACAGCCCCCTGCAGATAGAAACAGAAGAGAGAAGCATTGCTCCTTAAGATCAGGTGAATTAAAACTGGTTTGGAGACATGAGTGGAGCTACCTCTCATGTTATTGAACCCAAAGCCTTAAAAAAGAGGTGAGGGGCTGCAGACAAACCTTCTCAAAAGGAATTGGTGCAAGTTAGTAGTTTAGGTGATTTTCACACTACTTGACAGGGGAAAACAGGAAGAAGTGTGCGAAGAGCTTTTCTAAAATAGTATCAGAAGTCACTGAAGAAGTATAAGTGCACCTCCTGCATAATATGGCACCCAGCGGTGATCTTTACTGGTGTGCAATGGAAATCTCTACTAATGAAGGGAGGTACAAAACATTCCATCCATTGGGAAAGGTGCTTGCTTCCCACACGCCCCGCCGCCATCTCTCATTTCTAGTAACAGCTCTAGGCAAGCTATGCTATCAGTCTCCTCTCAGATGCCCTGTCCTGTCCATCCCTAGTCAAGAGCCTGACTGAAAATCCTGAATGAAGCAACTCAGTCAACTGACCCAGTTTTGGGGTGACTTGAGACCGTGAAGCTCTCACGTGCAAAAACCCCAGGCTCCCAGGACTAGGAGCCATGTGTATCAACTCATTTCCACATGACATGTGCCCCCAAGTCACTCCTGAGTGGGGATGGGCCTTACTCACCTACACAGTGCCCAGGGCATCACTCGGCAGGACACGGTAAATTCTGGATCATACCAAACCTAAAAAGCTGTGCCAGCTTTTACATCTCCGTAGTTGTAATGTGTGTGTGTGTGAGGACAGTGGGTGTATATTTACACACGGATTTTTAAATCACTTCCTCCTGGATAGAGCAATTCTTTGATAAATTGGTCTGACATTTGGTATAAAGTCCTGCAGGCCTTAGACAAAATGATTTAGAAAATAACAATGTCAGTTGCTCTGCTCTTTCAATAAATAACCCACCAGTAAAACACAGATAATAACTGACAATCATACTTGTACTGTAACTAATGAGAAAAGATAAAGCAGCAAATGGACTGTTTATATGCATTTGATAAATTGCATCCCCTGGATATACCAATGAAAAATAAATGTGTGCAGCGCTGGTTCACTGAACTAAAACAAATATTTACCACTGAGATTTAGGATGCAGAATGAAATTTACATTTTATTTGGCAACTATTTTGATGCTATGTCTACATACAGTGGAAAAGTCAAAAACCTACCTCAACTTCCTGAGTACGAAAGCATTATAAATGAGAAAAAATAAAAGAAGCACATCAAACAATAGGCAGGAATGTAAACATTTTTTGATAATTGCATCAAAATTTCAAATTAGCATAACATGAGAAAGGTATAAGCAGGTATTTTCCCATAAGTCACCCACCATCCATCCCTCGAAAAGGTCACGATAGTGTCTAAGTCCATGGAAAAGAACATTAGACTTGCAGGTGGAATAACTAGAGGGGGTAGAAATTTCTATGTGCTCTAGTGATTACACCATTAATGTAATGTAGAACATCCAATAAAATTACTATGAAATCCAAATCGCCTGTCACAAGTTTTATCTTTGAGAAATTCAAATGAATCATTTCCTGTGACATTGGTCCAAAGGGTGAAATTCAATAAAAATCTCAAGATGACATCAGAGACCAAGAGTAATAGTGCTTTCACATTTCTGCAAAGCAATTATTTACCTTGCAGCTGCATAATAGCTGGAAGGGGTCCAAAACCAGATTGTAATGGTCATGAAGTTAATTACTGGTTCACAACACAAACCAGTACCCCCTTCCTCAGGACTTTCCATCAGTCCATCCATGTTCAGGTGAAGGGAAGTAACCCAAAAACTTGCTCTTTTCTTGAGGAGAAAACCTGAGTCTGAGGCTTCTGTCCCAAAAAATGCTCTACCTGTGCTTTTCCTTCTGGAAATTGGGACAGGTCTACAAAATTGCAACTGAACTCCAACCAAGAAGGGGGTATGTCTTCCAACTCAAAACCACCCATCCCTTTGAGTTCATGAGCAAGGTTTGATTTCACTGTTGCCAGGAACACAGAATTACCCCAGAAATAAAAGATGTACACTTTTGTGTTCAACTCCAGAGATTTCTAGATATCTCAGGAATACTGAGTGAGAGAGATTTTGCTCCAACAGCCCTCAGTTCAGGCACAAAGCAATGACCCCTTGTTCAGTTGAAGCACCAAAAGGGGAGACATGAGATGCTTGGCAGTTTTGCTTAGGGTCACCATGCATGACCTGCTCTCTGCCCCAGAGTAGGAGACCAACACCACGGCTGTTCACAAGAGAGAACACAGCCTAGCAATACAGCTGTCCACACTCACCTGCAGCTGCCATCCCGGCAAGGGGCCCAGTTTGATTCGAGAGCCCTCCTAACCTTATCACCAAGAGCTGATGCCACCTGCAAGGGATACTGAGCCTTAAGGAGCCATAAGAGAAGCAGCTCCTTGTCATGCCTGTACACACACACACCCCGAGCACCCAATGGGTGCGGGGCAGCTTGCCACACTTCCCTTTAGCATAGGACAGGTCTTTCCCCTCATAGAAAAGGCCATATGACCATATCTGGGAGCCAGGACTCCAAAGGTTGCCCCCACCTCTACCCAGTCTGGGAAGACGATGAACTGCCTCTTGCACTTACTGAGCCTTTGGAAGATCCACACACATTTGCAGAGGACAAGGACAAGAAGTGGAGATGAACAACCAGGGTTTCCCTGTATCTATCTTTTAAGACCAAAATCCTCCAGGGCAAAATTTTCAGGTGAAATCATTTATATAGTAACAAAATACATATCAATAAGGACATATTTATTTCTGTGGAGGAGCACTCAGTCCCCAAACACTATGCAATACTTTTATTTTACGTTCTCTTTTTATTTATCATTTGTGGGACAACAGAATGTTAATAACACAAGTCCCTTCTAGTCCTAAAATTCAATTATTCTAAATATGTCAAATAATAAATCAAATATACCTGAAAGCTCTACATAAATTAAGTAAGCATAATTTTTATACACTAGCCAGTACTAGAAAGTACTGGAACACTCCAAAAAGACCAAAGCACTAAGTTGGCTGTATGCTGGCTTTTATTTCTACTTCCACCTTAATCTGAACACAAACTGCACCTATGCTCCAAATTGTTGAAATCCCTTTCCTATTTAATAGTTTTTGAACACTGAAGACAAAGTCCAGTTAGGTTTTTCATATGAGACCTGGAGCTACTGAGACAAAGGTTCTTGTATTAAAATTCAAAGAAGAAACAACTTAGCCAGGTTTTAAGAGCTGGAGATGCCTAGACAAAGTTCATACAGAAAGATTTGGGGAGAAACAGAAAACCAAGAAACACTAAGGGAGGACAAAATAGACAAGAATGATGACTTTATCCCGTCAATGCCATACCTGCGTGGTGTCCAAAGCTGCCATTTATGGCCTACAAAGAAAGGAAGAGGAACCAGCGTACATGAAGCAGGACACACATGAATCAGGACATATATGAAACAGAGTGTGAGTTGGGACATGTATGATGCAGGACCCTGTGAAGCAGAGCACATGTGGTGTGAGACATGTATGCTATAGGACATGTATGAAGTGGGATGTGTATGAAGCAAGATATATGTGAGTACGACACATGTGACTCATGTTGGCTATGAAGACAGATGCAAGTGAAGCACACACATGAAACAGAACATGTGTGTTGGGCACTGTGATGCAGGACAAACATGATGTGAGACACACATGAAGCAGGACACATATAAAGCGACTGCTCGGAGTTGGCTGTGTCCTCCTCACTTAGCTACCTGCATGGAAATGTCATTTTAGTTCTCCCCATTTTTTGATTGGGCTTCTTGTTTTGCTTTTGTCAGTTCCTTGTGGGTCTTCATTATTAAATCCTTATCACTCTTGTGGAGGGCAAACACTTTTTCCCATTCGGTTGGGCTTCTTTTTGTTTTTTCTGTTGTCTCTTTTGCTGTACTCATCAATTTAAAATGACAAATGTGATGATTTTATGATAACATGGATGTACTTAGAAGAAATCATATTAGCAGAAACAAGTCAAAAAGAAAAGGACCGAAACCAAATGGTTTCACTAATATATGGGATATAGTGGAAAAATGAACAAAAGCCATGAGGAAAAGTCAAAACAAGCTAAGCACCAAACTGAAGCACACAACTTCAGGCAGGGGGGAAAGGGAAGGAATGGGGGGGGGGGAGTGTAAATCCCTGGGATTACAATGATGTGAAATTTATATATAAATAAATTTTTTAAAAATTATATCCCAAAAAATGCCAAACTTACCTTGAGCAAATTCTAATGGGGATATATTGTAAAGCAGAGGGAATAAATGCATCATATAGAAAGTCCAAAAAAAGAAATATCAGAAGAAAAGAAAAAATTACAGAAAAAGCCAAAGAAAAATCAAGATAAAAAATCATGGTTATCAACAGGTGGGGGAATGTGTCTTCTTCCAGCTTTCACCTTTTGAATTATTTCTTAACTTTTGAAAAATTGTATGGATAGTTCATGCATTTGCATGTTCATCCACTTATGCATTTATTCACTATTCATTCAAAGTCTTGGGGACAGGGGGAAAAAGACAGCATGACCTTCGCTGTCACAGTCATGGAAACGCTAGTCCAAAGAAGTCAAAGGTTTTTCCACATGACCACACACAGCATCATAATTTGCAGTGTAGGAACAGCACGTACAGCAACAGCTGCCACAAAAAATATGAACCTACAGCCGAGACACTGGAAGTAAGAAGGAAGAGCTTCTGGGGCCATCACCTCAGAAAACTCCAAGAATGCCTGCAGGCAGCAGAATGGAACAAAGACCCTGATAACCAGCTTGGTTCTAGGCTAGCACATGGGGTCACCATTCATTTATTCCACTTGTCCTGGCATTTTTGCTATTTCCTATTAAGGAATGAAAGATCTAGAATAAGCAGGGGGTGACCCCAGCTCATTCCCTGATACACAGCCTGCAGCCCTGCCAGAACCAACAGACATTGGGCCAAAGCTCATGGTGGCAACCATACATTTAGCCACAAGCCCTGACAGCACTGGCAACACACCCAAACTGTGACTCACTTTCATGAGCCATTCAAGACTCAGAGGCCCCGTCTGGTTTGCCAGAGGGACACACAAACTGCAGTAGCAGAATCATGAGTTGGAGGCGCCACATCAGGGCTGCCTGCTGGAATTATTTGGCAACAATACCTCAGGGGTTACTGTGGAGTTGCCCCTCAAAGCCTCCCACATGTTTCTCAAGCTTCTCTTTTCACAAAACCCATCTCTTAACCCAGCTTGGAGAGCACATCAGCAACTCTGCTTCCCAATTGGAAACACAGCAATACCTCCAGGCAGCTCTACAAATCTAAGTTCTCGTGACTCTTCATAGCCACTGCCCAGATGATGCTGGGCAAGCACTTCGACCTCAGCAAGCATCAGGGTTCTTGTCTGGAAAGTGGGGTCGTCTAGACCAACTAGGTCTGTGTGCTCACACCCCAAGATGCCTCACGGCGACATCCTCTAAAACTGCATCTCAGGAGGGTCCCCGCCATCGAGGGGAATAACGACTGTCTGTGCACCATGCCCGATCTCTAAGCTGCGCCATCAGTGGTAACTGCAATTTCTAATTGACCTCAGCGTATTGTCTGCTGTAAGCTGATAAGAATTTCAAAGACAGAGCGCTCATTTCCTCTGGAAATGATATCTCCATTCTGATGCTGAGATTTTAAAGAAATCAACTCTGGGTGATGCCGACTTTGGAAAAGCAGCAGCCTCTGCTCTGTGCAAAAGTGTAAATAAAATGCCACTTAAGTAATCACATTACTCACAGCTTAATGCATGTGATCCAGAGCTGCAAGTAGGCACGTGTGTGTGATAGATTTCTTATTATCTGTTGCCTGCCACTGCAGTCCATCCACCCATCGGCAGGCGTCCTGGCTGGGAACGTCTACATTAGTTCCTGATGGGCCCAGCACTCCTGCTATCAGTGGGAACAGATTCAGCAGAAAGGAGGTGATGCCTTCATAATAAGGTGATAATACAAACAGACATGTTTGCTGGGGGAAGAGCTGGCCGGTTCTAAGTCAGCCATTAAAGGTCCCCTCCTCAGCTCTCAGGGGTTCCCAGAATCATTCAGGTGAGAGAAAATCTTGAGCTAATCCTTCCAGCTCCTGCCAGGTGGGGATGGCCCTACCTCAGAAGCAGTAGTAAGGTGACTTTCGGTTCCATGGTATAAAGTGCCAGACCAAGTACCCAAGGAGAGGCCTGAGTGACTATATGGAGCAACCTCCTTTCTGAAAGGACTCCAAAATCCTGGGGTTTCCCATTCAGCTAGGGCTGCTCTGAAAAGCACCAGGGAATACTGGCGATATGTTAGGTTCTTGGACTACTCCTGCTCTGGAAAAACACAGAACATCCAGAAAAGTGGGTGCAACTGCACCCACTGGCTCCACCTCTGCCAACAGATGTAAAGGCTGGCTGGGGCCTAAGGACAGTGCCCCCAAAGAAGGACGTGAGCATCAGTTCTCAACATTAAGCCCAGATTCATGGGAGCACCTATGTCCGTGCTCATGAGTACCTGTCCTCCCCTACAGTTGGTGTGAGGTCAGTCATGTCCTCAGAGAAACTGCCCTCCTGGCCCATCTCCCAGTGTGGCTCCAAGTCTGCAGAGTCATGTGTTTCCTCCTCCCTGTTTTCTCCTTTCCCTGAGCTCATCAACACTTTCTCCTGAAGTTTTCCTTCAAAGTAAGGTTAGGAGGACAATGACAGCGTCCAGTGACTCACCATCCAAGAAGGGTTCAAGCATGAGGTGACAGGGTCCTACCAGGTATACGAACAGAAAGGCAGAGGGATACTCAGGCTGAGGGCCCTCATGGGCCCTAAATTTATACTATACCTGTCAGTGTGGCTCCAAGATAGGAAGGCAGGTCAAGAGGACTATGCAAGAGTAAAGGAGGAAATGACAAGAGTCTGCAAAGAGTCTTGAATAGAAGAGAGACAGTGACCAGACAAATGAACAAGGGGAACAAGGGCATCCCATTTTCTACAGGGAGATCAGGAGGCAGCTGACTGAGCCTGTGTTCCCTCTGTCATAGGAAGAAGAAGCACCATGCTCCCTGCTGATGACACCTGTGGTCGCAGTGACCTGCAGGCCAGTGGGATCCTCTACATTTCAAAGCTGACGAAACTGTGGCTCAGGGGGGTTAGGTGCTTGTTCCAGATCACACCTCAGGAAGCAGCAGAGCTGGGATTCAGAGCCCCACTCTTGATGCAGAGCCCCGGGTTCTTTGCATAGGTCATGGCTGCCCTATGGTCATGGCTGCCCAAATTGGCCGAGTACCCCACTGAGTCTAGCAAATCAGCTCCTGAAGGGATGGCTCTGCTGGACCCAGCTCAGACCTGAGTTACTAGCACAG
Organism: Uropsilus gracilis; assembly: GCA_004024945.1. Classification (NCBI taxonomy): domain Eukaryota; kingdom Metazoa; phylum Chordata; class Mammalia; order Eulipotyphla; family Talpidae; genus Uropsilus; species Uropsilus gracilis. The sequence continues at coordinate 136,477 of PVHY01000688.1, forward strand.
ACTCAGAACAGCAACTGGTTGAATCCAATCTGGTGTGTGAAGCATTCCTGACTAACCCAGGCAATTATCAACTTAAGGGAAAGCCCAACTTTGACAAAGTCTAAGAGAATTGAGACTCTAGAGCCAAAATCTGGGTGAAGGAAGTCACAATCTGGAAAAGAAGGGAGAACTAGAATCCTAGGCAACTTCAGTGGGGGGGAGGGAGGAACATGCCCAATTCTGCGCTGCACCAGAGCAGGTAAGAGGAGAGCCCACAAAAAAAAAAAAAAAAAAAAAAAAAAATGGCCACCGGGTGTGGGTGACTTTGCAAGGCGAGAAAAGACGCTAACAGTCAAGTTTGAGGTGGTTTTCTGGAGTAGGGGATGGTGTGAGGTCATACCCATCCCTGATCTCCCACATAGTAAGTTTATGAATTCTACTAGCCTCACTAACACCTGTGCATGAGTGACTGCTCTTTAGGGAAGGGTCACATGTCTGTCAGATGACAAGTTCTGAGGCCACAGGGAACAGAACATTCAGAGACTGGGAGGAAGTTCCCAGGAGACACTGTCCCCACCCACCTGTCACTGAGTGTTCACCAGGCAGATGAAGCTTGGAGGACAGAAGGTGAAACAAGAGTCTCACCCCAGAGATGAGTAACACGGGGCAGAGCCCAGGGGAGTGATTCACATCCTGTGTGCAACGCCAACTCCCCAGGTGCCCCAGTCTGCACTTTCTACCAGCCACCCCAACTGGACTGAAGGGCTTCTTTCCTGGAAGCTCAGAGGCAACAGCCAGGCAACTGATGGCTTCAAAGTGCTGTTCACATGAGCAAACCCGGGTCCACCTTTCTCAAAATTATATGTAAATTTGATTTGAGTCATCACTAGCTTCCTGCTGGTGCTTGCATTCTTCCACACAACAATTATCCCAGAATGACAGAACTGGAGAAAAATACTGAATAAATGATGAGCGTATACTCACCTCAGCTGCCAGACCTTTTGTGCTGATTAACACCATCTCCTCTCCTCTTTAAAGGACCATGTTACCCTTAAATCTTTCGCAACTAAAAAAATCTACCTGGAAACATAAATTCTCCTCACCATAATATGAGTAAGTTCCCATAACAACAGCAGCAGTTCATTACGCCAAGCGTTTTGGGTTCTATTTCTCCAAGCAAATAAATAACCAGTTTAAAGACCATCCAGGAAAAAAAAATGCTTCACTGATACTCAGCTTAAACATGATTATTTATTAGAAATTCTTGGTATTTCTAATGCCACACACAGGTATTAGAAATAACACTGGTACTCCTGTGGTGACTCAAATCACATATGACCCACAGTTTTACATTTGGGCACAGGAAAACAAAAACTCTTTTAACAACAAAGTGGAACAAGGTGCTGAGATGTTTGGGAACCCACTAGAGTTCACACACCTGGTTTAAGGGTCAAAATGAAAGGCAGGCATGATAGAAGCCAAGGCCCACTGCTTTTCAAAGGTCCAACGCATCCCACTACACCCCATGACTCAGAAAACTGCAATCTGGCAACTCTCTTTTCAGTTAAGAGTGAATTTTAATTTTATACAGAAGACATACAAAGATGTAAGGTCTGATGAACATCTATTATGCTTGATCCCTGAGCTCGAACTTGACAGCATGAGTTCCCAGGGCCAGCATGGATAGTTGTGCTGGTTGCTGACTATCCAAGCTTGCAGGTCAGGAAAGGATGAGGGTGGAATCCCATGTGCACTGCCTGTATCAACCACCCATAGAGATGCCACCTTCTACTTCCCACTAATACAACTTGAGGGCTGTAGCCCTGTACATGGCCTCCTGTGCAGCCGGGAAAAGGAAGAACAGCCTCACCAAAGGCCAGGAAAGCCTGCAACCAGGAGCAGTGAAGGGAGAGCCAAGTGTGCAGTTTCACAGTGGGCGGGTTTGTGGGGGAGGGGTAGCCAGGAGCCTCTCACTTGATAAGGAAAAGCCAGCTGAAGACAATCTTCAGGTCTAAGGAGGAGTCTGGCAATAAGGAGAAAGACCTCCGCTTCACATGTAGTGGGAATGAATGTTTCATTATTCCAAAAGGTGGTAACAGTAGGAAGGAAAGCTTTTAAAAGACACAAATTCCAGTGAGGTCAACAGACACATACATACCTTCTTGGAAAGCCCCTATGAACAAGTCCCATTCTTAAGAAACAGAGGTCTGTCGTGTGAAAGCTGAGTGGACAGTGTCCAGTGTGACTGCTAGTCCGGCCTTCCTGATCACTGCAACCCAGGATGCTGCCCGCATATCACATCCCAGTCCAGGGATCCACAGTTCCCTGCCCCAGGGTGGTGGTAGAAACTGTTTCCAAAGAAGTTCTTGATGGAAGCCAGCCAGGGCCCACTCCTGAGATAGCCCATGGGTGCTCTATACCCCACCCCCAGTCCAGTGTCTGGTGACAACTGGCAGAGACACCCCCACCCAACAAAGCAACTGGCACCACCTCCTTGGCGAGTTGGTGCTGGTGGGGTCCATTCAGGCAGGAGACTATTTTCTCTCATATCCCAACCCAGCTGGAAAAAAATAAGCTCATCATTGTCTCCACTTTACTTCAAAGTGGGCGAAAACTTTGCTAAATGGTTGGGCATTTGTTAACCAGTGAAAGAAAACTCCATTTTCTCTCCTTTTTTTTCATCTCCAACTGCAAAGACAAGATTTTTCTCAGATGTCCCTAAAAGTTTCCGCAATTGTCTCTAGATAGACACTAGTGAGGAGAGAAAGCAAATTGCTCTCTGCAATTACTACGCTCTGAACTCCCTAAACAGCCAATCTTTATGCTGCCACTGTAGTCATGCCCACGGACGGCTGGTTCAGGCAAGGGCAATCATTCCCACAGCCGAGGCGGCAGCTCAGTGTTCAAAAGGCGATGTGGAAAATTACCCAGAAAACAGCTGTTTATGCTTTAGGCGGTACCTACATGGGGAGAGAAGCATGGGCGGGTGGAAGCCACAAGCCATAAAATTGAGAAAATACTATTTTCAAGTTCCATGTGAAGGGAAGCCTCTTTGCAAGAAGTAATCAATAATCAAGTGGGAACACAGTTAAGACAAGATTCTAAGGTTAAGGGGAGAAGGAAGGTGGCGATTGTCATCTATGAACATCAAGTCTCTGAGATACACCAACCCCAGCATCTACACATGACCACCTCAAGGGGCTGATCCACCAGGAGGGGGCCAGGTGTCCCCAGACCTGTGGTCACAACTACACGACAGAGGGAGCTTCTGAAACAACTTTGGTGGACTGTACCCTTGACACCTCAAGAGAACAACAGTGGTAGCTCCTCCTGCCTTTCAGCCCCAACTCTGCCCCAGGTCCTGATTATCAGGTGCCCACAACATAAAGGACCAGCAAGGCAGCCGGAACTCTACTCAGTGTTTCCCCTGCAGAGTCCACTCTCCCCCATCAGGGCCAATTCTCAACCTCTTCTCTGCAGCCTTCAAAATAGGAGGATTTGGTCAGTAGGAGGGAAAATTGGGGTCCTTCAACCACTGAGGAGAGTCCCTGGAAGCAACTGAAATTCTAATTGCTGGCTTCTCCAAGGTTGCTGAGGTAGAAGGGAGTCCTTTGCTCTCGCACCCATTCACCAGGCTTTTTTAAAAAAGCAATCTGAATTCTCAATTGACTTTTACATTTATAATTCTAGGCCAGGTTTCTGCTCCACACCGAAACCCACATGTCTAGGTCCCCCTGATTGCACCAAGGGAACAAGAGGCAATGCCTTCCAGAATGAGGACAAATAGAAAAACTTTTAAAGGCACTAAGGAGACAGCTTCATTGATTTATTTCTGAGGTGGAGAAGAGGAGCGGGAAAAATGACACAATTGTTCATCAGTATGGAGTGTTTCCTAGCAGGGCGTCTGAGATGGGGTTTGGAGGATTTGATCCAAAGCATGAGGCTGCAAGTTGGGCCATAGGGCAGCAAGCAGAGCTCCCATCTCTGCAGCCAACAGGGTCTGCAGAACCGTGGCTCCAAAGCACAATGACCATGTGGCCTGGGAAAGCTGCTGAAGGGAGCTTTTTCCAGACTCAAAACAAGGCCAATGTCAGAAAGTTTACATGTGCACATGAGGCAAACCAACGAAGGCATTTAGCAAAGGACTGGTGAATATTCATCAAGTGAAACTATGATACACAGCACCATTGTTTAAAGAAACTTCTCAGTGATGTGCATGCTAGCCCTACATCCCTCTTCTTTTCAGAGCCTGTCCATCATATTGTCATATTAACAGAAATGCTGAAAGGGAATGCTTGATTGGCCTGTTGCTTTTCTCTAAAACAGTGCTCTCTGGCTCCGTGGTCTGAAAATAGATATAGAGACTCAGTGAATTAGTCTTTCCAAAAAAAAAAAAAAAAGAAAGAAAAGGAAAACTCCCCTAGCATGTAAACCAGAGGCAAAGGCGAAGATGGTACTGTTTTATTATAAAGAAAGAGCAATTCAGGAGGAAGGCCACGCGTCACCCAGCTGGAGGTGTGTTGGCTGAAGTGAAAACAAAGCCATGGAGAGCCACACACTCAGCTCAGTCAGAGCAGGAGACTATAGTTGCTAGCTGTTTCTTTAAAATAGGGAAGGGAGCAGCATGCAAAGAAGGAAACTCATAAAGCAACCTCCTCATCAAAAATGCACCATAAGGAGAATGAAAAAACGTGAGGAGATATGTGCATCATTGCAAACCAATGAATATCTGCTGTCACGATATATAAAGAACTCAGCCAAATAAGAGAAAACCCAATTACAAGCAGGGACAAGAAATCTGAACTTGGCTTAGCAAAATGTGGTAACCTGAACTCGATATATACCCAAGGTGCTGGTGAACTCCATCCACACCCACCAGGAAACAAGATGGAGAGTAAGAGGGACTTCCACAAGGAGCGGGTAAGGGGGCAGTGCCAGCTGGCCACCAGTCAGTTTGGGTGGAATAGGGTGGACTTCATGCTGAGAAAAAAACAAGACAAGGGACTCTGACATCAGTAGGAATTGAAAATGGCTAGGAGTACACCAAAGACCAGATAATCCACCCAGAAGAAAGCTCCCAACTTGAATGAGAGCAAAAACACCAAAAAAAACATTGTGATAAGTTCACTAGCAGCAACACTTGAAATGAGCCCCAATGGAGACAACTCCAGTCTCCACAAGCCGCAAAATGGATCAAGGTGCTATGTGCACACAACAGAATGAAACCCAAGTAAACCATATTGTGGCACCTGGCACCACATGGAGGATGGTACCTGCAGGATATGGAGTGGGGAAAGGACTGGCCAGATGCAGAGAAACAATCTCCAGGATGTCACTGACAAAGCTGGCAAAGAGAATGTGTGAAGAAAATCCAGGAGATTTGTAACTTCTGGGAGGAGGGTGGAGAATGAAGTTGGGAGGGAGACAAGGCTAGAAGAGGCTGAGCTGGTATCATGCCTTTTGGGGACCTAAAGCAAATTCAGCCAGAAAAAGGGGGACTGTGGAAGAGATCTACGGGTGTTGTGGTGGGAGGTGTGGTGTGGAACATACAACTGGAGAGGTGAGGATCTGTTCCTCTTGATCACACACAGTGTTGTAAATCAAATCACGCCAATAAAAAATTAAAGGCACAATTTAGAAATGGAGCTCTCCTGAAGTGGAGCTGGAAGAGAGCAGGCTGAGGCATGGGGATTCCTGAAATGTAAAAGCTGCAATGAGGCCCTTATGGGAGAAATACAGAGAAACTGAACAAAGGGTCAGGAAAAAAAAGACAATACTCACAGACAAACTAAAGGCCCAAGGCAGACAGCAAGGCAGGGGGAGGTAGAGGGGTTGAAACAGGCAGAGTATAAGAACACTGGTGATGGTTCACAGGTGACGTAATGGTGAGAGATTTACCTGCACCAGATGCACCTGATGGGAGAAATCAAATATCGTACTAAATATGTATATAAGAAAAAAAAATTTTTATTTAAATGAAGAGGGGGGAAAAAAAACTGGAATGAGGCCTGAAGGTGAAAAGGTGGTGTGATCTGTTTTATCTGATCCACAGAGTTCCCCTTCTAAAAGAATCCTTTACATCCATCTCCAGCCTGGCTGACCACAGTCCCTGCCGCACAGGAGGCTGTGACTCAGGCCTGCTCACTCCTCACCACAGTGATCCACCAGGGAGGGGCCCAGCAGCCTACAGGTCAGCTTGGGCCTGGCATCAGAAAGAGTGTCTCTGCACGGCTGTATTAGGAAGGCTGGCATGGAAAAGGCCCAAGTATTTTCCCAGCCACACAGGAAAACATATCCAAGAGCGCAGCCAATGTGCCTCAGAGCTGCAACCTCAAGACAAGAGAAAGAGAACATGAGCCCCAGAAGCAGTTGTGCTGGAACTCAAGGGTCAGAGCAACATGTGGTGTGGGAAACAACTGCCTCATTCATCAGTAGGGCTGAACTGGATTGCATTGGCCTGTAGCCACAGATGTCGCGCAGTAGAGGTCACTGAACAAGGTTTGCTCTAGGTACCTTTCCTAATACCAGTAATAGCAAACAGGATCGGGGAAGTCAAGCAGTCTGACAGTTCTATGGAGGGCTTCTAAGGGTGACCCTCATAAGGGGAACCCCTAAAACCTCTGCCTCAGCTTGCAGGTCAGAGAGGCAGCCAGGCTTCACAAAGTAACTCTATGCTACCCAAACTTACCAGTGTAATCAAAGGGGGAAAATTGTGGAAGGGGAGTCAAGCCACAATGGTGGGGGCCAGCCATCAAGGGCACGGACACACGGGAAAAAGCTGTCAGAAAAAGCCCTTCCCTGGTGGAAATGAGCCACAGCCAGGCTCATCACCTGCAGATAAATCTGCCTCTACAGCGTAATGAATCGACTCCTCTTGAACAAGATTTTCCTGTGATTTTAACTTTGTACAGGACTCAGCCAGTGAGAAAGAACAAAATGGTATTTTACAACCTGTATATACACACCTTAACTTTCAAATTCATATCTCCAGATAGGAAGGGGGTTAGCAATAAGAGGAAATTAAATCCATAAATCGACTGATTTATCACAGCACACACACACCACCGGAACCATGACAGTGAACTCTTTGCACGCCGCATTTCCCCCAGAGTCACTGCTGCAAACACAGTGGAAAATCCTGATTTGGAATAAGGAATAATTCCATTGTAATCTTGTTTATCTTCTTGGTCTAGTAATCCCCTATGGTCACTGCCCATCTGGCATGTTCCTCTAAGGAAATTGTGCCCACTGTTATTTAATTCAATTCTTGTGGCTGGTGTGTGGGATTTTTTTTTTTTTGATGTCTAATTCAGGCCACTGGGTATTGGGTTTATTTTTCTTAAATAAATCTAATAAACCAACACAGTACCATTTATTCCAGGAATATTTTGAAAGTACAAATAACATGTAGGCCACTTTTATGAGAGCACATGAAATGCTATCTTCAGGGGAGTTAGCAGAGCCCAACAAATTAGTCTAATCTCAAGTGGACCAGGAGGAAGGAAACGGATCCACCAAAGCAATATGCAATTAGTAGTAATATTCTGTAGCTTGTATCATCTGAGCATCTCAGGATGTGCAACACGCCTTAATTAATTCTGACAGTGCCCTTTAGAGGCCCAAATCACAAGCTTGAGCCTCCATCAGAGCACAGAGGAAATGGTTAAGACATAGATCCTCAGGCCTTCCTCTCAGAAATTCGGATTTGGGAAATTTGTCCAGGGACTTGGAAATCCCTCAGCCCTCCCTCCCCAAAGCGATTGGGATAGCACAGGTCTAAAGACAACAGTGAAATGCCACCACAAAGAAATGTAATCATTCCTCGCACCACACACATGGGCCAGAGCTCAAAGTAAGCCAGGTCTCTGTCATTTGCTCTAGGGGGCCATTGGCCAACAGAATGTTTGGGGCCAATGGGAAGGTTCTCGAGTCCATACTACCCAAAACCCTAGCCACATGTGGGTAAGGAGGGCTTGAAACAGAGCCAGGATGACTGAGAAACTGAATGCTTTATTCTATTTCCACTCACTTAACTGAAATAGTCATGTGTGTCTCTTTGCTTATTTATTGAAGTACATAACTCTACCTGGAACAGCAGTATTTAAAAAAATATTAAATGTTCATTAGATTCAACTCTATTCCTTTCCATCACAGGCACATTTTCAGCAATTCCTTTTTCATATATATTACACACATACACACACAGAGAGAGAGAGAGAGAGAATCTGAGTATACATCAGGTACTCAGGAAACTGGGGCTCAAAGAGATTATAAGAAGCACTCCAAGTCACAAAGTTGGACATGACAGAGTCAAGATTTGAGCCATGTCCTGTGACACCAACACCGTGATGTCTCCACATGCCATGTCTACATGATGAGTCCTAAGCACAAAGAGGTCATGGAAACTGTCAATGGAGAAGCTACAACAGCAACCACACCTGTGAGGCCTTGGCCTCACTGCCTTCTCAGCTCTCCAGTCCTCCCTCTACTTACCATGCTCCGGTTACTGGCCTATCAGTGACTGCCAGGCACAGTCCTGCCTCAGGACCTTGGTGAGCAGTTTTCTGACCTGAAATGTTCTTTCTTTAGACAGGAACAGGTTTATTATTTCTTGAACTCTCTGCTTAATTATCCATTGTAAGTCTTTCCTTCACAGAATATATTTTAGACTATTACCTCTTTCCACTCCACAAGCCATTCCTCCTAAACTGACTCTGACCTTGTTTCCTCCATAGTAACAATCATTTGTTTATTACCTTCCTCCACTCCTAGTGGACCATAAGCTGCAAAGGACAGGAATTCAATCCTGTTGTCTGATGGGTTCAAGCACCCAGGCCACAGGAAGCACTCAGAAGACACTATGAGCAAGTACATACAACATACATACCTGCATGATTGCAACACAGGTGATGTGGGTTGTTCTTTATGTTTACTAATATTTCTCCAATATTCCACAACAAATATCCATGACCCTTACAGTAAAAATCAACATGTTTTCCATATACTGTTACCACGCAGTTGGTATTGTGTTGCCACCTGTGTCACCACCTCCGTGAAGCCTTACCATTCCTCACACCCTCCTCTCCAAGCTCCTAGGACAATGGCCCAGAGCTAACAGCCCTGTGAAGCAGAGATGGTCATGTCCAGATGGCACCAAACCTACTGTATTCAACAACCTCAAGTCAAGAATCAATCCATGAATCAAACTCAGCTTCTTTCATTCACAAAATATAACAACTCCATCATCTAAATGCTTCATATTTGCAACAGCGGCCAGGTAAAGGTTTCAGGACTTGCTGCATAGCTCTGCTATTTTCTCCCCATAAAAGCCAACCTGTAGCCACTGTTTCTACAGCTGACTTTAGGAAGCGTGGGGGCAGGGAGAGTGTTCCACTTTACGAACACGCTTAAATTATGTTTTTTACTGAAAAAAAAAAAGCAGTAGGATTGAGTGCAGTCTCTGATGTACATCCATTAAGTATCCATGGAGCTGTATGATACAGAATACATCAAACACACACGGTGCATCACTTCATTTTACAAATAGGTTTCCCATCGCAAGATGCTAAAATCAGTGAGTCAGATTTCCTTATTTCTGCTGGGAAGCTGAGAAAAATAAAGCAGAGAGAGGCAATAGCATCTCCTGAAAGTCACTAATCAACTAAGACAGAGCTGGAGGCAAGATTCACATGCAGGGCCCCTGCTGAGCCAAATGGCACAGTCTCCAGCTTTGGGAGTCAAGAGCAAAGCAGCAAGTCCTGAGGAGAAGCAGGGACAGTTAGCTCCCCGGTGTGGCCAAGTGAACAGACAGGAGGAAGCCAGTGGAGCAGTCGAGCTGTGAAACCAGTTTGGGACTCTGCTGCCAGCAAGCACTGCAGGGTGATTCCACGACTTCATGCCCGTAAGGTTTGCCGCCTGACCTGGTGAGAGCACAGACCTCAGAAGGAAACAGTACTCAAGTGTAACAAGCATGGAGAAATCCCAGTTTAGGGTTCTTCTTCCAGAAGGGCTGGCAGAGGTGTGCTGACACTCCACGAGCGCAGTTCATCATCCCAGGGAGAGAGGCTAAGCATGCTCTCCACACTGCGCATTGGCCTGATGCAGCGGAGGCTGGGACCCAGGAAGCGTGGAGCTCAGAGACCAAGCTGCACAGTGTCTACAGCAGAACCTCACAGGAAAGGGGGAGCCATACAGTAACCTCATGAACCCCGATGCACTTTGCTTAAAGAATTTTATCTTGAGTGAACAAGACAAAAGAGAAGACAAGAATGTTATACACTGTGTCTTCTCTTACTATTCAGTCTCACAGGCTGATTTTTACACATCTATTTTAACATTCTCCTCTGTGTGTTCTCTGTTCCTACTCTTCTCATTTTCCTTTCCTTCTTCATTTGGGTGAAAAGAATATATATAAAATATATACTATATATGAGATAACAACTATATTATATATAGTTGTTATATATATATAACAACTATATATTATATATATATCATATATAATGATATTATATATAATATATAATAATTATAATATATAACCTATTATAATATATAATTTGTATAATTATATATGAAATAAAAAAGACATTTGCCTACACTACTTACTGCTGCATATTACTTGTTACACAAGATGATAACACAATATTCACACACACACAGGCAGATCTTGGCCAGACTGTGGTCTTGATATCAGACCACCACAATGCTCTGAAGGGAAGATGCTATATCGCAACAAAGTGAATCATACAATTTTTTTCACTTCCCAGTGTATAGAAAGGTATGCTTATAATCTACTATAGTCTGTTAAGTGTGCATGAGCATTATGCTTGCAAAACGTACATTTTTTTGAATTGAAATCTACCTTACTGGCATAAAATGTTCCATCCATCATTAACCTTCAGTGAGTGGCCATCTTTTTGCTGGTGGAGCATCTCGTGAAAAAGCCAGTATCTACAGCAAAATGAAGAGAGGTGGAGTGATAGAAGTATGTCTCTGTGTACACATGCATGTCAGACACAGAGAGATACACACACATAGTCATGAGCACATGTATGCATACACATGTGTCAGATGACTTGCCTGAATCTAGGATGGTAAAGAGATGCCTTCAGTTATGGTGCAAAAGAAGACTTCTGTGCACACCTAAGTTTAATAAAACTTAAAAATTACCTGAAGTGGAAAAAGCACAACCATAGGCTCTATGGGCTGCCAAGGGGCAGTTTTCACTAGAAGCTATGGCTCCAGAATCTCCGAAGGAAGCTGTACTGATATGCCAAGAGCCATACTATGTAACTTGGAGAAGAGCTCCAGGCAAGCAGCCCAGCTGCATTTCCCCATGAGCTGAGCAACTTGGGGCAGTGACTGCAGTGCCAACAGGGGTACAGTGTGGGACCACAAGAAGCAGCATATCTAAACTTGGCAACTGGGTGCTGGATGTGCTGTGAGGACCTTGGTGACTGTCACTACCTTCTCTTCTCCTCTGCCCTTGTGGTGAGCTACCAACCCCATCATGTAAGCAGGGGGTCCTGCTTCAGACACCAGATCAGGGCCTTCTCAGAACTCCTTTAGAAACTGTAGACACAGCCTAATTTAATTTCCACTTATTTAGAATTTTGTTGATATTGATTTCGAATTCAATTCAACGGTGGTGAGACAACAAATTCTAAGATTCCAGTTATTAGAGTTTTCAGTCTTATTTTATGACACAGGATGGTCTTTCTTGGCAAACATTCCACATGCAACAGCAAAATAAGTATATTCTCCTCTCGGGTAGACTGTTTTATAAAAGTCAGTTAGGTCAAGATGTCTGAGAGTGTTTTTCCCTTCTTGTTTTATCTGATCTCCCCCATCAATTACTGAGAGAGCAGCACTGAAATCCCCACCTATGATGAAGAATCTATTTCTCCCTTTAGTTGCCTGTTTTGTTCAATAGTCGACACTAAACTATAGGGCACATACACATTCATGACTATTAGGCAATCTGGATGAACTGACCCTGCTATTATGATGAAAAGTCCTTCTTTCTCTCAGGCAATTCTCCACATTTGCAGTTTCTGGTCTCATATTTTCACTCCAGTTCCCATGCTTATTTTTTGCACAGTGTATCTCTGCAATATTTTCACTTTCAACCTCCCAACCTCCTACCATTTAAAGTGGGTTCCCATTAGATAGCATTAAGTTGTCTTTCCTTTCTAGCCAATCTCACAGGCTCTGATTTTTACATGCCTATTTATTCACACTTAATATGATACTGAATGGCTTGACATTCTCCTCCATGTGTTTTCTGTTGCTACTCTTCTCATTTTCCTTTTCTTCTTTCATTTGGGTGAAAAGAATTTTTCAGTCGACAATTTTGATTGTTCTAATGGTTGTACTGTCTTTATCTTATTTTCAGTAAAAGCATTGCAATATATATCCTTAACTTCGTATAGTCTAGTTCATATTATACTCATGTAAATAAATGCAATGATGTGAATAATGTGAATAAAAAATAATTCTTTACCCCACATTCTATTCCCATGGGCTGCTGTTCATATGCATATATGTAAACACATGAATGCATATATGTGCATGTGTCCATGTGTATTTATATACACACATGTATATTCTACTACAATATAAACTAAGTAGTTTTATTTTTTGTTTAAATAATTATGTCTTTTAAATAAATCAAGAATAGAATACATGTAAACAGCCCTATCATATACATACACACATACATGTATTTATATATCACTCATTCCTGTGTGCTTATGTTGTTATCTATCACCTGGTGCCACTTTCCTTCAGCCTGAGGAACTACCTTTAGCAGGTGTGTGGTACAGTTTTTGCTTATAACAAGTTTTCTGCCCTTTCTTATCAGAAAAGATTTATTTCACCTTCCTTTCTGATTACTATTTACTGCATATAGACTTGGAATACAGAGTTAAGAGTTGAACGATTCTTTTATGTGTTTTTAGTGTTATGGTGTTTCACCATCATGTACCTCCATTCATTCTAAGAAAGAGTAAGTTTTTAGTATCATCATCATTACTTACCACCTATATATGCATATATGTAAAATATATTTTAAAATTTGTCTTTCCCTACTCCTCCCAACCCCGCTTCCAAGCTTCTTCCTTTGCTTTTCAACATTTTGACTATAACGTGTATACATACAGCATTGTTTGTATTTATTCAGTTTTGGATTTTCAGAGTTGTGCCTATTAGTTGAATTCTTCATCAATTTTAGGAAATTTAGGCCATTTCTTTTTAATATACTTCTGCCCCATTCTTTCCCTCCTCCTGAAAATCCAATTACATATATATAAGATCACTGGTCCCTAATACTCTTTTGACTATTTCTTTTAAAATGGATCGTTTTTATATTACTTTAGCTTTAGTCTCAGTGGCTCTTCTCTCCTTTCTAATTTGCTGCTCATTCCATTAAAGAAACTGTATTTCAGACAGTAAACTTTACAAAGCTAGAATCTTTTTTTAAATAGTTTTCATTTCTCCATTTAGAATCAGCAATCAGTTTATTCACTGACTGTTCCTTCATGTCTTTAAACATATTCTTATGATTGCTTTGAATTATTTATCTCCTAATGCCAACATCTGGATCAACTCAGGGTCCATTTTGTTTAATTCTTTATCTCTTAATTACAGTTTATACATTCATGTTCCTCCAGTAATTTTTATTTTGTAGGGGATATTGTATAGGATATATTATAAAGAGGCTGGGTCCTTGTAGCGATTAGTTTAATCACCCTTTCATTTATGTTCTAGCAGGGCATGAATCTGGCTCAACTCAAACTGCAAACCCTCCTACCCTTCAATGGGTAGTACAGAAAATGCACTTCCTTCAGGTTTTCAACTGTTGCTTTCTGGTGGTACCTTTGAGTCTCCCCACTCATGTGAGCTCAAATGTCCGCCAAGGATTTGGATAAAATGTACAGTGATTTTCATGTTCCTTCTCTATGGCTCCCCTTTTGAAATTTTCTTTTTCACTTTCCAGTTGTTCTGGCAGCTCTGAACTCTGTCTTTGGCCTCAACTCCACAAAGCACAGCTTTTTTGCTTAACTGCCCCATGTTCCAGTAACTAGAGAGTATCCTCAAGTATAAAGGGTTACCAGCACACATCTACCAAGTCTTCATTCAAAGTCTGATTCTCTCTTCTCATTTCTTCTGGTCCACAAAGGCCTCAGAAAAAAGAGACTTCCTGAAGATACAGGCTAGGAGTCCTTGCTAAATGAAAGGCTCATTATCAGCCAAAGAGAAGAAGCAGGGACACATCCTTCTGGTCTCATAACTTACCCCTTCATGTCTTTAACAGTGATTTCTCTGGATTCTCTCACTGCCTGGCATCCCTACCTGGAATACCCAGGGCCAACACAGGGAAACCCAAGTCCCCTCAACAAAGGGAAACACTCACTCTTTTGGGCTCTGCAAGTGAATGCTTGATCAAAGGGCAGAACCCTAAAGTTGCCATCTCTCATGCATCAATGGTCATGTCCCTTAAAGCCATTCAAGAACTAATGGGACTCCTGGTAGCCTACTGTGTGCCTGGGGCAGTCCTCTCAGACCCAACCATAGGGAATGGCATTCTCTACCAACCCCAGGTGCAAGCTCCTCAGGAACAGGAACATTCCACTTGAATCCCCCTGCCACCTCCAACAGCAGGTTCTTCTGGTCTAATTGGGAACAGACAGTAAGCAATATTATCTCCTTTTTTTATGGGATATGAAGTCTGATTGAAACTGTTAGAAACGATCAACAAACATACTCACTGAATGTTTTTTATTGTTTTACAGGTCTTCTGATATTAAACCAGGACTACTCAGGGCACAGATGAGAGAAGAATCACACAATTAACTGAATGTACTTTGGCAAGAGGATTCCATGCCTACCTAATCTCCTGTACAAAAATCTCAGAGGGATGTTTAGTGCAGCACTACTTACAATAGCCAGGCTATGGAAACAACCCAAATGCCCCAAAACAGATGAATGGGTCAGAAAGCTGTGGTATAGGTACACAATGGAATATTATTCATCAATCAAAAAAGACAAACAAATGTCATTCACAGCAACACAGATGTAACTAGAAGGAATCATGTTAGACAAGCCAGAAAAAAAAAAGAGAAATACTAGATGGGATATAGGGAAAACAAACAAACATATAGACAAGAAAAAATTTTAACTGTCAATAGAACTGAAGCATAAAGCAAGAGAGGGGGAAGAGGGTAAAATTGGGGGAGGGATGGGCACAAGAGATTAAGATGGTTCACAGGTGATAAGGTGTTGGGAGAACCTCAGGGTAGACAATGATGTTATATATATATATATATATATATATATAACATATATATATATATAAATATATATATATAAATCAATTTTAAAAAATAAAATTTTTTAAAATTTTATATATATATATATAAATTTATATATATATATATAAATCAATTTTAAAAAATAAAATTTTAAAAAATCTCCGAGGCAATATAAAGAATAAAGGAAATCAGTCTAACATCAAGTCTGTATTTTGACAAGTCCTGATTCACAAATTTTCTCCAAATAACACCATCTGCAAATCATAAGTGAGTGATTTAAATGCTGGTATGATGGTGAGGACTTTAAGTATGACCCCAGTGCTGAGGAACATGATGTCTCTAAAACAACACGCTTCCAACCATCATAGCTGCATTGGTTCCTGAAGAGCTATCTTACAAACGGCCTGAACTTAACAATCAACAGTATCGCAAGACCCATAAACAAATGAGCAGAAACTCCGGTTAGCCTGGCTTCATGGAAATGGGATTTTGAAGAATCAGAATGCAAATGCAAATATAAAACCAAGTCAGGTTTTAAAATAGTTTTGAATACATAAAAGGATGAGGGAGAACATGCATATTGTAGAAGACTCCACTTTACAAAAGAACTTAACCTTGATGTTCCTTTAAATCCATTTTAACTTTCATGAAAGTCTAACTAAGCTTTGTGTTCTCTAAGAAAAAAGCACATATCCACACATGAGCATGATAAATAATTCCAGGGTTGTGGTACACAGCTTGGACGTGTCCATGATTCAGCTCTTTCAAAAGTGCATGAGCCAAGGTTAAGGCACTCAATTTAATAGTGCAGTGCTTCCTTCCCACCTGGTCACCCCTGCCCACGGTATAAAAATGATGGACTGTAAGTTAGGATTGTTCCAGTCACCACCCACTCTCTGTTTAGGCAGAGGACTGGGATAGGTGCTCAACAAATGCAGGGCACAGGAATTTCCTATGACTGAATCGGGGAAGAGCAACTTGGAGCAGGATGAACAAAGAAAAGTTAAAATATTAAAAATGTATTATCTACTGAAGATGGAAAAGATAGCACTGCTAACAATAAAGAATACTGAGCTGTTTGATATCGAGAAACTAGAAATCAATGCCCAAAGTCTTAAATCCACTCCTTACACTGAAGGTAGGGAATAACTACTTCATTCACTTTTGCACCAGACACATCCCTCACGGACGATGCACACATGCCTCCCACAGCTTGGTTAAGTCACCACCTTCCCAACTGCCTTCCAGAAGACAAGCACCCTGCTAAGCTCAGCTGTGTTAAGGTACAACCAACAGAGTATAAGCCTACTTGTGCAGGATTAAAGAATGTGTGGGACAGCAGAAATAGGACTATCCCCAGAAGACACCATGGTGAGTTAAATACCAGCCAGAACTAGAGGGACTGATGAGGGGCAAGTTCCCACCCCAGGGGCAGTGGGAAGTGGTCTTCATGGGCAAAGGAGCAAAATCAACCCAGATGCGGTCATCACCTAAGGGGCCACTCACTGCAGGAAAATTACCAGGACAGTCTCTCTGCAAAGAAGAGCAGAGAAATTCTCCGTGGTTTCAACCAGAGTGTCTCAGCCTCCCATTTACCAAAGGAGAACATGCTTTCATCTGCCTCGTGTGCTCCTTGGGGAGTGTCTTCACTTCCTGGCTTGCTGTCTTCCCATATCACACACTGGATGGCTTAAAACAAAACCTTTTTTCCATCACAGTTTTGGAGGGAAGGAAAGCAACATTAAGGAAATGGCAAGGGTCATACTTTTCTTGAAACCAACTTGAAAAGAAGATTGTTCCTTGCCTCTTTTTAACTTCTGGAGGTTGGTAGAAATTCCTGAAATTCTTGGACTTGCAACTGCTCTGCAGTCATGCAACATCCTCCTTATTTGTGTCTCTTTTCTTGAAAGGACACCAGTCCTACCAGTTTATGATCTACCTCAATGGTCTCCTCTTCCTTTGATTACAACTGCAAAAAAAACATGCTATTTCTCATTCAGGTCACACTCACAGCTACCAGGGGTTCGAATTGCAAAATACCTTTCTGGAGGCCACTGTTCAATAAAGAACAGAAGGATTTGCAGAGATATGGCTGGAGAAGTTCTGAAACAGGACATGGCCACAGCAAGCACTCTATCAAGGCCCATAGCTCTGCTGCCTCATTGTCACCAGCCCCCAGGAAGGTTGTGGGGTGATCATATCCATGCATGCTCTAGGCCTCTTCACGGCTGCTGACTGACTGCCTTATTCAGACCATCACCATTTAAACATGGCCTTTCTCCTTTAGCAGCTCCTCATCCTATTCCCTTTGATCCTGGCTCAAATTCAGTTCCTCCATGAAAACTTCATCAGCCATGGCAGTTTAAGGATGCCAGACAGGCAGGTAGATGTGCTGTGAAAGTGACAAGCCTCAGACCCCACCTTGCACATGCTCCTTCCAAGACCTTGGGACAAGCCTGGCAATGTTCCCATAGAGGCATACATTGCACAGAATTGCAGAAGACTTTGAACCAAGCTTAGTTAAGACCTCTTTCTCCTGAGGTCTCCTTCCATGCTACATACCCTCTATAAGAGTTCACCTTGCTCCAGCCAGTGCTGGAATCTAGAGCAGTTAAATTAGGTAGTCACAAAAACAGGAGGCTTCAGTGAGATGGAGTATGACCCTGAAACATGAGGTGCCAAAGGTTGACCCCCATGGAGGAGAAAATCCAAGAGTGACACCAAGTGTGGCCCTTTGGATCCATAAATTCCACTTCAGTGGAGGGAGTCAACTGATACCCCTGCTGGTAGAATCTATGAACAGGGGATCTGCCCATGCAGTCTGTGCTCTGAGTCCCATGGGACCTTCAGCTCCAGCTGAGCTGTTCAAGGGTCGACCATAGTTTGTAGATGCTTCTATGCACAGGCCAGATTATTAGCAGTCACTGCAGAGTCATGGCCAGTCATGAAACAACCCCACGGACTGGTGCCAGGATAGCACATGGGGCGAAGAACCAAGGCCTGAAACACAGATGGAATCTAGGCCATGGAACAACCAACCTTCTGGGAATAAGATGCATAAACTGTGCTTACATTGGGGCAACACGACACGCTTTCCCAACAGGAGGCCCTAGAACATGCAGCTTACACCATTACAAGCGCTCGTGCTCCATGCATTTCTCAGGAGTCCCATGACCTGGAATTAATGAGGATTACTGTGGATAAGAGAGAAAACATTACAAACAGGAAGCAGAGCACATCTGCGAAGAGGAGTTGTGGGTTGTGTGCACTCAGTCATCAAAAGTAAAACACAAATTTCATCAGCCGTGCTAGGGGAGAGTCTGAATTATCTTTCTAATCTCACTGTAGGAAATATTACAAAATTAATGTCATATAAAGAGACAACTAAAAAGCATGCAGCAGAAAACATACAGGGAAAATTTATTACAGAGGTGTGTGGAGCAGCTGATTCACAATATCAATCCGTTATGTTCTGGACTAAGTCATATTTGTAATATGTGTTGGCTTTTAAAGAGTTTAATTTTGCGATCACTTCTTTTCTCAGTCTACACAACAAACAATTTTACTCTTCAATCTGTATATACAATTCTGGGTTCCAATTGATCATGAGGGCCCCTCATGGCATCACTTCAGACCTCACAAAATCTGGGTCCCCTGTACATTCACCACTGTAGACTCCTAGGTTTATGCTTGCTCACTCTCTCTCCTTCTCTCCCTCTCCCTCCCCCTTCCTCTCCCCCCCCCCAAATTCAAGTGTTCTTGGTTGTGTTCTGTGCACACAGAGTCCTTGGACAAGAATACTCAGCTGTCACGAGAGACCCCATCCTCATCCAACTCTAATACTGGTGTTTATCGAACCTGTTTGAGCCTCAAAGTCCTTGACTCTAAAACAGGGACAGCTTACATGGCCATTTACAAATGTGTTCCCAGTGTTGTGTGTACACACAGACGTGTTCCTTGCTGTGGAGCAAACACACTGGAAGGGACACAGTCCTCCATCCATACAGGAGCCCAATCCACCAAGCCTCTGTCTCTGGAATTTCTCCTGCCAAACACACGCACACACACACGCACGTGCAATAGAATGTTAATATGCCTCTATCTCACTGCAGCAGCTACTTATGCTCCCAACCGGAGAGAACAAGCACAGCTCGAGGTGCAGCTCAACCTCCCTGCCACGAGCACCCTGCCACACCCTCAACACAATGCTACTCCACAGCAGGCTTGCTCTGTGGTGGCCGCACTGTGCCCCATGGAGTTTGTGTCCTGGTCATCAGTTTTCACTCATGTGGAAAACAACCATGATGCTACCAGTAGGTATAGCGCCAAGGAGGAGTCTGGCAGAGGATAAGCTGCAAGCTTTAGATATGCAAGCTCCCAGGACATGGGAAACAAAGACAAATAGAACCTTCAGGATGGGGC
This sequence comes from Uropsilus gracilis, assembly GCA_004024945.1. NCBI lineage: Eukaryota > Metazoa > Chordata > Mammalia > Eulipotyphla > Talpidae > Uropsilus > Uropsilus gracilis. Next base: position 156,192 of record PVHY01000688.1, read on the forward strand.
ACCAGGGGGTGACACAGGAAGGAGAGAGAGCCTCACACTACAGCAGCCTGGAGGACCACTGGTCAGAAGCAGACAGGGGAGCAAGTACAGAGGGACATCTGGCAGGACACTGGGGAGTGAGCACCAAGGGTGATTGGCCATGTCTAACAGCTGTGCCAGGATGCTGCGAGGCTTGGTGCCACCACTTTGCAGAGTGCTGACTTTGTCAGCGTGTTCACCCCATGGAACAACCCGCACTCAACGAGGTATGCATTCATGTAATGACAGAGGGAGAAAAGTGTTCAGAAGAAATGGCTGCAGATCTGTCAGCCACGGAGATTAAATGATAATAGGCAAAAAGTGCTGAGCACAGTGTCTGGCAGTTAGTAAATGCTCAATAAAAAGCAACTCCAGCGTCTTTATTCAACTCCTGATGTTCACAACACCAGGGAGAAATGGCCCACAAGCTCTGAAGCCAGCACCAGGCATGCTGTCGCACTGGAAAGATAACACTTCATTGTTTCTACCCAAGGCTTCCAGACAGAGAACATCTTTGGAACAAGGGATCCAGTTCTCACCCATGCTCATTACTGGCCTGCTTGATCTCAGAACAATGTTTTTCCTCGACTTTGCTCTGCACTGGAGGAAGAGATGTTCCTCAACACCTCTGATGCTGGCTGCAGCAAGGTCGTTTTGCCCATGGCGGGCACAGTGGGCTGCCCAGGCAGGGGAGGGAGACACCAGGTGGCCCCACCTTCCCTGCTTCCAGGGATGCCTCAGTCAGTGTCTCCTGCCTGAGCCAACTCCCATAGACCATCACCCCTGCAGCCCCAGCTCACCATGGGCAGTCCTGGCCATGGCCCTGGCTCCTGCCCTGGGTTGCCCCCACCCTCTCCTGTGTATGAACCCCCCAGCCCAGGAGGAAAACAATTTCATGGCCTTTTCAACTTTTCCATCTCCTGTGTAACAAAGTCTGGATTAAATTCTCTCCACTGGAAACACCTAAAGTGGTTTCTGTTTTTCCTGACTGGACCCAGACCTTTGCCGCGGGGAAAAGGTTCATCCCAGCTCTCAGCAGAGCACTCAGCAGTCACAAGAAACAATGACTCCTCTCTAAATGCACCAACACATGACAACGACTGAGGGCCAGGCTTCGGGAACGAGAACACTGCTAAGCAGTCGTATGCGCAGGGGAGTGGCACACTCACGATGCACTGGACAAAACAGCTGCCCACGAAGACATGAAATTCTGGTGGCAGTTATCGCCAGCGGGTGGGGTTACAGATTATTTTACTTCCTTATACTTTTCTAAACAGCTTAATTTTATGAAGTAGGAATTATTTTCATATCACAACATACAAAGAGGGGCCATTTCCATTTTGGGGGGAGGAATATCATGCAGGAAATCAATCTTCAGCAAGAGCAAAGGACAACCTATTCCATATCCATGGTGCTCTGCTCCTGGTACAGAGAGAAACCTCCCAACTCTGCTCCTGGTACAGAGAGAAGAGGCAGCAGGAGTCCACAGATGTGAGTCTCGAGAGAGGAGGGTGGCAAGGTGCCATGAGAACTCCTGTTCAGGAAGAAAAGCAGCTTGCACTGCTCCAAGAGTCCTCCTGGCCATCCCAGAGGATCCGCCTGCCCTCCCTCAGCTCTCTCTAGGCACCAAATCAAACTTCTCCTCTTCCCTACCCTTCCCAATGAAGCATGACTGCTTTTCCAGTGTGTCAGCTCCTTTTCCTCTTGACACAAGTAGATGGCACAACCTAAGCATTTACTAAACACACATCCTCTATCCCTGGGTGAGCACACAATGCAAATGGCTCAGTGTCTACACCTGCTTGCTGACAATGAGCTCAAAGATGAGCCCAAATCCTGGTTCTGCCACTTAAATTCTGTGTGTCCACAGGCGGCTCACTCTTCCTGGCAGAGCTCTGGGTCCCAGGTAAAGACACTGGCCGTGCAGAGTTACCATGGGAATTAGAAGAGAATACTCAGGCAAAGTAGTCAGTTTTACTCGCTAGGCAGCAGGGATGCATACACTGGGGTCTTCTGTCTTTAATAGGTTCAGTTTTCTAGAAGGTTGAGAATTGGAGGTATTCTGTGAATAGCTGTTTAATGCCCCACTTCATACACAGACATCTCTAATCGAGTCATCAGGGAACACTCACATGGAAATACTTGCCCGTCTGGATGCTAAGAAACATAATGGTCTCAAAATAACAGAGACTTCAGAGCCAGAGTCCTGTGCACTGCTCACTAACTGTGTGTCTCAGCAAGTTGTTGACCCTCTCTAAGTTGATTCCATGCCTTCATTATAAGGACCTTGTAAGGATTCAATGAGAGAATATATCTAAAGTGCTTCATGCAGCTCCTGGCCTGGGAGGGCTCTACACAGGGTCTCTACACAGGGCTCTACACAGGGTCTCCTGGCCTGGGAGGGCTCTACACAGGGTGGGTCTCCATCCCACCCATTTAAATGAATGACACCTCTTCTTTTCTCAACTCATGAAAAAAAGCAAGCAAGCCTCACTGTGATTAGAAACACCACAGCAGACCAGCATCCAGGTGGAACCATGGTCATGTCAACTTCATTTATGAATTTTATATTGTCTACTCATTTATTAACCATAAGAAGTAATTCCCCAGGGGAGATTACAGTTGAAATAATTGTTTTGAATAGGGTGGATCAACATACCAGCATCATTAATCATCAAAACAGTAGCACACATTTGATGAACTGGCCTTTGCAGAGATCTCTTTCTGAGCTGAAAGGGGAATTTGCACAAAAAATCCATTGCTGTGTCATCCCAACATTCATCAGCATCTCCGCACTGCTGCCCCATCTCACTGACAGCAGTGGGGATCCATGCCGAGAATGACAGCTCCGCCAGAGGATGAGCTGCTCCATTCATCACTGCAAAGCAGCACGGGTTTAATGGGTTTATTAATGAATTAATAATTTAGCGAGCATTTACTGGCTATTTTCTACTGAGTAATGTCGATGAGATACAGCAGAGGCAATCCAGGAAATGAGAGGCTGTGACGCTGAACGTCACAGGGACTGCCTCCCCACAGGCACAAGCTTTGAAATCAACCTGGGTGAAGGAAGGATTGCAGGGTTCCCAGACACAGGCCCTAGCTGTGCTGGGATGGGTCTGAGGGAGCCCTCCCTTGTTCCAGAGCAAGCCTCCTGCAGGCTGTTCCAGAGAGTGAGGCAGTTTTCATCTTAAAAAGCACATGTTTCAAAGTGAGTACTAATCTCTTGGGCCACAAACTAGAGCCTCTGGTGTTGGTTTAACAAACACAGCTAATCCCAAAGGGATAAATTCAAAGTTCTTTCTTTTGCCCATTTGCTTCAAAATGCTATGGTTTTATTAAAAGCAGAAGGAAAGCCCCAATTGCAGAAATTGATGGCTGCCCATTTTCTAAGTATTTACTATGAGGTAAATCTGACCTGGATTTTTTTTTTTTTTTTTTGGCAGGGGGAGGGCTGGGGGACAGGTAGGGGAGAATGAGTCCAAACTGCTGTGTACTTTTGAGTCCCATGCTAGCACTTGATTTTCAATCCAAGTTACAGAGGAAAAGTATCTGGACAGAATTAAAGTTTTTTGAAAGTGCCTTAGATTCTTTACAAAGGGTGTTCTCATGTGACAATAACAAGAAGTCTGTGAACAAATAGATTATTGCCACTCAGCACAATCTTGGTTAGTTCATTAGTAGCCTAAGCAATTCATCTAACACACTTCTCAATAAGTTCAAAGTCTCTACTTCTTTCTTCCAGTCCAATCTATATCCGTACTCACCACACACACACACACACACACACACACACACACACTATTCTATTGCCTCTCCCTGTTTTTGAGATATATTATTTGCATCTTAAAATTAACAATCTTAAATTGTTAAAAATAAGAAAACAATCACCTGCAAACTACACTCCAGGAAGAGCTATGAATGTTGGAGGTCTGCTGCACAATCTTCTGTACTTGATGTTCCTGGTACTCATTCCCTGGCTGCCAGAAGCATGGGGCATTTTGTCTCTGAGGGTGGCAACATTTACTTGACAAGAAAATCATATCCTTTGATGATGATTCTTTTGTAACCTTTTTTTTTTTTAAATTCTTAATAAAGCACAAATCCTTCCCAAGGCACCAGACCCTCTACAGCATCATTTTAGGGGTTGCTTAAAGTCTCAAAAGTATATGCCTACAACCTAATATATTAGTGCCTCTGCATTAATTAGGTTCTACTCTCTGACATCATTTCATCTTCTGTTTCTGCACTCAAACCAGGAAAAGCAGGGACATGGATATTTGGAAATGTGGAGACGCTGCCACGATGCAACATGCAGTTGTATTAACATGCCAATTCTTTAGGGTATTTCTTTTTTCAAAGGGATCCTCATTTCAAAAAAAATGCCTGGAACCACTAAAATAAAGTTCAAAGTCAGTACCTTTGAATATCTAACAGCAGAACGACCCTGAAAGTTCACCCTCTGATCCAAGCAGCCTCCTGGCAGAGGCTCACCTGTGAAGGGAGGCAAAGGACATCAAAGGTTCTGAAACCCAGACTCTGCCTGAATTCAGACCATGACCTCAGAGGGCTGCATACCCACTGAGCTTCATCCTTGCATTCCTCAAGTCAGGAGTCTCCAAAGGACACCTCCTCAGGAAGAGTCTAGGTCAGACACAGAAAATTACTGAGGCACTCAGGAAAATCACACCATAAGTACTCAAGGCCCTTTCTCACCACACCAGGGAGGAAGAACAAATTCAGAAGCTATGTTGTAAATCAGACTATACCAAGAAGGACCACCATAGGAGCCCCAGGATCTAGAATGGCTTAGCTCTGGAATCCTTGCTCTCTCAGAGGTAATAAATCCCATACTTCTGGAAGCCAGGGAATGAGGTACCAGGAACATCAAAAAAGCCATTGGAACTTACATTCTTGAGAAAGCAATGCTTTCTTTGCACCAAAATCCTAGCCCGTCTCCTTTTCACTGTTCTCATTTGATGAATTCTCTAGCAACAGGAGATTCAACTATGACAAGAGGTTTTCTTTGAAAAGCAAACACCCCTGAAGGAGAAATGCCCACTTACAAGCGATCTCAAAGTCAGAGTTACCACTAAATATCAGTTCACCTGGGCCACACTCAGGCTCCACTGCCAACTGGATGGAAACCCCAGTCACAAGGACTCCAAGGGACTGGCCTTCCCTGGCCACAGTCTAGTCTAGGAGAAAGGTTGGACTCAGCAAAGGCTCATAGCTTTACCTATATGGGGTCACAAAAGGGGGTGCATGAGAAGCCCAGGCCAAAATGTGCCCCTGCCATGCGGCCCCTGTAGCACCTGAAATTTCCAATCTCTCCTAAGAAGCTGGTGAGAATGGGTGAGCATTAAGAGGCTCATGTTCTACCAACTGAGCTAGCCATACACACACAGATTGAGTGAGATTTGACAAGTGCGAGGTATTAGTCTTTGGGATAACTGAAGGGGGAGCATATAAACTAATGCCTGCTAAACTAGTCAATTCTGTTAGCTCAAGGATAGGACACCGAAACTGTCTGACTTGGAAGCAGGGATGAGCTATAACCACATCAGAGAGGCAAGCGTTGCCAAGAGAAGGTGGGAGAGAGTGAGCAGGCCAGCATCGGTTGAGGTGGTAGGTACTCCAGAAACTGGCAGAGAGCAGTCTGGCACCTAGTCACAGTGAACAAAATATGGACCCCAGCAACCACAGTCTCCCTCTACTTCCTCAGAATGAACCTGACTTCAAGCCTCCAAGCTCCCAGGAACATGACCCTGAACCACAAACACCAATTCTCTGGAAAGGAAATCCTCAAGTCTGCCCAAGTTACCACCACTCAGTCACAGCCTGCCCTACCTACTGCTCCCTGAAATTCTTCCAGAGTTCCCGCACCAAGGACTGCTCAGTATGAGCAGGAAAGGAACTGTGTCCCTGGCTATGCCCTATCACTAACTGTAGGAATTTAGAGACTTCACCTCTGGACAGGGACTCAAGAACAACGTCTTCCTGAAAGATGGGGGCAGCAAATGGGCCCGCTCCCCTTGGGGAGAGGGATCTGACATTTTTTCCTCCCAGTGAATCCTGTCCCTGTGCCACCTCCTGAGCTCAGCAGCAAAAGGTTCTCCCAGTGAGGCGGAGAGGACACCCAGCCGGTTCCCTGTCTTCACACGGCCTCAGTGTGCACAGCAGCATTTAGCACTACCTGGCACCCACATCCAGTGGCTCAGTCTCCACATTCAGCAGAAAAGAGTTTTCTTCATGGGCATTATTGAAAGCTGCTTATGAACCAAGCTAGGCTTCTAGTCAGGTCCTGGAGATCCTCTAAACCAGATCCCTAACCTGACCCCTTATCCTCACCATTGGCCCTCCCCCCCACCCCTTGCATATAAGGCTCTGATCACAGCCAGGAATCCATGGATCCATGGCTACAGCTGCAGTCACAACTGGGTCAATGAACAGTTGCCTGGTCTCAGCTGAAAATCCATCTCTTGGACAAGGAAGCCTTCCAGGACCACCCTGACTAGAACCCAGGGCTAATCCTAAGTGTCCTCCCCTGCCCCGCTTCAACTCACATTCCAGGGGCCAGGTAGTGCTGCCTCATGCCATCTGTCATCCCTATGATACTGCGAGCTACAAAGACTTATCTTACTCCAACCAAGTCTGGGTGGGGGTGATAAATAGACATTCAGTAGACCGCTACAGAGTGAACTCAGCTCTCTGAAACAGATACTATTCCCTCCCATTTTGTACTAGAGAAAACAGAAGCTGAGAAAGGCTGTAAACACTCCACCTAGGATCCCCTCTGCTCACTTAAGAGGGAAAAGAGACCCCCACATGGCACACCAGGCCCCCCAGATACCTCCCCCTCCTCACCACACACTGACCTCCTCCACCTGTAATGATATTTGAGGTTCCAGCAACTGAACCCATGCACATGCCATCCTCCTTCCCCAAGAGTAATACCCCAGAGCCAGGTACAGTGGATGCCTGTCTCGCTATCCCCAGCACCTGCAGAATGGCTGGGCTCAGTTGCCCCTGAGGATTTGCTGAAAGAACAGATAGATTACCTGTCCCTTAATGCCTTGCAGAGCATGCCTGGGGGATCAGGTTAAAACGCAGTTTCAGATTCAGCAGGTCTGGGATGGAGGCCGAGAGTCAGTATTTCTAATAAGTTCCCAGGTGGTGTCAAGGCCACTGGAAGCAGACCACATTCTGAGAGCAAGGCTGGTGTCACCAGAGACTTGGTTCACCAGTCAGTCGTCTTCTTTTCAAAGAGAACTAGCCTCCCACCTGCACCCTTGCAATTGTCATTCCTTTCAGCTGTCTCATGACACCTCCCTCCTGCTCCTTGCTATCAGCTTCCAAAAATTCACAGTAAAGCTCTCATCCTGAAGAGCCAAAACCCAGAGAAGCTTCTAGCTTCATCCCTTCTTTACACACCCCCCGGCTCCCTCGGTTTGCTACTAACAACTGGCCATGGCCACAGGAGCAGCAGTGAATGCCTCTACTTCTAAATTCCTGAAATTCTGAACTGTGTCTGCCAAACCTTATTCTGTTACTTTTTCTCCCATTAGGTTTCCTCTCCAGCTTCTCTGCTCTCTGAATATTTCATTCATGCTCAGGACAGAGTCTTGAATTGCAGGAAGCCTGAATTTTGCAGATCAACTAGCATAACTCAAACCATGTCCTTTTTCTCATTTAACTATGACAATAATACCATTTCTGTGTACATGTGGGTCTGTGTGCCACATGGGTCAGCTGTGTGCCCACTGGAAAACCCATACACATGCCATCCTCCCTCCCCAACAGTAATACCCCAGAGTCAGGCACATGCATATGCTTTTTAAGGAAAAGCATGAAAGAGTCCGTGTCCCCATGGTGCCATGTCATCTAAGAGAGATGACACTCTGGATCCTTCTGAGGATGACTCTTTCATGCAAGTTGATATGGCTTTGAAATGGTCACTTAGTCAGGAAAGACAAGCAGTTGAGCTTTTCCAGGAGATCTGGATACAGTACAACTGCTCCCTCCCTGTGCTGTTTGGCTGCGGTGGGGGGAGGGGGGCATCTCCATTGGCCCAGTTGAGAGTCAGTGTCCTAAAAATCCCTGATCACCAATCCAAGTCCACATCTCCCTCCCCAACTACCACTGCAGCTAGAGTAACACAAAAGGTTTTGTAAAAATGGTTAAAATACGAAGCCAAAAAGAGCCCTTGGTCCAAAAAGGGCCTATGGTGAAATGGCTGGAACCTCTTTTCTCCTTGTTCCTCCATCTCATGGTCACAGAATGAGAGCAGAAAGAGCTCTTGGAAACAAATGTTTGTGAGACTGAACGTACAACAGAGTCAAACATCAGGAAGTGGAAACATCTCAGACACTTCCCTACCTCCAACTTACCAACCCCAGAAATTAGTTGAAGAAAATTCTGACACCCACAGAAGGAAAATATGACTGCAAAAGCTGTCTCCTATCTCCATAGTGTGACACATGTATGGCAAAAGAGGTCACTCACCAGCCATAACCTACACACAAAACCATGTTACAATAGGTGTATTCTCCCCTATTTTTTGCTCCAGCAGATATAAGTAGCTTCCCATACCCACAGAGTTATAAGCCCTCTTCACCCCCCCCTCAAAGCAATTTATAATTTTCTATCTCTAGGCAAATTATTTTTGTGAGTTATACCCAGTTTTTGTTTTAACCACCCACCAGAACCTAAGGTAGCAAAGATTTTTAATTTGATTATCAGGTCTCATTAATTTTTCAGACCACACAACACACACAGGCACAAACGTATTCACCAGACATTCGCAACCAGTGAAGGTTAATAGTCATTTAATGTAAGTGCATACGTTACAAGCCATCTTCCTGTCCCACTGCATTTTGAAAGACCATATAAATATGTAATCTATTCCTCTCTTTTTCTATCATAACATTCCACGGGGACAATTCTGATGAGCTGTCCCCCTGCTGCCTGCGTAGTGAAGTGCCATGCAGCGCCTGATGGATAGATACCGGGTTTGAGTGAGGAGGGTTTTTGCAGCCATCCATAAACCTAGTTCATTTAAATTGCTAGCTGCCTACTACCTGAGAAGAAAGAAAAAGCTGTCTTTAAATAATAAAAAAGTATAGCTCTATTGTCTAGAATGTCAAGCAGAATGCCTATTTCTAGGCAGCAACAGTGAGCAACCACCTGATCCTGTGAGAGGCTTTGTCTTCTTGGCTGAATCTGCAGGCCCCACTCTCGGTACCTGGAGAAGAATAAGAATGCTGAAGGTGGTTCTTCTATTCAGGTTCTAGTGAGTAGTGGACCAGAAAATTGTTTAGATGGTCAAGTAGATCTGAAGCGGGAAAAGAAACAGATTCATACTATCACCAAGAAAATCACTCCCTGGCGAAGAGGAAATTCAAAGATGAGACAAGCATTGCCAGCTGCTACAGCTAGAATCCTATGGGGGAAAGCTAGGGCTCTATAAACCAGGGCATGCATATGGAAGAGCAAAGAGCAGGCCCATCTTGCACATTTCACCTGGTCAGGATAAAATTCTCTCCAAATTTTGACATGCTGTCAAGGGCAGACACGCTCAATAATGTGGATCTGCTGACCATTTCACCTGTTTCCCTACAGGAAATAAAACATCATTTATAATAAAACGTCATAGAAGAGGGTTTTTGTGGACACCATTCTATGCAGGGCAGATGATTCACACTTTAGCTTTTAATATTTGCCAATTTATGCAGTTGCAAGCTTCAAAAAGAAAAAAGAAAAAGAAAGGCAAAAGGACTAAGTTACTTTCTCTACCTCAGCAATTCAAGTTTGTCCAACCTCTACTCAGAGAAAAGAGGCGTGCACATAGACAAATTCTAAGGCTATATATCACAAAGGATATGAAGCCTATTTAAGATATCATGAAACCATTCAGCTGAATTGTAAGCTGCCTCTCCCCAGAGAATGAAGGAGCCATAGATTCCCAGGGAAACCACATTTAGAAGAAAATATCTAAGTGAAAACCCAGAGAGAGCTCAATGATCAAGTTTTTCTTTGGCCTTTAATTGACTTGCAAGCAACTCGATAGCTAGCACTGGATGAAACACCTATTAATTTAAAACTAAGCATCACTCCTTTCATCCAGTACATTTTCCAATATGTTTATTGCTCATTATAGGTAACAGATTGACATGCCTTGAAGAGAAAGTCTTTTTTAATACTTGTAAAATGGGTTCTTGGAAGGCATCAATTATGAAACTGACTAGAGTAATGTTGGGTTACACTATTAGAAAATACCATAAAACCAAACTTTTTGTCCAAGTGACATCAACAAGATGACTAAATACAAAGCCCCTGGCTTGGTCCCCCTGCAGAAATACCAACTTAATATCAATAAACCTTTATAAGAACTCCAGAACTTAATTAGGAAGTCTCAGGACTCCCTGGTAAGCTCAGAGCTGGGAATAGCTACATCAAAATAGCTTAGAAACGTTTATTTCAACCAGGTCACCCTCCCTCAGTATGGCACTACTCATAATCAGGAAGAAATGCCCAACCTCTGATTTCTCATCTGGGAGATAAAGAGAAGAGTCGAACATATGTCAGAGATGTGGCTTTGGAAAGGAGGACTGCCCGAGGGAGCAGTTTCTGTGTCCCTTCACTCAGAGCACTGATGAGGAAACAGCAAGCCTTGGGAACCTGGGAGCTGCAGAGATCAAGAAAGGGTTCAGCAGCTTATGGCAACACCAGAGAACTTATGTCATTGCAAAAAGAAAGCAACATCACTCACTGCATTTGGGGGAAAGTGGCCAGCAGTAGCTTCTCCCAAGGGAAGAAGAGAGAACAGTGAAAACATTGTGTCAAACAGTCCAGCTTTTTGGAGGATGCCTGTGGGACTGGTTTCAATCTAGCATGACTCAAAGTACCGACATAACTGGCATACTTTGGATATTTAGAGCACAGAGAACAAAAGAGAGATCATTGTCTCACTTGTGGCAGCACCAGAGAACCTGCAGTAATGCGGACAGACAGCAGAGGGATCAGGAGACTACAAGCTCCTGAAAAACAAATTCACAGACCTTTTCAAATGGGAGATTCCACACATAAACCCACAGATCATATCCCCAGAAAAGGTTTAAGAGTTCCCTCAAATCTCTAACCTGGATGATTGGTGAATGCCTTTCCCTATTTGACAAAAGTCTGTAGAAACTGAGAGAAATGTGTTAATCCCAACACATAGTTACAAGGCACACATATAAGGAATGTAGTCCAATGAAAGGAACAAAATAAATTTGCAGAAACCAACCTTGAAAAACCAAAGGTAAGTGAATTACCTGACAAACAACTTAATATTATCATCTTGAAGATCCTTAATGAACTGAAGAAAATATGCACGAACAAAGTTAGAACAGCAACTAAGATAATTTTAAGAACCAAAAAGAAATTCTTGAGGTAAAAACAATAAATAATTAAAGCATTCCTTAGAAGGATTCAAAAGCAGACTTGGTAAAGCAAAAGATACCTTTGAAGAAAAGGAAAAAGCAGAAAGACGATTTTTTTAAAATGATTGAAAACTTGGCAAATCTGGTGATGGAAAGGGACAACCAAATTTAAAAAAAAAATGTAAAAGATCCCAACAAAACTGAATCCAAAGGCATCCACACAATAATAAAAGAGACACATTATAACAAATTTGTTCAAAAAAAGGCAAAGAAGGAATTTCAAAACCCCCAAGAGAAAAGTAATTCACTACATAAAATAGAAGCCTCATAAGATTAGCAGTGAATATCTCAGTAGAAACTTTGCAAGTTAAAGGACAAAAAGATGATATATTTTAAATACCAAAAGAAAAAACTGCCATCCAAGAATACTGTGTCTAGTAAAACTGCCCTTCTAAAAAAAAATACTCTCAAACAAAAACGGAGTTTATCATTGATGGAGCTGTCTTATTAAAAATACTGAAGTAATACTTCAAATTGAAACAAAAGGATCATAAGGCAACAACATGTAAGCCTAAGAAAGTTATAATGCTCTCTAGTAAAAATAAATATATAGACAAGAGAGACTACTACAAGATGAGTACATAAAGCAGTTTTAATTGTAGTATGAGAAAACTCAACAAAATCAGCTTTTAAAAAGTTAGTGAATAAAAAATATAAAATACAATTTGCATCATCAACAATTCAAAGTATATGGGGAAGAACCCAAGAGAAGACTTTTTACAAGTGATTGAAATTACATTGCTATTTCTTAAAGAGAATGTTATAATTATGTTTTACGTTGAGTCCCATAGCAATCACGAAAATATATACCTATACAAGAAATATAAAAGAAAATGAGAAAGGACTCAAAGCTTGTCACCACTAAAAATAACAAAACAACAAAACAGAGCAAAAATAGAAAAGAGAAACAAAAATAGCTTAAGAAAACAGACAAAAGAATTTTTAAGGGCAATATAAAACATAAATAAAAATATAATAAAAGGACAATAGTGAGTGCTTCACTCTGAGGAATTACTTTATATGTAAATATATTTAACTCCCCAATGAAAAGATACAGAGTTGCTAAGTGGATATTTTAAAAATGGAATAATAATATGTTGTCTAAAAGAGACAAACTAAACTTAAAACTAGCAAAAGGAAGAAAATAAACACTGGAGCAGAAAAAAAAGTAAAATTAAAGTAGAGCAAAAAAAAGTAGAAAAGCTTTGAAAAATTAAATGGATGAGTTGGGTTTTTCAAAGTATCAACAAATTTGACAAAACTGTTCAACTTTAGATTTAGACACACGTTCTGAAAATGAAAGAATGGAGAATGGAGAAAGATATTCCATGTAAGTGACAACCAAAAGAAAGCAGGATAGAATTAAAGTAAAAAAAAAAAAAAAACTCACAAGTGAAATGTCACATAATGATAAAAGATTCAGTTCATCAAAAAATATGTCTAAGTATATGTGCATCAAATATCAGAGCAATCAAATATAAGGAGTAAACAGTGATGAGTGCTAGGTTATTCACATGCAAAAAAAGAAAAATGGACCTTGCCTTTTACCAAAGGCAAAAATCAACTCAAAATGGACTGAGAATTTAAATGTACAACCTGGAACTCTAAAACATCTAGAAGGAAACATAGGACAAAAGCAGCATAACGCTGGTCTTGGTAATGATTTCTTGGATATAAAAGAAAAAATTCTGCTAGTGGAGTTACATCAAACTAAAAGTCTTCTGTATAGTGAAAGAATGAACAAGGTGAAAAGGCAGCCTACAGAAAAAAATATTTGTAAACCATAATAAGTTAGACATTCTTACCGCTCAGTTAAAAAATTAAAAGCTTAACTAAATATAAGTAAATAAAAAATGGGCAAAGGACTAGAATGGTAATTTTACCAATGTCATATAAATGGCCATTAAGTACATGAAAAGATAGTCACCTTTACTACTCATCAAGAAAATGTCAATCAAAGCCACATTGACTTATCACCTTACATCTGTCAGGGAGAGTCTTAAAAAACTGAAGACCTGGTGAGGTCAAGAAGAAAGCAGAATCTTTGTGTACTCTTGGTGAGAATGTAAAATGGTGCAGCTCCTATAGAAAACAGTTGGGAAGTTCCTCAAGCAAATAAAAGAAGAACTACTATATGATCTAGCAATCACACTTCTGAGTATTTATTCAAAAGAATTGCAACCAGACTCTCCAAGAGCTATTTGTACTCTGCAGTTCATTGCAGCATCATTCCTATCAGCCAAGAGGTAGAAGTTAGGTG